>CM056595.1:7088949-7688949 GCA_029721355.1 Tegillarca granosa
AACTCTTGATATGACTGAAGAGTCATTACATACTTAAATCCCACTTACAAACATACAATAGATTTGGAAGTATATCTTATCGATTCCAATGACTTCAATGAATTAATAATATCCTCTATATATGTATATTATTGTCATCTATGATGAGATGAAAACTAACATATCAAACTGTGCTATTATTTATGTACTCCGATAAGGAATATCCGTATTACACCAGCGTATAGTTGTGGTATTGTATTTTGACATTCGGGGTAACTACGACAATGAATTGTTGACACTGCTTTCTTTCATATTGATATTTTTCTGGATTCGTAAAAGCTTCAAAATTAAATTAAGATTTGTTAGATGAAATTGTTCAGTAATTTACTTATATTTTCAAAATAAAGTTAATCGAATTTGCTCAAATCTATTTTGAATTAAATGTAAATGGGAATATATTTATATATTTACATAGAACAAATATTTGGTTTTTCATATTTCCGATTTTGAACACTTTCAAAAGAGAATTGAACTTCCGTGCACGGCTAGATAAATACATAAACCATGAACGTAATTTCATAATAGGTTTTTACTAAGGTCAGAATTCAATTAAACGACTGAGTAATCATTTTGTTTATTTCTGATTGGCCATGGATGAAAACATCTAGAAGAAAAATGCCCCAAGAGCTGGGTAATGACCGGATTATCAGATTCGATAAAAATGTTTGTTTTTCGAATTTATATCCTTTAATTCATGTTTTTACTTTTAAAATACACTGACCACTGGTTTTATTTTCGACTTATTTACCATAAAAGTTATGCAAATTATAAAACATATCATTTGTAATGCTGTAATTCGCTGATTTGTTAACATTGTTAAAGTTTTAAACGAAATATTTCATATTATGTAATTCAAGGAAAAGATAGCACAGAATGCGAGTTGATTTTTTACTTGAAGATTTAGCTTCAAATTGTAAATTGATGTAACAACTTGGCTTTAGATCTTAACGACTTTAAACTTAAGTCCTGGTTGGTTTAAGTTTTAATTTTTTTTTACTTATTTTGAGGCGGCCAGTCCCGGAATTGTGGAAGAACTGGAGTTTCTAGCCTGAAATTAACGAATTTGCAAGCTAACTAAAAAAAGCTTACTAAACACATTAACCTTTCCCGATTCAATACGAACCTAGGCTATTAAAGGGTAGAAATATTCAATTCTGTAAGTGAGCGCTCGAGTGCACTCGGTAAGCGATGTCTTGTTATCATGAGCTAAAGAATTTATTGCTTTTTCTCTTGAATTAAGACGTGCTCAAATCTATTCATATGGTATGGTTTTTGATTGATAATTCGTGTTATTATCTGCAAATAATTTCGACAATGTACAATCGGTCATAAACGGGAGGAAAATGAATTTAGATATGTAATGTTGATTTGTTATAATATTAATAAGAGAAGAAAAGAAGTAGATATATGGTCTAAACAGTCAATTTCGCATTACGTCACGTGATATGTTATGTATTGATGCTCAATGACTGACTGATAGAAAATTTGTAAACTATTCATGAATATTCATGAACCAGAAGGATACCGTTATGTTGTTTTACGATATAGCAAAAATCGAGGTTTATGGCCTAAGTTTTAATGTCATTGATATTAATCTTTTGTACAATAATAGTTGTTTATTAAATAAGGTGACAATTATACCCTGCATCAGTTGTCTTCATGCCCTAACTTTCCTACAATGAACTTTTCATAGTCATAATACCCAGAGTCAGCTACTTCCATGTTTTAACTTTTTTTTTTGCATTGAAATGTTTCAAAACCAAACCTATGGTGATTCTGCTTTTATAGACTCTTTGAACAATAACGTGGTTCAATATCAACTCTTAATAAGACCACTTAGATGCAGTGGTTCCTTTTTTTATAACATTCCGTTGGCGTTTTTCTTTTCGTTTTCGTTTTAGTTTTTAAAGTTCTGATCAATGCAAAGTACATTTTACAGCAATATAAGAATGTGTATATAAATGCGATGTTTAGCACTATGATAAAGTTAATATTGTTACAGACAATTTCTCATTCCACAAAGTGCAAGAAATATCTAAAAATAAATCATAGAGATATTAGAACCAATAGACCAATGACTACGGTAATTATAAGTTTTAAAACATTCATAGTTCATGTCTAGCTTGGCATGTTCTGAGAGCGGTTTGTATTAGATATAAAAATATCCTGCTGAAAAAGTATTTGAAATAACAGAAATGACTATAAATACATATTAAAACTTAAAGAACATTTTTATTCATTTATTTATTATATTATTTGTTACTAATGTCATATACCACTTTTTGAATTTAATCATAAAAATACATTCAAAAAGTGGTATTGTCATTTACCACTTTTTGAATGTATTTTGATGATTAAATTCAAAAAGTGGTATATGACACTAACATAAAAAAGTGTTTCAAAATTTTAATCAGTGAACAGTGTCATTCTAATGAGAGAATTGATTTCTATGCTTTGAAATGAGATGAAACTAGAACACACTATTTACACGGACTCTCAACTATCCTACCTGAACAACAAACCATTGCGTCTAAATCTCTCACATTTGTCTCTGTCAATAGTAGAACTCATAAAATGAACACATAACATTTTACGATCCTATACAACAGTCTAATACTGCGTGAACCATTTCATGACGTAAAATGAGTAACAAGATGACCACCGGTAGTCAAACCGGGGTAATAAGATTATAAAAACTTTTGTACATGATTCTGGTCTATCTAACGATTTTCAGAATCTTTAGTTCCTGTTTCGTTTTGTATGAACAAAGATTATCATTAGGACTAGTTTCTATAAGGTGCTCTATTTGGATATCCTTAGTAGATTCTGTCACATTGTCATCGGAATATCACCAGCATTAAAACTTTGTCTCTAGTATCTACAATGAAGACGTCATAATGCTCTTCCAGTGTGAACAAAACAGAATGTCCCGATCCCTTAAGATATACCGAGAATACGTGTTAAGATGGATTAGATTTCCGATAACCACACTTTTTGATGTACTACCTTCATATATCTTTTCTCATCATCATTTCATTGAATTCTAAAAGATAATAAAATATGAATAACTAAGTCAATATTGTTTTGATATAAAACAAACATACCAGTCAGTGTCCACATCACAATCCCAAAAACAAAGTAAAAACTTTGCAAACTGGCAAAATATGTTATACACGTGAACTTCTATCAAGGAAGTGAGGCCCGGTGCTCCTGAAAGGTAAGCACCTCCTGTCTAGCTAGCTACATCGTCACATGCATGTCAATTTTGAGAATGAAAGGAACAAAGAACTATGGTAAGTCAAATATATCCAGTATAAGTTGGGATACAGTGACAAAATACTTATCAACAATATTGTGATGACCGCCATAAAACTTTTAAGGGCCCTGATTAGCCTAGGCTTGCAATATCCTTGTGTCAACATTCAAATGACATGGAATAAAACATGCATTGAAATAAAATGTCTTTTAAAATTTCATCTTTCACATGTAAATTTGTAAGCATGGTAATTATCGTGATAAATTGTATTTGCGATATATATATGTGTGTGTGTGTGTGTGTGTGTGTGTGTGTGTGTGTGTGTGTGTGTGTTGTATGTGTGTGTGTATGTTGTTGTTGTTGTTGTTGTTGTTGTTTCTTACCATCAAAATTTATTTGACCATCGCCCTTTTTATCAGCTACTCTAATCATGGCTTCTATTTCCCCATCCGTTAGGTTTTGTCCGATAGAAGCCATTACATTTTTTAATTCATCAAAATCGAGCGTTCCACTCCTGTCTTTATCAAATACGTCAAACGCTTCTTTAAGTTCGGTTTCTGTATCCATATCGCCCATTTTCTTTGCCATCATAGACAGAAATTCATCAAATTCTATTTCACCACTTCCTGAAATATTTAAAGTGACAAACATATATTTACACACAGATACAACTACCTTTATGTCTTCATTTCAACATTGCCTTATCAAGAATTATAAAATTTTATATACCGTATATAACGATTAAAAGTTTTAAATATTTTAAAAACAAATTAGTTATTGGCAGTTCAAGATTGTTCCTAAAACTATAGTGTTATTTTGAAATCTGAAAAATAAAGATGCACCAATATTTGGTTACCATGGCAAAGCACTGCTAGAATAAAACAGAGAAAATGTCGTATGCATGCTATATCACTGTATAGTGCCATAAAATCCCACAATTAAACATCAATTCAACATCTACATGTATTCTTATCTGAACTTTTTATCTTTATCATTGTCATTATTTATTTATTTATTTATTTATTTATGTTTTTGTTATTATTATTATTATTATTATTATTATTATTATTGGATTTAATAAAAATACAAGCGTGATACTAGAAGCAAGGCTTTAAACTTTAATTGGCAAAAAATTAATATACAAAGAACCCCTACCTGAATATAAAGTGAATTGAATCTATGCAATGTAAAAGGTATATAGTAATCATGGGGGTCTTTTGTAGGTATAGAGCATAGTTCAAAATAATACACCTCGGTATATATGATACGTTTATGTTTATAGCGTGAAGTCCAATCACCCGTGGTGCAATATATTTCATCAATTGAAGGCGACAATATCTTCATTTCTGTCTGTATGAATAAATAATCTTACTTAAGTGAACCATAGGTATAGTATTATAGAAGTTTACCGTCCGAATAACTTATAAATTTATACATGAGAATTTTATCTCATGTTTTGACAATATAGGGGTGAAATATGGTGAGTATGATGAAAGTTTTATGGGGAAAAAAGACATAACCGAGAAAGGGTGGTTAATGTTCTGTTTTAATTTTACATATTTTTATAATTCAGGAAAAGCAATTTAGCGCCGAAAAGTTAGAAGGTAAGTAAACACTCATTAATTATAATATTATTACTTTGAACGGAAATAATTAATGGTTTTAAAATTACATACATGTAGTATATAACCTAAGAATTAAATATGTATATGAAATATTTATATAGACTGCTGTATCACGTGATATGTCAAATTTCACTCTAGTCAGACGCCTTTTCTTTAAAAGCGCTCGGCATTATGACGACAGAGAATCGACTGTTTCTCCTGGTGACGGGTGATTTGAATTGAGGAGTGGTATTCTTTTCAGCGATGTATTAACTCGTTGAGTTAGCAGTTTAACAAAAATTGTTTTGACTGCGCTAGTGACAAGGCTGACGAAATAAACATTCGCAAACTTCAAACATACGAACATGTTTTTATATTAATTTCTAGGGAATGAGAAACTCTCGTCGCGAATAGATAAAAAAAAATTCAACAACTGAGGCGGGTAACGCATGTTATAAAACATTTAATGTTAGTTTTAGTATTGAAGGAACAAAATCTTTCTTAACAAAGGTAACAAAACGATTTAGATTATGTGCTCATTTTAAACTAATCACTTAATTTTTTATTATTGTTTTTTTTTATTCACGTAAGAGTACAAAGAAGCCTTCAATCTATTTGATAAAGACGGAGATGGATCTATAACATCAAAAGAACTAGGGACAGTGATGAGGTCACTTGGTCAAAACCCTACCGAAGCTGAATTACAAGACATGATTAATGAAGTAGACGCTGATGGTAAAATCTCTCTCTCTCTCTCTCTCTCTCTCTCTCTCTCTCTCTCTCTCTCTCTCTCTCTCTCTGCATTTTTTGCATTTCTTTTTAATTGCTAAACAAATAAGGTGGTTTAATAAAATGGCTGCATATGCACTAACTACTAGTAGTGTACAAACGGCTTAGTTCAGTTTATATTTTAGACGTTAGCATTAGGTGCAAAACTCACAAGGCTTGTGGACGTCTAATTTTGCATACATTATTGTTTGTCATATATGACTTTTTGATTTTTTTTTTTTTAAATTATATATTCAAAAATGATGTATGACAATAATATTTCGGCTACTACTAGCACTTGTAGCCCGGGTCCTTTTAAATATATTTCTATTTTAGGTAACGGTACAATTGATTTTTCCGAATTTCTTACAATGATGGCTAGAAAGTCAAAAGAAGGAGAAGAAGAGGAAGAAATAAAGGAGGCATTTAATGTTTTCGATAGGGATGGTAATGGATATATCAGTGCAAATGAACTTAAATGTGTAATGACAAACTTAGGAGAAAAACTTACTGAAGAAGAAGTAGCTGAAATGATTCGTGAAGCTGATATAGATGGAGATGGACAAGTTGATTATAAAGGTAGTGTAGGATAAAAAATAATTACTTAGTTTTTACAGCTGAAATAAATCGTTTTCACAATACCCATAATATGAAAAATAAAAATACTGAAGTGAGATGTAGTAGAAACCTGGTACATATAAATACAGATCTAGTCACAATGAATTTATTGGTAAAACTGATGAAAAAAGCAGAATTTGAAATATCTGAATGTTCTCTAGTGGTGAGTTTAAGTACCTTTTCTAAAGCCATGGACATAATAAATAAATAAATAAATAAATAAATAAATAAATAAATAAATAAATAAATAAATAAATATTATTGCTTAATATGGCTGAAGTTTTGATAGTACCTCAGTACCTCAACAGAATAAGAATTGTTCCATGAGTGACAACATGAAACTGGGATATTTATATTTTTCATTTTTTCGTTTAATGTTTATCTGTGACTTTAATAGCTTGAACTGTTTCACATTTCATTTTATGGGATAATTAAAAGTTATAAGCAAGGAAATTTTCAATAAAATACACTTGTATTTTATTGAATGAAAGTGCTAAAAAATTAATTTGGCTTCTGTTTATCTTGGAATTAATAATATTAAAAGTTTGGCAGAAGTTGTTTTCTTTGGTGCATTTAAATAATTAGAAATATGTATTACATCATATAGCTTCCCAGGAACTTGCATCATTACTAGTATTTTTTTCTTCGGGTTTTTAAATTTTGATTCTTGCATGTGTGAGGTGAGCGGAAATTTGTAAAGTAATAGATATTTATTGATTTATTATTTCAGAATTTAGAAAAATGATGTCTTCGAAATGAATTAGCTCGGAACTTTTGGTAGCAAAGTTATAGACACATAAACAGTCCGTAGTAACAGAAATCTTGACATTTTAAAACTACAACTAGTTATTCTTGTGGTTATAATGTCCTAAACATTTCATGTTTTACACACTAAAGGAATTTATCATAAAATTGAAACCAAACAGAGCTTGGAATGATTTCGGAATAAATATACACCCCCCCCTCCCCCTGAATATATGTCAGCTTCTTTATTGAGATATTTTTACTGAACGGTTCATCAGTTAATGCTACAAGTGGAGTGCTCGAAGAATCATAGCGAAGAGTATGGTTCAGAAGCTTTGTAACTTATATTTTGCATAAGTGTATTAAATAATTTGGTCTATGTGTCATGTGCAAAATTTTGAATATTTCTTTTTGTAAAAATTCAAAATTTTGCACATGACATATGTTTTGATACTACTCGCAAAGGTATATGTTTATTTATTTTTCTTTGACTTTATTCGTTAAAAAATATATATCAAGATATTAAGTTTTTATTTTATTGTCACTATTCTCTTGAAAAATATATACATTTACCGTCTTCGTCTACTTCTTCCACCATTTCTTCTATCTGTTCATCCGTCATGTCTTGACCTAGTGACCTCATGATATCCCCCAACTCCACGGCCGATATAGCACCTCCACCATCAGAATCAAACATATCAAAAATCTCCTTAAACTCTGCAAAATAGATCATTAAAAATACTGCCATGTAGTAGGGAATTTCAAAATTTATATGAAAAATAGTCTTACACCATTCCCATTCAGTACTGCTCTACACTCGATGTTTAAGTGGTTAATCAGTCAAAAGGACTAATACATATATTAGTAAAACTTTGGTTCAATGTGAACCTAATATTAAAGATTATTCAAAGAGGGTATTTTATCCTGTATTGTATAAAAACCCTTATATCTTTTATGTAATGATAAACGATAGAGATTGGTGGGTTTCCATACGCGGTTTTTGTGATAAATGTAGGGATCCTAAATCGGTAAGCAGTGTTTAAAAGACGTGTTTCCAATAGGATTGCAATAGATAAAACAGTTGGTCCTTAAATCAAATGCACTTTATATAAGAAAGCATTGAATTCCGCTAACGATGCTTCCAGTTAAGCTGAAGAACTTACCTGCTACCTGCTCCTTTGTTAGATTCTCCACCTGAAAGAGTCAAACATATACATGTATTATAAGGTAATTTAAGGTTGACGCTAAACATGTGATGTATATTGACGAGCTGTTGTAACAGAGGAACTATCACAAGCATTTTGTTCAACAATAATTTCGATTCATAATTAAATTATTCAGTTGAACGTAAGTAACTGCATTTGATTTATCAAACATAATCATCTGTAGATTGTTTTTTTTTTTTTTTGTCTTAACCCCCCCCCCCCCCTTGCAAAAAAAAAAAAATTACAGATCTTGTAATGTGATAGATTAATATTAAAAGTTATAAATGGATTTGAACATGCTTAACATTGCTTACCTTCATCTTTTTTTAAACTTGAAATTATTTTTAAATTAACAATATTCGTTTATAAACGCTCCTTTTTACAACTTGACTTCTTTAATTGGGTGTTGAATGATATATAATTGATATAAGTCTAGTCAAGGTATTGTTAAACCATAACAGCAGTTTTATCTCTTGCATCAAAAACACAAATAAACAATCAACATTGTTTTTTATGCATATATGGTAAATAAAACATTATGTATGCGTTGTAAAGCATGGAGGTAAGTGCAATTTTCCGACGTTTAACAGTAAAAACAGACCTGGTTGTAATGAGAGAAAGAGTTACTCGTAATAACTGTAAATCAATCAAGTGAACATGCTGCAATACATTCTTCTGTTTCACTTTTATTTCTCTAAACAAGCAACTTTTTCTTATAATAATTTATGATATATGCAAATCTTTTGGATATGAAACAATAAATATGACTATTTATATAAATGTATTTTAATATGTGTGTTTAGTGACCATTAGGTGTAAAAGTTGAGAGGGATTGTATCCCAAACGAACATGTGAACTGTTAAAGACTGAAACTGCTTTTCAGTTTTCATAATTACGCATAAATCAACAATCTTATCTCAAAGCGAACCATGTTTTTAATTAAGAGCGTATTTCATTAAATATAAGTTAATGAATAAAATATCTACAATCGTATATTTTTTATCCGTTTAACAGTAGCGTATTGATTTTCTTATCAAATTTTGCTTTTTGTAGTATATATATTTTTCTTCATTATAATGGTACTATTTTTACTATTTTACAATTTAAAAACAATATCATTTAATTTTTTTTTCAAAAATTTGAATGCATTTTTTCCCAAATGAACCAACACAGAGGATGCCCGTTTTTATTTATATAAAAGTTTCTTTGATGTTTGGTTGAAAAGGACACAGAATGATTGTATAATGAAAAAACACATAAATAAATCTGTGTGTTGTTTACATATAACAAACAGTAAACACAGACAAATAGTTCTGTCCATACTGGTTATAATGTAGCAATTAAAAAATCAATTTTTAATTCAGTAATTGACATTTGTTTGCTTTGGTAAATGATACCTTTTCGGACACAAACTATATTATATGCAATTAAAATTTAGTAGGCGCCAAATTATGTATAAAACGGAGAAAACTACTCCTATAAATAACATAAAAACATAAAGTTGATTGCTTAAGTTTAACCATAAGCATTCAAATAAAAGAAGATGTTATATACATGTACATTTATTTATGTATTTAAACAAAGCTTAGAACCCTTACATTATGAGGTTGTGCAGTAAAGTGTTTTTTCACTAAAATGTACTTTCCTAACACGCATAGAGCGTATAAAATATTGATGTTAAATGACCAAATCAAGATTATTTCACTTATGTTGTAGTTCTGAGATTTCGGAAGAAACTCATCTGACCTTAAAATCCATCGACCGGGATGCATTCTCATGATGTTACTTGTCAAGTAAGAATTGTTTATTGGAGACTAAAAGAGCTCAGAACCCTAAACTAGAATTTTGAACCACTCAAGCTACAGTCCACTCTGTACATACCTTATTAGCAAACCGAAATAATACATATTAACATACGTTGAAAAATTCGTTTTAATGAATCTTTTATGTATAAGGACAACTCAAAACCTACTATCTTAACCGAACAACATGCGTGTTACAAAAACCCTTTCTGTCAGAAAGCAGGTAAACGATTCCTTCGGTAAGGCAAGTCGAAATGATATGTTACATTTTTATTTAAAAGAAATTGTATACTGTTATGAAATAGTTTATGTAACTATAATATGCCTTAGTGGTTCCGTATTGCTGTACTTAAAGTCAGAAGATCCTCGAAGGGACTCAGAAAATCGTCCACTTGACCGTACTAGTTATCATTCTATTAATAATTACAATACCGTAACGTATTAATCTAAAAGACTTTAAATATAAATTTAATAAAAAAGAACTTACCATAGTTGTGACCTTTGCTGCAACCCAGTCAAAATAAATAATAAAATATTATCTCACTAAAATATGCTGGCTCCTTTCAGAGTGCAGTTACCATAAAAACCCACCATGAATTTTCTGATTAAAATATGACCCGGCTTTACGTATAAGTATAAATAGTAATTTTGTAACTTAAATGTTATATTATTTTCAAGTATATAAGATTAATTCTAGATATGGTTCACTACCTATGTATTGTGTTATTATAACGGTTTAGATATCAAACAATCATTCGCTATTAGATGAGGTCTGGTTTTATTTTAATAAATTTAACGTTTATTTAAATCGAACTATGATAAGTATATATATAAGTGTTATTATTTTCTCGGTTTTTAATTTATGTAAATAATATAGATTTTTGACTTGAATGATAAAGATAAACATATTAAATGCTTGTTTAATCTTATACAAAAATACTTAAACGTGATACTATCAGAGAATATTTATACCCCCTGGATACAGTGGAATCATTAACATTCGTTAATCTCTTTGTGAAATATTTCTAAATGTGTAATCAGAAAGTAATTGAATTCATTTACAGAGAGTTTTTTTTTTTATTGTCAGTTTTTAATTTTACAAGAGAACGAAAATGTAAAACAGAAAGTCAATCTATTTGTCGGCCGTGTGTAATGCAGTGTGGAAATAATACTATCAAAATAAAAAAAATATATATATATATATATATATATATATATATATATATATATATATATATATATATATATATATATTTATATAGCAAGTCCACACTTCTGAAAGATTTTAACCATCTTTAAAAGCATTGAAGTAATATGCAAATTGTCTATTAAGAGTTTATTTGAAGTGGAAACAAACAGAGAAAATCATTGAACAGAGACCAAGATAAATAAACCAATAATTAACGAATAAGTATCCCTTAATTAATTAATTATTTGTGACAGTAAAGGGAAGTTTCCAGTTTTCTAAAGCTTTTTTGAGAGGTTGTGAAGGTTCGTGTTTGAGTAAATTTATGCAAAAATTTTATGCATCAAACCATGACTGACTTGATAGATCAAGTTGACATGCGTCAGACACGCTTGTAATTTTTTTTAAATTTTATTAGAAGTAAGTTGAATTGAAGAGCAGCAATATGCGTGTATAATACAGTCTGTTGTAGAATGAGCGTATAAAACAACAGCGGCATTGGAACTTTATTGTACTAAAATGGAAATATATAAAGGGACATCTGAATAAAATGTCTTCTGAGCCAACATTACAACAAAACATGATAGATAGATAGATAGATAGATAGATAGATAATAGATAGATAGATAGATAGATAGATAGATAGATAGATAGATAAATAAATAAATAAATAAATAATTAAATAAATAAATAAATAAAATGGCGCAAAATTTTGTTTATAAAAATTCGAAAAAGGAAATTTATAGATAAAACTAAACATGTACATGTATATTGTTCAACAAACGAGTAAAAAAATAAAAAATAAAACGTAACTATTTTAAAAATGTAAATGAGATGGAATGACAAAAAGGAAAACAATTTATTTAATACGACCTCCGTTAGTCAGACCCAGACCTTCATCTCTAGAGGGGAAATCGCGAGTTTAAACCCCAGCCGGGGCATACATAAGGCTTCAAAATTTTAGATATTGTACATTCGCCTCCATGGGGGAATTCGCGTGTTCAAACCCCAGGCGAATCATACATAACATTTCAAAATTTAACATATTGCTTTCTTGCTTTGCACCTCGCATAAAGACTTGTTTACTGGTTCATCCCGGTGCCAGGATAATAGATTTTGAGAGTGGTATGCTTTTCTGCGGCATATTGACTAGGTGAGCTATCACCTTACCAAAAATTGCACTGAGTGTGCGCTAAAACAAGACAGAACATAATACACAATGGATATCTCACACATACACGAACTTGTTTTTAGACAAATGAATAATAACCCTTCTCTCATCGCAAAATAATTGCTGATGTGAGGTTAAACAACATTACAACCATAATATCAAATTCATTTAACAAATACATGTAGTTCCGGAATCAAGCATATTTTACCATTTTACAAAATAACTTGACAAATTTTCAAAAAAACAAAATGTTTTTTTAGAAGGTTCAAAGATTAGAAGTTTAAAGTTTGTGTAAATAATCTTACTTTGGCATCCAAAATAAATCATTGGTTTTTCTAAAGCTATTCAAAGGTTCGATCTAGCTGAAAAAATCAAATTACTCTTCAAAAATCGATAGTATTATAAGTGGTCATATTTGTTTAATACATATCTGTCACACTTATTTTTGATGATTTTTTTAGCTGACAATGTTCCTAACTTAATGCATCAAGAATTAATCTAATTATAGTTTGCTTTTTAAATTTTTCAATTGTCTACTGTAGATAAATATTTTTTACAAATTGACGCTAGATAATTTTTTAATTTATTTTAATTATATTTTTATTTATTTATTTTTTGATTTTTCTGCATTTATATCGTATTTGTCACATATAATAGTGATAAGTAACCTTTTTTATATGTGACGAAAGGAATTAAACAGGAAATTTAAAAACAGTAAAATACTGCAGTAAATTTTCATTTGAACAATGGGCGAGACAAATATTTTAATAAAATATTGTTTATTGTTTAGTTTAAACAATATTTTATTGTCTCTTCATTTTACATACAATTATTTTACATCACAATAATACGGGATTCTGAAACAAGAGAAGTATTCTCTTATGTAAATCAGTCTCCCTATCTATAATTACAATCATCAATGACCAATGATATAATAAGGATTATAGTATCTATTTTAGAGCAACAAAAATAATAAATAAATGATATTGAACAAAAACATGGGGAAAAAAAAAAGAAAAAGGCATAAGAAAAGAAAATGATGAAAAAAAAAAAAATGAAAAAGAAAAAATGAAAAAAAAAAAAAAAAAAAAAATGATGATGGCAAAATCATAACATGAACATTAAAACGTAAAACGTTTAGATCGGCTGATGAAGTTATACACTTGTGATACAATTTGACAATTCTGTTCCATACTTAATTCAGAATCTCCATATAACAATAGATTAACAATAATGTTTATTGTTTGTTTTGTATTACAGCAGGAGTTATACCACTTGTTGCAATCCGTATTTTATTGGTGTGTGTGTGTGTGTGTGTGTGTGTGTGTGTGAATTTTGTAGTTTTCAATTACTACCTACAATATTTTGGTACATGTATCAGGCAAATTGTCGCATCAAGAAACGTATAGCCACAAAAAACGCAAAGCAAAAAATATAAAGTTGTCCTTCGGCAAATATGTTAAGTTTTGACACCTTGTTATTTTCCAAATCGAACTCATTTAATGTAATTACCATTATTTTATTTTTTTTTTTTAATCGGGTAACAGACCTATCCTATTTCCAGCAGTTTTTTTATAGCAGAAGATGACGCGAGAAAATGAATATTGCATGAAGTCACAACTGCTTGCGGATTGGATATAAGAAAGAAACGGTATACATGTATTACAGCAATTCAGCTCCTGCTACAGCTAAAAGTTTTTTAATCAAATGTCATATGTGATGAAATACAAATTTGTACAAATTGTATAAATGAGTCTAGAAACGTTTGGGTTTTACTTGGTTAATATAGGTTCCTTAATAACATCACATTGTTCCGATTCAATGGATATTTTAATTATCATTATCAAGGTCAAACCGCTTTCACATTGCCTTGGTCCAGTACTGTCCTGTTTGGTACAGGTTAAAAAGATGGGATATTATGAATTCTATAATGGGGGCTAGTAAATACAGGGCTATTGTGTTTTAGAATTAAGCCGATGCAGAACCTCATGTTTAAGTGATGAAATCTGGATTCCATTTATCTCTCACCAACATGACGAATATCTTGTCTACTTATTAACTGCTTATCGTGATATAAGTAACTAGATTTTAATGTTGAAAAGAAAGGTAAAACATTTAAAAATTTTATTATTTTTAATTAAACGATAATGAATCAATTTGTATAGTTACATAGAACGTTATTTGTAGAAGTGCTTAACGCCGTGTACATTCATACATGAAATCACAGACGAAATTTGTATTTGAAATGATAGAAGTCATCTACTATCATTCATACTATCTCACAACACACTAAAACAACGATTTAGAAAGACAGTTTACTGCACAAAATGGCGAATCAGTAAAACTATGTTCAACAATAATCTTTACGCATTTCTTTAGTGGAATAGAACATCATCGAAGTTTCACAAAGTTTTTTTTTGATTTGTTTGTAGTAATATTTGGATTAAGATTTCTTCAACATCATTTCTTTGAATTCTGAAAAAAGTAAAATAAATAATGTAAACTATGTAGTTAATTTGAGATATATATATATATATATATATATATATATATATATATATATATATATATATATATATATATATATATATATATATATATACATACATACACACACACACACACACACACACACACACACACACACTTATCAAATATTTGAGTGCACATTAACCCATTAATACTTGGCATTTCTAACGGGATTTTAAATTTCATTCAATTATTGTAAGATGCTGATTGATAACAGAATTACATGTGCCAAAAATCATAATAAACAAGAATACTTCAAGTTATCACGCATACTATAAAATACTTACAGTTCACACATTTTTAGATTTTTTTATATTGACATTTAATTTAATTTTTTATTGAATACAATGAAAAATAGAATCCTTTGATTTAATTTAAGTGCATATACTTTTTTTATTTGTTCTCAATGTCAGTTTTTTTTCTTCCAAACACTTTGTTATGATCAGTCAAACTTTGTAGACTGAGAAGTTATAGATTTAGGAGAAAACATTTTATTCCACATTTAAATTGAGTATAAAAACAAGGAACCCAATGGATGTGCTATGCTCACCAGATAAATGATGGCTTATTGAAATCCTTTAGTTACAAATTAAAATTCACTGTTTGTATTTTGTAAAATGCATTAAAACAAAATTTAATTTTGTGTTTCAAATTAACAAAAAAATTAATTTATTAATTAATTATAAATAAATAAATAAATAAATAAATAAATAAATAAATAAATAAATAAATAAAATTGTTCTTGTCCCGAATAGCTAAAAATTGCTGATTCGACGTTAAGCATCATAACAACAATCAATTCTTATTATCCGTCTAATAGTTTTCAAAAACTAAAATACAGTGTATTACATTTCAGGGGCAACAACTCCTACATGGATTATCTTCACATATTTTTGGAACTTTAGATTCTTTAATTTTCAACTGTTTGGCGTATGTTTTTTTTTATCTATCAAACTTTTCGGCCACTAGTGTCACTGATGAGGAATGATTTTCCGAAATGTGCACATCTGGCACATCAAAATTTAGCAGGTATTTGATATATATTTATAGTTAATAACTTGCTACTCCTTTAGATCTTCTGATGTTAAGTTACAATTGAAAGTGATTTTGTTAAACGGTTGTATCTTTCTCTTGAAATAAAGAGACCAAAAGAGTAAAATTCACAAAAACTTACAATATTCTGCGACATTGGAGCATTTGTCTGTTAATTTTAAAAAACAAGATCTTACAATGCTGATCATTTATAAAATGGAATAAACATTAAATGTCTTACATAACAGCTAATATGCTATAAAAAAACAGAGGTAAAAAACCAAGTTATAAACTTGACCTACATGTATGACACTGACCTAATTTTGACTGACATTTTAATTCAACATTAAACCTGAAGGCCCTATGTCATACACTTCTTACATTATCAAGATGCAGCAATTTTAGGATATTTTTAACGCAACAATTCGTTAACCGTATTCACACATTCACGAAATGAACAAATATCAACTCAGATTTTTCTTCCACCATCGTTTTTTGAGAGGAAGATATTTTAAGATTTTGATACTCCATATGTTCCATTGTTCTTGTTTCGGTAGCCCCATCGGAATGTCACAATCAAATATAAATTGATTTTATATACAATGGCTCATATATGCTTCTAACCAAGTTTCATTGGAATCTGTTCGTTAGTTTCTGAGGAAAAGTCATGTCGAAAATATATGTTTATAACGCACAAAGACTCACACACACGGAAATACACACGCTGCGCTATGTAGTACCCTGTAATTGGTGAAACGAGCTAAAAATAACGTGTTCAACACAGATTTACTACTTTTAAAATAGCTAGTTAATGACAATTGTTGAAATAAATCAAACTACTGCACAGAGAGGAACAACAAATAGGACCCACCCACCTTTGCAGAACTTTAATGTTAGTCTACCACGTCAACTAGTGGACAATGAAAAAGACCCAGTTACTTTCGATGTTATCAAATATGTGACCATACTGTCATGTGCTACTTTTGAATTTTTATAAAATAATACAATTCAAAAGTAGCATATGACAGCTACTTTCGAATGTATTATTTCATAAAAATTCAAAAGTAGCACATGACAATACTAACCTTCAAAACTTATTTTTTCATCACCATTTTTGTCAGCTTCACATATCATGAGTCTTATCTCGTCTTCTGTCATATCTTCGTCTAAACATCTCATAACCTCTTTCAATTCCGCAAAATCAATATATCCATTTCCGTCTTTATCAAACACCCGGAATGCCTCTCTCATAGCCTCGTCGGTATTTGTGTCCGCATGTTGTCCCTGTTTTTTCATCATATCAATAAATTCATTAAATTCTATGGTACCATTTCCTAGAATTGAATAATATAGACAACAACGTGAGGTATTGTAATGAAATTTACAGCAAAGTGCTTGATTATAGAATATTCAGTATTAAACCATTTCAGTATTCTTATGCAACCATGATTTTTCAGTGTCGGACATTGTTTGAAGGTTTTATATGTTTACTGCAACACTTAAAATGTTAAATATTTATCGGTGAAACATTCTGATAATAATGCAGGCCAGCACTGTCGGAGTCACTGTGCTTTTGACTGTGTTCTATGTTGAACTTTTATAGACAATCCAATAAGTTAAGTTCAATTAAGTTTGGTATTTTTCACTTACTTGAGTCAAGTTGTAACGTAGAATCGCTATGCACATCCGCAATTGCGAAAGCATAATTCTGTCGCTATCGAGATTTAACATGTTGAAAAAGAGAGCAAATGGGGATTCTTTTGCGCATACGACGTAATGCGTCACCAAAACATCACTTCCGGTGTAAATGTCGTGCTTTTTGACAGGTAAATCCCCATAACAGGAACAGTTTTCCCTTCTACAGGGGTCCTCGGTGGTCGAGTGGTCTAAAGCGCGCGCTTACGGATCACAGCGCCTCTCACCGCCTGGGTTCGAATCCCACTCGGGACAGATCCTAATGTGAGAAAGTTTGTCAGTTCGCTTGCCGAAGGTCGGTAGTTTTCTCCGGGCACTCCGGTTTCCTCCACAATTCCAGAACTCACCGCCTCGAAATAAGTGAAAAAATCTTGACTGGGGCGTAAAACTCCATTACTCCACTCTGCTCCACTCTTTCTACAGCAATATCTCAAAATAAACTCGGATGCGCATAGCGATTTTCAGTTACGACTTGAATCAAGTGAAAAATACCAAACTTTATTCTAGTTAATTGGACTTCCTATGAATGTTTTGCATAATTTACTGTCACATACACAGAAGCTAAATTATTACTTGAGGGCCCTGCAGCACAACGACGTTAAGAAATGATTCGGATACAAATATTTAATTGACGGGAAGTATGGCTGCATTTTTTATTAGAACTATAAAAACACCTAACATTGTGTTGAATCGATCGTTTTTTTTTAATTTATAGAGTACTGTAACAATTTTTTTAGCATATATATTTTAAATACCACTTAAATATAAGAAAAATCCAAAATTGGTACAAAAATTGGTGACAGAAGAAAAAAGTTATAGCTGTTTGAAATCCCTTTTGTAAGCCTTTCTTGTTAACAAAAGTGAAACGCATCTTGTTGAGAGTTACCTATGTGTGACGTCACAACAGTATTAAAACTAGTATCTAACATAATGAAGAGTAGTAAAAGTGACAATTTAGGATTTTTATATTCACCATCTGCATCAACTTCTGTTATCATGTCTTGTAATTCCTGATCAGTCGGCATCTGTCCAA
The DNA here is from genome assembly GCA_029721355.1 of Tegillarca granosa. Lineage (NCBI taxonomy): Eukaryota > Metazoa > Mollusca > Bivalvia > Arcoida > Arcidae > Tegillarca > Tegillarca granosa. The sequence continues at coordinate 7,107,632 of CM056595.1, forward strand.
GGTTTTTCATAACTGTGCCTAATTCTTTTGATGAAATCTTGCCGTCGCCATCTTTATCAAATAAACTGAACGCTTCTTTAAATTCTAAATAAATAAATAAATAAATTTAACAATTGAATTGTTTTAAAATGGTGTTCATTGTCAGTATGAAGGCAACAACTTTGCAAGCAAACGGAATGACGCGCGTAAACAAGTTGTTGCCTTCATACTGACAATAAACACCATTTTAAAACAGTTCAATTGTTATATTTTCGTTAAACATTTTTTTTAAAAAAATTATTCATTAGTTGTAAGAATAAAAAATTTCCATCTATAACATATGCACATCGAGGAGTTCAGTAGACGCAACAGCTGAGTTTAAGACCCAGAACGACATATTATTTATCCTTTATATTTTTAATGTGGGGTAACAACGGGGAGTTTTGGTTTGAAAAATTCTTATGTTATCAGGTATTTTGATGGTATTTCTCGATTTTTCATTAACATAAGGAATTTTTAAGAATATTGGATATAAAATAATATATATAAAAATTAAATATCAACGATAAATGTGTTGTTATTTGTGGACTATATTTCGGTCGAAAATCAGGTGCACCTGTGTGGCACCATTTCAGTTTTCAAAGAAGTTTGAGTAAAAGATTGCTGGCTATATTTCGGAAATAAAAATTTGTGAATCTGTAACGGGAAGGGGGGAACTGTAGCAGAGGGATAATTTTCAATGACCAAGCATGTGGGTTTCGAATCTGCGATATGTGAGTAGAAAGGGATTTACCGAGAGATGGTTTTTCTTGAATGTCGACATTGTTAGGTTGAAATTCACACTAACATTATGTGCCGAGCTTCATACTCGGTATCATTGAAATGTAGACAGCAAAGCAGTGAGAAGTATACTTATTCTTTACGCCTGGTGCGGTGCAAATATCTCTCAAGGTTTAGAAAATTATCTTTTTAAGTTTAGCAAGGAGTTGTGTAGTACTTAAACCATGTATTATACTTTTGAGGAGTTCCTTTTGTATCCCTTGTAAACTGATTAAAAGCATGTAGCTGATTTTTCAGTTTTTCCGATCAACAAACACGGATGTGAAACGAACAATTTTCACTAGATGTGGCATACATGCGTCAATCTAATTCCAATTGAAATTTACATCACTTGAAATTTACATCCCGCGAGACACAAAATTAATTGACAAGTTGTACCATTACATATTGTCTCAGAATAATAGGGTATATAGCAGCTTTGTCAAGGTAGGAAGAATTTTTTTTAAAGATTCGATTGTTCAATAATTTTTTGTGGTTTGATAGTTCTGACAGACCCATTGTTGTCTGTTCTTTCAACAGGCCATCAAAAATACCACTCTGTCTCTCACAATGTCAATGTCAATATTACGGTGAATATCAGTCAGTTGCCTATATTTGTTATCAAAATATTATTTCTTTGATTTTACTTTGTAAAATTTCGTAAATGCGTTTTTCAAGCTCGTCTCGAATATAAACAAAAGTTACTTGATAGCCATGTCGTTTACCTATGGTAATGTAGTTCCGGATTATGTATCGCATTTTATGTATTTATACACGGAGTGACAAAATATTTGGCATTCATTGTCAGTAATGAAGGCAACGGCTCTCAAGCTTGCAGCTATGGGAATTTCAGAAGGCAAATGAAAATATAAATAAATAAATACTAGCTGTTTGATGCCGAATTGTCTGGCTTTTACGTTATTTCATTTTTAATTAGATTTTGAACATTGATGTACACAACAGTTAACAATTCAGACTGGGTTGTTCCATTTATGAAAAAGCGATATCAGGTAAATTGCTTAGTATTACAATTATTGCTATTTTTGTTTTTACCAATTGCTGGATATTAAACTTTAACTAGAGAATGTCTCACGGTCAGGTGAGCCAGCTAATATTATAATTATTATCAAGTTTACGATGTATTTTTTCAGTGATATATGAATACACTCATGTATCTATTTATCGCACATGCACTCACTTTGAATGCATATTTATTATTATTATTATTTATTTATTTATTATTATTATTATTATTATTATTATTATTATTATTATTCCATCACCAATCATTATTATCAGAAGTCCATGGATTACAGTATTAATGGACTTTTATTATTATTATTATTATTGTTGTTGTTTTTCTTGTTATTCCATCACAATTTATCATTAATATTATTATATTATTAATATTATTATTATTATGTAATTAATTATACACCTTCATTAGATGTTTTATTTTTTTGAGATATAGGAGACTGGTTAATCATTAGAGATACGAGTATTCCCTAGTTCCAGAATCCTATGAATTTATTCATTTGTAATCGTGTTAAATGTATTATATTTAATTGAATAAAATATTGTTTAGACTAATATTATAACAAACAAAACTGTCACTTATGTGGAACCCTCATAATAAATGATTATCAAACTAAGAATTATGACATTATCTTGGGGTTTGAGTTTTTACGTTGGCTACTATGATGATCCCTTTACGTCTTGGGATGTCAAATATATCCGCAAAATGAATCCCAAAAACGTCAATATTCTGGATTGCTTTTAAAGACATCAGTCAATTAGGCATCATTTTAGCATTTATAATAAAATCATAGAGAACTCCGTGTATTGTTTGTTGTAATTGTTGTTGTTGTTGTTAATATCATGTGCTACTTTTGAATTTTTATGAAATAATACAATTTAAAAGTTGCTACTTTTGAATTGTATTATTTCATAAAAATTCAAAAGTAGCACATGACATTAAAGTAAAATCTAACGAAAAGAGAGCCCGTTTTTTCACCATAAAAGTGAAAGATTGGTAAAGCTGTTATTATTAAATGCTAATCATTCCACACTCCAAAACGGACACCACCAATGATTATAACCTATTTTAAAATTTCTTTTTCAGTTCTTGGTGATGGTGATGTTGATGATACCCACCCCGGGAAATGCAGTGTTAAAAAGACATCTTTATATTTTACCTTCTATTTGTTCATCAGTAAATTCGTCTTCGTTTTGCTAAAATATAAAAAGTAAAAGGGAAAATAAAAGTAAACCTCAGCGACTTCTAATTTTACTTCAAGTCAGTAGACATCATTATAATCGTGTGTGTGTGTGTGTGTGTGTGTGTGTGTGTGTGTGTGTTAAAAAACTCTACATTCCCTGAATTTTCAGTTAGTAACTTTAATCTTTGTTACTGACTGGTATATGTTTATGTTTAAGTGAAATATACGAGCGTGAGAGAGCATGCATGATTTTTTTTCAAAAAAAAAAAAACAAAACAAAAAAAAAAAAACCTCTTTTGTCAGCCTGACATGTAAGTGTAAATTAATCCATGAATTAAACAAAATTGTATTTTTTAAATTTAATTTCATCATACATTGTATTTTTTTTTAATTCAACAGTTTCGACAATCAACTTTGATCTGCGTTTTCGATGAGAAAAAAAACCATGATGCAATCTCACCATACAAAATAAACATTTGTCAGTTTTTATTTACAAATGATCGAAATGAAGTTTTTAATTGAAATTTCTTTATTTTGTACAATTAAAATCAAAAACCAATATTGTCGCAAAAAAGTTCGATACTTTGAAATTTTAGGGCTTATGGAAAATCAAGTGTGTGTGTGTGTGTGTGTGTGTGTGTGTGTGTGTGTGTGTGTGATGTTCAGACGATGGGTAATTTTTTTTTTCTGTAAACGGAAGTCCAAGATCATATTTTATACCGAACTACCAAACTATATAAAACATACTAGGAGACCCAATGTACTATAGTATAGTACCGAACTGTTTGTCGTGTCAATGTTTCTCGCTTGAAGAACTTTAGCCATTTTCTTTGTTTAAAGACCGTTTTTATAAAGATAGTATCTAAATTGCATTAATTATTCTTTAATTATTCTTTTTATTAATAAGACAAACAACTTTAAGAACCATGTACATTTATATGATATTTGAGATTCATTTTAGATGTGCAAGAAACTAGTCTATTATATTTAGATGAATTTTTCTTGTATGACACACTCTCATATAAATAAAACAATGACAATCCAAAAAAAAAAAAATAATAATATAATAAAAATTAAAATAAAAATAAAATTTAAAAAAATTATGAAATCTTTATAAAAGTATATTTATAAGATGGTTGCGAAAATTATAGACAGTATTGTAGTAGATTATATACGATGTTTGATAATGTAAAGTTAGAACAACTGTCGTCTTTTCATTCCAATGCAGCTAATTCAAAATCGCATCTTAATGCAGCTAGATCTCAGTTTTTCCTTAAGGCTTATTGATTTGTTTATTATTTAACTTTAAGATCTTATTTGTCAGCATGCACAAACTGAATACAAATACCATCTTGCAATTTTATGTATGCTATTTTGTCACATAATGCACTCTGTTCTATACACATACACCCATATTTTTTTTATTTATACTTAAGTGTTCACACATGGATGTGATCGATTAAAGGATTTGTGTTAGGTTTGAGGTTTATTAACGGATTAGTAAAATCAACACACGATTTATTTATTGTATGTGTCTGGAATAGTATTACAAATTCACTGAAATATTCAACGTATATTTGCACTCTGTCATTTAAATTCGTGCATGTATGTGCATCATTTTTAGGGATGGGGGGGGGGTTATGGTGTACTTATTCAGCAAAATTGGTGTTTGTAAAACGTATACTTACATGTACACAGAAACAGGAACACATTATTCCTTAACCTTACCCAAGGCAATCGGATTAGTTTGTCAAAAAGTTCATTCAAACGTCTTACTGACATTCAAACAAACTGGTGATTTTCAAAAGAGTTAATATAATTATTCTTATAGTGGCAAAATTAATCCAGAAACTGTTATATATATATATATATATATATATATATATATATATATATATATATATATATATATATATATATATAATATATATATACTCTGATCTCCAATTGTGCATCATGTAAACCAAAAGGTTGCATGTGTGGTTTACCTTCATGCACAATTTTTGATATTTGAATATTTGTCTCGGTTGTATATATGTGCATATTTCTATTAATAAATCTGAAACAGAAACAATTAAGAATTCAAAATTGAAAACTGTATAATTTAAGTTTTTTATATAAAATAGTTCATCGTTCTTATGGACATGTTTAGTCATAGGGAGACTAAGGTAAAATTTAAATGTAAATTGTAAAAGTATTATCTTTAAAGGGGAGCAATCGAAAAAAATTTTATGCTTTTTAGAAAGAGGTTTAGGTTAGTTTAGATTTTGATTCTAATCCTAATGGTTTATTTTGCCTGTACCTATGACGGTAAGAGATAGAAATTAACTAAGAAAAAAAATCTCCAATGAACATTTTAAAAGATGGGGGAAACTTTCTACCCCCTAGAAAAAAATACGTTTAAAACCCCCATCGTTACCTACAGTTAAATTCAACAGAATGGAATTTTATTAAATTGAATAGATGTAATTTAATTTATTTTTATTAAGAAATATTACTGTCTGCTAACAAGATCAGAGATTGTTGAGTGTTCACTTCGATTGGAGTTACACGTCATAGTGCAAATACTAGTTTAATTTTACTTATGTAATTTTGTTAAAGGGGCAACGTACTCAATAATTGTTGTCCGGTAAATGTTCCCTTGTACCGACCATAAACTTTTCAGATGACATTGATACATATTCATAGTTGATCATTATAATGCAAACAACAGTTTAGAAGACAACAATATTGATATTATAAAAAATAATAATTTCTATTTAAATTCACTGACTTTTATGAAAAATTGAAAAATTAAAGTTTAAATTCAACACATATCTGAGTGAAGAATTAAACCCAACTTTGTCCACAAAGGCGTAAACAACAACTAAACAAATTCCCGTTAAAGTCCGCAAGTTTAAAATTAGTTATTTATTCATATAATCATGTAATTTTATTGATCGCATTAATGTCGCGCATGACTAAAATATATCAACACAGGGATAACGTGAAAAAAAGAAAAAATAATGAGTAAAATGTAACAAAAACAACTTACCATTTTTAACTTCTATCTAAAATTCTTTATATATATGTGTGTATATTTAACCGGATACTATATGCTCAGGGGGGACTAATATTGCAGTATTTGCCTTCATTCGCAGACAGTATAGTAGATTTGAATATAACATATAAATAAGGTCTTGAACTTAATTGTTAATTGCTAGATGAATAAAACAAAAGATTAGTGATAAGTCTGTATTTCCATTGTGTATTAAGAATAACTAAGGGAGTATACAACTCTATAAAAAATTACTGCTCAGACCGTGAACGAATGTATTGTCAAGTCTCCCTGACCTTTTTGTTTATTTAAGTGGTTAAATGCACCCTTTAAAAATATATACATGTAACTTCCAATACAAAAAATGTATTTATTTTTAAAACATTAAACTAAATTGTCCTTTTAATTTAAACATCGGGGTGTGATTTGACATCTTTGGTGGCAATTTTATCCAAATCTGTCAATAATGGTTTATCATTTTTAAAGTTATTCCCTGACATAGATATAAGTTCATCAAATTATCTACGTCAATTGCGTAATTCAAAACTTTATATTTTTTATTATTTTAATGGTATTGTTTTTTCTGCTATATACAAAGGGACAAAGCTATTTTGTTATTTTGTAAAATAAGTCTAAAGACAAAAGAAGTCTAAATACATTTGCACTAATTACAATGCATTGACTACACATAAGTGATGCGTTTAATGGATCGATGTCAAATAAAGATTTAAAAAAAAAGTTTTTTATGCTAGAAATCAGCAAGTTACCAATTTCTTCGTTTTTAGCTCATCTGACCTAAGGTCATGTAAACGTATGGCATGGCGCAGCGTGCGTATGTGTGTTCGTCGTTAACATCTCCTTTCAACGTCTCCTCTGCAAAAACTTATCAGTTTTTATGAAACTTTGTAAGAAGTATGTATGAGTTGATTATATGCAAAGATAATGACAGAGGATCTATAGTTTTGATGTTGACTTGAAATATCTTTAAATTGAGGTCAAAGTCAAAGATGAAGTCACGGCCAACTTTCTTTCGATATGTTTTGTGCCAAATACTATTTTTAAATTTTTATTTAATTTTAAACCTTTTATGCTCATTTTGCTTCTCTTAATGTATAGTAAGATTTTATTCTCCATTAAAAATATCAGGCAACTTCTTTTTAAGTTGTTTCCCTATAACATTGTATTTATTGGTGAATTATCCAGTTTAAGGCTAATTTTAAAACTATTATACACAGATAAAACAATAATTTGCAAAATTATTAAGCATGACAAGATCTAAAAGCAAAATTTCATAACTATATAATAATCCATGTAGGAGTTGTTGCCCATGAAGTTTTAATATTTCGAAAATTTAGCTGTTTTTCGACAATTTTCTTGACAACTATCATAGATAGATCAATACCAATAAGAATTAAAATTGTTCAACATAACAAGATCTAGCAAGTTTCGTAACTGCATGGTAATTCATGTACGAGTTGTTGCCCCTGAAGTGTTAATTGTTCGCAAATTTAGTTGTTTTTGACAATTTTCAATAAGACATCGTCTGACAGAGAAGCAAGTTTCAAACTATCTGATTATCTATGTTATTGGTTTTTTTTTTTTTTTTTTTTTTTTTTTTTTTTTTTTTTTTGGTAAATGTGGCATCTATTGATTATTTTCTTCAAAACCGTTACAATATTATAATAAAACACAAACATACCAGACCATGTCAAAATCGCAATCTCAAAAAAGTTAAAACTTTGAAACTGGTCAATACACGTGAACTTAAATCAAAGAGATGAGGCTCCGGCAGGGTAGCATCCACTGTCTAGATAGCTACACCTGCCAAGTGCAAAATCAAAATTTTAAATGAAAGAAACATGGAACTATGAGAAGTAAAATATATCAAGTTTGGATACAGTGACTTCGTTCTTATCAATAATAAAGTGGTGACGATCATAAAACCTTTTAAGGGCCTTGATTAGCCTTGGCTTACAATATCCCTGAGTCGACATTTTAATTGTAAGCAACCTGCTTTGTTGTAAAAAGTTCCTGTTGTGGGAATAAGTTTTTCCATACCGTATTAAATATGAAAGATATACACCATTCGCAGCGATATCACTAGAAAGAAACGGAAAGTTGACATTAGAAATATTAAAGTCATCACGTTTGTCGTATAGCTTGAGATGTAACCTCAAGTGGGTGTCATAACTGAGGTTTAAGTCCAAACATGAATAATTCGTTGTTTTTTTATTTCAAGCTCATAAGAATAGATGGCATTCTCATAATCTCCAAATTTGGGATTATTAAGAGACACAAAACGCCATCTATATATCTGCATGTGGAGTTGAATGATTTATCGAGTCAGAGTTCTCTCCAGATTCAACAAGGCCATGGAAAAATTCTGATTCATATGAATACAGAATAAAAAAAAGAAAGGCGCAGAATTTGTGCCCGTTTGTATACCGATTGTTTGTTGGAAAATTATATTGTCAAACACAACAATTTTGTTGTCTGTCAAACTCTAATATTTTGTTGATAGTATCTTCAGTATATTTTTGTGTGCAGTCTGTAAGATGTAAATTAGAATCCCTGTTGAGCACTAGATATGAATATCTCGGTTTACCGTTTTTAAAAAGAATGACAAGTGAATGATTTGTTTTAGACGTTCTTTCAATTTAGAATGATATTGGTGTTAGAATTACTGAAAATGATATAGTAGTACATTTAGAGAAACCTGCTTTTCTTGTATAAAATTTTGCAAAATTAAGGAATCCAATATAAAAAATGAATTTCAAGTTCTTCGTGCTTTATATTTATACCAAAAGACTCAAGAACTCACTTATGCTTTAAACAATTATATTTAGTAAAATTATTTCTGGTACATGTAGGATTCTCTGATATAGTATCCAACCCAAAATCCTTCATAAGATATTCACAATATAATCTCTTACAAACAAGAATAATGTTGTTTGAAGCTTTATGAGCTTCGATAACAACGTATTTGTTATGTATGTCTTTTTGATCGCAGATATCTCGTGGTATCAGAGCACTGCAAAAGGTTTTGTACTCATACCTTCAAGATAGGCAATTCTTGTCTATAAAACATCACACTTCTCTTATTCGGTTGGATGAGGCATCAAGCTACAGGTCTTCTTATTTAGACCGGTGTCTTGTATACTCTTCAACTAAATCCATAATTATTCTGAAATTATGTCGCCAACTAAACGGTTGAGCCTCTCTGTATTGATGACCTATTGAACAAAGACGTCTAATTTAGTGTTCTCAGTTATAATGAGATTACCGGTTATAACATGTCCAGGATGTATAATTTTAAACCGTTTATTATCAAACTTTCATCAAGTTTATCTAGAAGAGTTTTCCACACAATTTTTCTTTTGAACTTATCAATTGTTTCGCTCGATAATGTTTTCATTGAAGACTTTCTCAAGATAGAAAAACACACTTCTGTTCTGCTGAATGCTTCACTTATATTTTTCAAGAGAATGCCTCCTACTTTCTCTAGTTTCGAAAATAGGACTTTAAAACCAATAAAATCAAATAAAATAAACAAAGTGTTTGATATGTCGGTGACTTCTTCTATGTATATCATTCGCATATCAAGCCATGGCCACAACTAAACACTTGTATCATGCCTTATAAGCTTTTTAGAAAATACATGAACCGTACGCCACCTTAGCGTACAAATGTTCAATTTTCAAGTTTTAAAATCTCTTATTTATTTATAAAACATAACCGCCTTTGTAATAAAATTGTCTCTAAGTTCGTTAATCATTTCAATGATATTTTTGGCCATGGTTTGTTCAGTATTAATAGCAATACAGTTATACTGCGGATAAATTGAAATGTCAAAGAGAATTCATAATTTCACATATATTTTTTATAAAAAAGTTTTAGTTTTCCATTATTAAGTAACGTTTTTATATGGCTGTAATAAAATTGAAAAATGGTTATATGTATGACAATATCATTAAATTCAATTTCTTGTTAAAACTTATATTTCCGCATTATATCATCTTCCAAACCAAGTATCTTAAGCTTTAGGTTAGAAGCTAGCAGTTAAAAATTAGTATTTATTTAAATCAAGCTTAAAACATGTAGGCTTAACGTATTTAAATAAAAAGAGTATAAATCAAGATAATTTTTATAACATTAGATGATATCATGCGATATTTTATGCGTGATTTTAAACAAATCTGGATCACCTAATAACTGGCAAAAAATCGTTCTAAGGTTAATCATAGTAGTAAGGCCTAGTATATTTTATAAATAAGGTCATGACTATGTGGAAAATATTATTATATTGCAGCAAAATCAGCTATATATATATATATGTAATGTAATAAAATTTATATCGGGCAAAAACAATTTTCTAACCTTTATGATTAAAATGTTATGGTTTAAGATAATAAATTGGATACCCCACTTAGCCAATATTTTAAGAAGAATTGTTAAACAATAATTCGTGATTGTAATTATATATTTGTTCGATTTTAATCTTAAATAAAATATTATGATAATATTGGCAATACAGGAAGAAATGCAGTACCGTACTGGTCCTATATTTGTATCTTGTATCAAATGGATACAACCTGGCATTATTAGACATCATTTTATGCTTACTTAAAAATCTAAACGTTTTTGAATATTTCTTTCAGAAAATGAGAAACTATTAATAATATAATTGATATTCAGTGGTTCAATAATAATACATTAAACTTATTATATTATTTGTTCATTCATTTGTAATGTAATATTTATGGTTTCATAAGTTATTACTTAAAATTATTTTAGCTTCATAATTTTGTAATTTTGAAACATTCAATTTAAATTATTTTGTTATTGATAATTTTTGCATTGGCTTTCAGAATATAAATTCTAACTATACCGAAGATTCTACATTTTGGCTGTATTTTTTAACAGCTTAAACGTATTCTATAATGGAAAGGGATCTAAATAAGAATAAATTACTTTGTTTATGGCCATAAGAGTTCTCACCTTGCTTATTTGCTTATTTGTTCAATAATCCCGAAATTTCAAGTTTAAGTACAGCTTTACCGAACGTTATATATATACATTGTTGGGGTCACTTTGTTTTTATAATAGTGAATGATACAAAACATTCATAGAAAGTTCAATCAACATGAATATTTTTTTTATTTCTCGCTTACTTGCGACTTACTCTTAACTGAAAAGGAACATAAAACAATATTTCTGGAGAAAGAAAACAGCTGCTGTTATAAAGATTTTACAAGGCAAAACTTGCGACGCTTACACCGGAAGTGATGTCAAGAGCAAAAGAATCAAACATTCCCTTTTTTCACATCCCGCTAAGACTTAACCGAAAGTTTGAAAAATACCGACATTAATTCAAGTTAAATGATTTTTCTATGAAAATTTCAACATAACATTATAATTGTTAAATTTTTAAAACAAAATTAATACTCAAAAGCGCCACGTTTTGAGGAGTATAAAAACTGATTTACTTATAACTTAGAATATTCTACAAATTTAAGTACAGTGCCGTATGTCGTAACCACGTGGTTTATGACATTTACTGTTAATGTGTATTTACATTCTGAGTACTGACTGGATACTGATTTAGACGCAAAATTATTTATGGTTTATTGAATATTATGATGTTGATGTAGGTTTTAAAGCTGCTTTAGATCATACCAAAATTTTGTAGAGCGCTAACCCTCTACATGTTATTCAAATAAATTTAAAAGACCTTAAGCTGAACCTAAATGCTGTAGTGCATATATATATATATATATATATATATATATATATATATATATATATATATATATATATATATATATAATAGGCGTAGTAACGTGTAATGATGCACGTCATAGTATGGCTATTAAAAAACTGATATAAAAATAACATCAGTATCTGCTTGCTATCATCTGAATAATCAGTTATGTTTATGTAGTGCAAATATGAATTCAACATTTCAATGTCTTTTTCCAAGTCAGAAAACTCGGTCATTTTCAATTATTGTTTTTATTTATTTATTTATTTATTTATTTATTTATTTATTATTTATTTATTCATTATTTGTGCCCTTTGTCTTGTTTGAGAGAGAGAGAGAGATAGAGAGAGAGAGAGAGAGAGAGAATTGATAAATCATCATTTTTTGGCAATAGCAAAGTGTTAAAGGTTAAAGTTCAATTCTTACGTCTTTAAATATAAAAACTGTATGTCTTTAAATGTGTATTGAATTTGTTTAATGTCAGCATACATGTAATAAATCGATTGAGATCTTTAAGTATATTCTGAATACAGCATACATACACTAGTTTTTATGTTGACACGAGAACAAGAAGAATCCAACAAAGAACTTTTGAAAAATACTCAGCTATGTGCGTTCTTAACAGAACGAAATTAGCTTTGTTTTATTTTGTTTAATTTCACGCTAGACTGGGTTTAGAAGATTTTAAGACTAGTATAAAGATTACACCATTGATTTTATTCTTGAATAAAAAATGAAAAAAATGTGATTCTATGAATATTTGAGCAATCGCCTTTTTATCGTGTCATTTTTTATTTTTCTTATTAATTGAAGTTTAAATTTTAACCTGCCATTAAACTATTAAAAACCGTAAAATTATAAACACAAAAAACGCAAAGACATATAAAATGTAGATATATGAAATCTGTTTAATAAAATGATGATATGGTGAATGAAAACAAATTTCTGTTAATAACAGAAAGGGAATATTGATGATTAAATTACGTCACAAGGAAAAAAATTCCAACATAAATATGCAAATGTGTGTGCGTGTTGGCACAAATTGTAGAAATAATTTTTTTGTTTCCGACGGCGTTAAACTATTTTCCTTTCCAAAACTTCATTTGGTTGAAGAAATGGAGTCTGCTCTGTATAACATATTTACATTTTTAAATAACACACAAACCATTCAATCCCTAAATTTAAAAAATCAAAGCGGAAAAAAGTTGGTTTTTCTTTGCCTTTCCTTTAAATTCGTTCTATCACCAATTTTACACACAACTGTTGATTTTTTTTTTTTTTTTTTTTTTTGTTTTCGTTAAAAAATTGTCAGTTATGGCTTTTTAAGAGTTTTGGATTACCTTTTGACCAATATTTTTAATTATTCATTAAAATATTGTTATATATACGTTGGAATAAATTGCAATTATAACAATTATGGTAGAAATAACTTCATCATTATTGTCTCGATGTTAAGGGTCTGCAAGTCCCGTCGTGCTACCAGTGAATTTACGACATCCGGGAACAATTGACGTGACGAGAACATGCGTCAAATGACGTCACATATCTACTACCATTGACGTAACTAATAACAAAGGTATCTTACATCAAATACCGGGAACATTTTCACATCCGGGTACATTATCAAACATTGCAGACGAGACAAACAGACCCTATGATTGCCTTTGTTTATTTATACGAGAAACAAATTGTTTATTAAATAAATATAACGTTTTTTTTTTTTGTTTGTTAATATCCTTTTGTCCGTAATACATTTTCTTTGCTAATTTGCCATCATCTTTTTGAACTCTGTAAAAAAATTGATATTAATATTACAGATACAAAAAATAGAAGAAAACTAAATATCGAAATCCTACAATATAATTCTAGCGACTGTTCATCAAGATCATCATGGTTGTCAAAACATTTGGATATAAAAGCATTTCATTTGCAATTTGAACACTAGGTGTCATTTTGTCATTTAATACATAAAGGTATCGTCAAATATCGTAGTTAACAAATACCAGGTATATAACTAATATATATATGAAACTTACAAATAATATTGAAACATGTGATTACACAGTAATAAAATTAAATTATTGTAGTGCACATTGTAGTGCACATTCCATTTTGGATTTTGTTACAATATTTCTAAGTATTTTAATTCAAATGGAGCAGAAATGAAACCTTCTGTATGATTTAATTTTAATGTCTTACTTTTTCTTTCGTCGTATATTATAAAACATAAAAAAATGCATTTAATGGGTTCTTTTCACACAAGGTTTCAGTCTCCTACCAAAACCTACCGTTTATAAAAACATTATGGTTGTTAGAAGTATCCTTGTTGTTGAAAAGCTCATTTGAGTTTATTTCCGTTTTAGTATTTCTACGGAATCGACACATTCTAAACATATATATATATATATATATATATATATATATATATATATATATATATATATATATATATATATATATATATGTGTGTGTGTGTGTGTGTATGTAAAGAAGTATTACTAGATAATTATTATTTTATACCTTCAAAGTCGACTGCTCCGTCATGATTTGTATCTGCCTCGTTCATCATGTCATCTAATTCTCTGTCTGTAAGATGTTGTCCTAGACTCTCTAAAACTGTCTTTAATTCCATTTTACTTATTTTTCCATCTCCATTTTTGTCAAAAACTTTAAAAGCTTCTCTGAGATCTTGTTCTTTATTTGCTTTGCTCATCATTTTAATAAATTCGTTAAATTCTATTTGTCCACTGCCTGTTATAGCAACATAAACAAAAATAATAGATTTTTAGATAGAAAGCGTTTTCGATCCATTCAATTTTTCTTTGAAAACAAAAGAATATAGATAATCATTTAGTCTGTCATTAATTAAAATGAAAAAGGAAATAGTGCCACAAACACGTGGTTCGTGATAGTTCTGGATTAGGTTGTGCACGCGTACCCATATTACAGCTTTTGATTGTTTAACTAAGGGAATAACATCAATTCTGTAAGCTAATTTTGCGGATCTAAATAGGGTTTTTAAATTTTTAGCATCATGATTTCGAGATGTGTAATTCCCCTCTTCTTGTTCAAAAGTTTATTGAATATTTTTAGGTAAGTTCTAATGCATTTTCGACAATGAATATGATCAAGATGACATTTTGCAGAAATATTTCTATCAATTAAGTTATTATGGTAAGATGAAGTAACAACAAAGCTTATTGATATATTAACATTAATCGTTTTATTATCTTTAATGTTGGAGCAAGGTAAGTTGACAAGAAAGAACAACTGATTTATATGTACATTGTCTTTTACTGTCGACCTAATTGTTGACTAGTCCTGGTCGATAAAAAATTATCTCCAATTTATTTGATGACTGACTAATATTGCTTTACGTTTTGTAAAGCCATAAAGCACATTTATCATTTTAGGTTTAATACACAGTAATCAGATTATAATCGCAATAAGTACTTTACATTTATAAAGAGAAAAACTTAGGAGCTGATTACGAAATAAAACACATTATTTCAAAACAGTTGCCTAAAAGTTTGTTTTATAGATTTAATCTATTTAACATAATTAAATCAAACCATCTCTACTTAGTAAAATTTTAGATTTTCAAACTTTGTATATCTTAATGTTAACACTTACCATCAAAATCGTTGTCTTTTATAAGATTTTCCAAAAATTCCGTATCCGTCTTGCATCCCAAAGCATTAATAACCTCGCCAAGTTCCTTAGCAGATATGCTTCCGTCATTGTTCTTGTCGAATAACCTAAATGCATCTTTGTATGCTGAAATTAAATTTGGCATTTATTTTAACAATATTTATGAAGATGAAAAAATGTTTACTGATAAAAAAACATGAATTTTTCTTTGAAAAAAAAATCTTTAAAAAAATCAGAAACTGGGTCTATCACAAAAACAAATATTTAAAATCAATAGTAATTTTGTATAATTTAAAATTTTAAAAAATATTTTCCAAAATTGAATAAACAAAATAAATAAGACGATATACTATTTAACTCGTCAACACCTATAGGCTCCGTCATGAGGAAAGTTTTTTCTAGTACGATAAACCTGTATAGTACACGCCGTGTGTATTTTTATAAATCAATACGCGTATAAATATCAAGTATTTTAATACCTTCAATAACTTCTGGTGGCAATTCTAACTCGTCTTGACCTTGCTATAAAAATAACAATATACAGGATTAGTCAAAATTTATCCTACTTCGAAATCAAATTTGTAATTTAATTTACACCTTAAAGTTAACGGCGCAATTGGTTATATGCCATTTTAAGCTGATCACGTCAATTTGACCAGACACTATAATTTAATTTATGAAGCAAAGCGGAATAATATTTATTGTTTTGAGAAATTATTTATCTATGAATGTGATATTGCACATTGCACTATTTCATAGACATGTAAAAAAAAATAGTAAAAAAAAAAAATACCAATTGTGTATAATAAATGTCACGTATGAATCAATTGCGCATGCATGAAAGATATATATTGTAGGAATATTTGAAATTATATCTACAAAAGAACAACTTGAAGATATTTTAAATACATATCCATTGAATGCAAACATTTGATTTTTTCTATTGAGTTTACCTTTCTGTTTTAATGTCTACACTATATTGACTGGTATGATTTATAACTGGTAATATGGATGACATCACAGAATACTTTACCAGGTTATAACCATAAAGGGGAGGGGGTGTATTGACACTTGGAACCTTGAAATGTAATATTTCAATGTATTATTATTATTATTATTATTATTATTATTATTATTATTATTATTATTGATGTTACTGTTTTTGTTAAATAAATATTTGTGAAAAATTATCACATATTTAAAGAAATTTGTACTTAATATATAATTTATAATTTTCCACGGGTTAAAATTATAACAAACATCAAACATCCAAATAGTTCTTTCTAATTTCTAAAAAAAAAATCTGTCATATTTTAAAGCCCCCCCCCCCCCCCCCCCGAATCAGTTGCTCTACAATTAAGTCACTTATAATTTAGAGAATGTTGTATTTCGTCAGATACGGCTTGTATCTTTTAAATTCCTGCAGTAGTTTGTTAACCCACAGAGTATCGGGAAGTAGTATTTTATAGTTTTATGTATTCATGAATTAACTTTTGCAAACATATTACCACATAGGTGTTTGATACAGGTGGAAAACGATTTGAAAATGAAATTAATTTTATTTCATATTTCTAACTTCTAGAGGCGAGCGGGTCCGACGAACTACAAATTAATTTGCCATGGCCTAATCATAACGATTTCCCATCGTACTAAATATTAAATTTTCTCTACACATTTGGTCTAAAATCGTGTGTAAAACCGACTGAATCTTCCTCTAACATTTAAAATGCACTGTACATAAAATAATAATACATATGTAGTACTGGCGATAGTTGATTCAATTGTAAGGAGAAACTTTTTATTTCAATTTTAGGTCGTTAAAGATATTGCCACCGACTTGATAACAAAGCATTCTCGTTGTAAACGGAACGATAAGCATTATTTATCTGTTGGTAAATGGCTCATCTGATTTAATGTTAGTACTTTATGTGTCTCCTGACTTCAGTTAATATGTAAATATTTCTATATTTAAACTTTATATTTGAGGTGTAGGTATGTCATCGATTGATTTTAAATATAGCTCGATAACAGATCTAGATATCACACGTGTATTGCGATGTTTCCTATTTACTAGCATTAATGTGATCACCAGCGCACGTATTAAATATAAAACATTTGACGGTTGTAATGTTGGTTAACGTCACATCACCAATATTTTCAGCTACTTCGAAAGAAATTTTTCTCTAATTTTCTAAATTTTCTAAGGATTATTATCAAGCACGAGAGCGTTTAGTGGCCCATAACATAAACGGACATAAATGGTAACATAACAAATTCAGGGCGTCTTTAAGGTGAAAACCCAGACAAACATAGCACTCCCTCGTCACATAAATATTAAAATTAAACCGAGTGAACTAGTCAATACTACGTCCTCTTAATGTCTAACGCAAGGCGAGAAAGCAGTATCTAAAAATTTTATAGTTTCTTATATATGACTGCAACATGGTTCAAATTTATAATCTATCGCTCTTGAGAAAGTTTCTTTACCACTGAGAAACCAAACGGGGCACTTTCGTTATCTTGGGCTGAATACATAGCTTGTAGTACGGAAACACATGGATGTGTAGTTCATATAAGCATCCAACATATTTACATTGATTGACAAAATAGCAAAAATTAACTTTTTACCGGTTATTTTACACATATAAAAGTAAATGTAGTATATTAATAGGGCCTTAATTATCCTTTTTATTTTTCAATATTTGATTTCTGTAATTCATACATACTGGTATGATCTCGGTGGTCACAGTTCATGTTTGGTTACAATATACCAGTACACGAGTACTTATATGTATACACAGTGTTATTCTATTCCTTACGCCTTTCACAATGATTCAAGTGGATTCTTGAAATCGATTACATTGCTCCGAGTTCAAGATCCGTGGTACCGGTTGCTCTATGTATATATATATTTGCACTGTTCGGTAATGATCTCTATATATAAATATACATTGTATTGTTCGTCTTCTTGTTTGGGGGTTACATTTTTACATTACTAACAACACGTGTTAAAGCCAAAGACTGCTTTATTTAATTTAAATTATTATGAAATTCTTAACGTCCTGGTTCTCCTTCTACACCTGAACGTGTTCAATGTTAAATTACCATTGAACTTTTTCAGAGAACAGATGAATATACATGTATACCTGACAAAGTATAAAAAGTTAAATATAATATTAGAAATAAATTCTATTCAAACTCAATTTTTAATTTAAAAATAGATTATGAATACTTATTAATACTTATGAATACTTTAAACGCGACGATCTGTCTTATTTGTATGTATACTTACATCCAACAAAACACTCCTTTCTATATTGAATAGATTTACCACTTTATATAGAATACATACCACTTGATTCATATTCATGTGCAATTGGCTTAATCGAAAATTAAGTTGAATTGAAAGGATAGTAAAATCGTTCAGTAATAGACACACGTCATAATTTTCAAGTTTAATTCCGTGAAGTTTCCACAAAACAATGACATAGAACTTAACTGTGGCTGTTTATTGATCTGTACAGGTAACTGAATTGGTGACAATACAAGCATGACATTCGATCCTGATCACATTTTAAATTTACGTGTGTAGTTTTTAAACATTTATAATACGTTATTAAATATGTGAGAATTGTATTTTAATTAACGATAACTTAATATTTCATAAAATGTCATCATTGATACAATAAATATAATTTATATATCATGAAATTAATAAGGTTATTTGACCAGTGTGAAGACTTCCGTATATAGATAATGACCATTATGTTTACATTTTGTATTTATTGACTTTTAGAACAAACCATTTGAATTTATGTTGAAAAGAAAAAATCGTTCTGATTTAAGTATTAAGTTTATACCATATTGTCACGAAAATATCTAACTTTAATGCTTAATATCATTAATAAACATCATTTGTTGAGAGCATCCTTAAATATATGTATGTTCGCGGAATTAAAAGTTGATGGTATGGTTACGGAATGTATATGTCACGAAACATCTTGGGACGTGAAATATGGCCACAAGATGGGTCCCAGGAACCTAAAAATACGGAACTCTTGTTTACCCAACCAAACTTACTAATCAGTTGTCAAAGCCATGGACCATTGTGTTTTTGGAATTCCTTTGATATTTTGTTGCTGAATATAAACCTGTTACAATGTCTTAAGAGCTTACTTTTAATTTCCAATGAAGCAGTCAGACAGTGTAGAAAAGAAGTGAAAGTTTATACAAGATGTGTTATTGCTTGAACCTGCTATTACCGGAAAAAAAGTTCTGACCGTTTTTTTCAACCGCACAGTGTTTCATATCTAAGCCCCCAGTTCAAATTTTAAGATAAACTTAATGATACACTAAGTACATTCAAACAAACTTTTTAACAATATTAATAAAATCTGTATTGTTCTGTTGGAATGTTGAAATATATGCCTAATATCATACTTTCTGTCATATTTTCTGAAAATTACATGGATTGTATTGAATTTTTCAAACAAAAATCAGAAAAATGCAATATTCAATATATATATCTGGGAATTTTTTCCTTGATGCAGTGACAAACTTTGTCAAAACTTAAAATAAATAAGAAACCATTTATGCATATATATATATATATATATATATATATATATATATATATATATATATATATATATATATATATATATAATGTCCATTGCAGTAGGATAGAGAGAGCGAGTGATGACTGTACCATCAGCATTATTTCAGCTATTTCAACATAAGTTTCACACAATAGGCTAAAAAAACTGGATGATTTATGTTGTGTCTTTTTGATATTTTTTTAATTTGATGTCCATTTATTTTGCATCGATGGTGCTTCATAAATGGTGTCTTACAGATGTAGTCAAAACAAATAGAGTTGGATAGATTGTTGACCCTGACATGGGACACTTTTTCTTATTAAAAATGAAAGAATTAGTAAAATTTCTGAGGACAATACCCCCACGCCTGCTAAACTCGAACAAAAGTGTAAATCCCAGATAAGACTAAATTGATTATTACTTAATAAGTTCCTGGCTATTCTAATGGTTTGGTCATTTATCATTGCTATAAGTATAGTATATCAATGGTTTTGATTAGAGTGGAGAGTTAAACAAGAAGCCATTGCTTTTGATGTTGCTGCTTTAGCAGCGAATCGGCTTTTGTGTTGCCTTATATACCAACATGACCAAACAACCAACAAAAGTTGATGATTTCATTAAAATCTTAAATTGCATATTTCCGGAACTACAGGAATTTGAAGGTGATCTAATTTTTTTCTTTTTATTGCCTGAAGTCAAAATAAAACGTTGGAACATATATTAAATATTGTCACGAGGCGATATCAAAATAAATTTTGAAGCAAACATTATTGCTTTAATTTAAGCTGTAAATTTCGAACTTTCATTTGGAAGATGCATACATAACGTTTTATCCCAAATAATGGCAACCGAAGATAACCAGCTCAAAGTATCATCGGAAGTCTGTAACCAGTACTGTTGTGTGGGCATTATGGATAAACTCTGTGTCATAATGTAAGTGATCACTGATATTCCTACGTATTTTAAAACAAGATGCAAAATATATTTTTACATAATATATGTATGGTAGTTGTTTTATTGAGAATAATTA
Organism: Tegillarca granosa; assembly: GCA_029721355.1. NCBI lineage: Eukaryota > Metazoa > Mollusca > Bivalvia > Arcoida > Arcidae > Tegillarca > Tegillarca granosa. The sequence goes on from CM056595.1 coordinate 7,128,726, forward strand.
ACTTTTTTTCTATTTAATATCACAGTTTTTTAACTAATCATGAATTTATACAAAAAATAGTTAGATTTATCATCTCTCTCTCTCTCTCTCTCTCTCTCTCTCTCTCTCTCTCTCTCTCTCTCTCTCTCTCTCCTTGACTATACTGATGTACTAAACACTCATATAGTAAAGTAGTTTGTAAGAAAAACCGTATTATCTATTGTTTGATCTTGGTCATTATCAACATATTTTAATTATTTCTTAAACATATATTAACATTTTATAACAATTTTATGTCTTATCAAACATATAACACCGTAGGTACGTCATGAGTTCCCTTGTTCTATTATTAACATTCTATACTTAGTAACAAAAACAGATAAAAGGTTAAGTTTTGTAGTTTTAATTGTCTTTAGAGCAAAGCTGCAAAATTTGAGATTTTAATTACTGATTATTTAATTCGCGACATGCTCGGAAGATTTTTGTTGTTATTCATACGTACAATTAAGATAAGATTTAACACTTTAATACCGGAATTGCATTATACAATATAGGTTAGTTTATTAACATACTTTTAGGTTCATTACACATGTCTAGGTATATTGTTAATTTTGAAATTTCTTGTAAAAAAAGCAAGAAACCTTGGCTTTTTGTTTAATGTTAAATCTCTTACAAAATTAGCTGTTGTAAATCTAAGACAATACGATTTACTGTTTTGACCCCAAAAATTTCGGTATATATATATATTTTTATTTTTTTTTGGACTAAACGTTTTTGTTCCACGATTTATCTGAATTGTGTGTTTTTACAGGATAACTGTCATATAATTTATTCCTTACACAAAATAAATAAATAAACAAATAAATATATAAATTATTAATTAATTAAGTAGAGGAAAAACCAGGGTTCTGGCTCACTTCCGGCCCTGAGAGGCGCTTTGTTGAAGTAATTGGCCGGAAGTGACCCAGAACCCTGGTTTTTCCTCTACTTAATTAATTAATAATGATGATAATAATAAAAAAATAATAATAAATTCCATTGCGAAGACTTTTTTGTGGTAAAAAAGAAATAATTATAAGTTTAACACATTATTAACATAACTTTATAAAAAAAAAAACACTTCATTTTTGAAGACAAAAAACTACAAAATCAGACAGACAAAATGAAGCATGCAAAGAAAAGATATTTCTACGATTAGGAAGGGACCATAAAACTTACATATTATTGGACAAAATAATAATTGAACCTCTTATAAACACTGTCAAACGGACAAATAATAATAATAAACTTGACATTACTTGTTTGTACTTGTGGTTTTGGGGATAAAGATAAACTTGTATACTTGAATATCTCAAACTTTTAGTAAGACTTTTTCTCAAACATTTCCTAGGGAGACACACACACACACACACACACACACACACACACACACACACACACACGTGTGTGTGCAATGAATCAAACTAATTATATCTAACAGTGACTGCATTTTAGTGAGTAATATATATATTGCCAGTGTATATTTCATGCATGCATTTATTTGGTTTCAATTTGGCTTTTTTTGGTTAAATTATTAAAATTAAAAAAAAAACAAAAAGAAAACATTTTTCTATCATCATGGTTTAAGAAAATATTTTAAATTAATTGCAGAGTTTTAATGGTTGATATGTAAAGACTAAAATTAGACATGCAAGGCTTATATTTAGCTGTGTCGGACTTGTCAGAAATACTTCATATTTGTAATGAACAACAAAGGCGCATTTAACCGACAATTAAACTACATTTAAACTGCACCAATCATGCAAAAGGAAACTTTTATCGACTCTTTCTTTCATTGGCATCGATATTACTTTGGATTATTATGGGTCATGAACTTGAAAAAAAAAAAAAAAAAGAAAAAAAAAAAAAAAAAAAAAAAGCTTTTTTTTAAACTTTTGTATTCGAAAGCATGCTTAAATAACTCATTACTATTACCATTAGCCGATTTTTCTTTTTCGTTCTTAAACTTTTTTTCAAAAAGAGTTCCTTATTGTCATCTTAACCAAGTGTAAAACATAAGTGATGGGGCAATACATTTTTGAATAATCTTTACTTTTATGACTCTGGAGTTAAGTTTTTATAATAGTTATACTCTTTAATATAGTTTATTTTTAATACTTCGTGATTCTCCTTAACTTTCACATACATTTTACAAAAGTATACAAGTGTACTTAAACAACTTTGGAAATTTCAAGTTTTAGTTTCCTATAAAGATGAAAAAAACAAAATGTAAAGTTTATTAAATTAAATAAGCTCAAGATAAGTGGTCACTTAAAATGAGGTGGAGACCAATACATAGAAGTTAAGAGTGCTACATGGGCTCGTCTTTTTTTGTTACAATGCTTAAACTATCCTTAATAATATATTTTGTAAACACTAAATACATTTTAAAAATGTTCAAAATTGTACTAGACATGCTTAAAGGCTTTTAAAAATAAAAAATTAAAGATTTGAAATTTAATTTAGCTAGCTATTTTTTTTTCACTTCTGTCAGTTAAAGGAAAATGCTGGGCCTAGCTGATTCGAATCCCTGGATTAGGTTTGTCCCAGCCGGCTCATGTCCTTTTCGTTGCAGAGTCTGTTGTCTTTCTCGTACGAACACGTTTCCTTCTAATGACGCCATTGTTTACATTCGCGTAGGACTTCCGCGCATGCTCCAAGCAGATAATTAACATATTATCAAGTTGGTCAAGCTCTAAGGATTTCCATTTATTATGGACTAATAATATTGAACTGAAGAAAATGAATCTCACTGATCTTAATCTCAATCAATATAAATTTATAAACAAAATTTTAAGAGATTGATTTTTTTTTTTCAAAAATTGATAAACTTGGTGCAGCTTCTAAATATCTTGTACTTGTATGATTGATGTTTTTACATTAACAATTAAATCAAAAACCCCGATGTGTTTTATAGTATATTATTTATAAATTTCTGCTGAATATAAATATCATAAATTGTTTAACAGAAAAACACACGAAAAAAATCTAAAATTTTCAAAAGTTCTATTTGAAGGTAATACCTGTATTACTCATTTCAACCCCTTTAAACCATATGCTACTTTATGAAAGAAGGAACAAGTCACAATTTGAATTTTATACCTACATATACAAAGATATTTTTTTACGGAACTGTGTTTGGGTCTCATCGCGTTTTAAATGAGCAATGTGAGTGATAGTACTACTATAAACACAATTTCTAAATAGTTTAATGGCTAATGAATCCATTAGGTATTAAAAATCGACTTTGAACGAACACAGAAAAATTTGCAAAATGAGATTAAATTGGATTTAATTTTTAACCATAATCAGTAGTAACCTAATACAAGACATGTTACCAAGATAACCAAAGTGAGCTATACAGGTCTAATTCCTCTAAAGAGACTCTCTAAACACTTAGCAAGCGTCATGACAAGATGTACATGCACTTTTCTTTTATAATCACGTATACGTGTAACTTCCTTTTTGTAACAATTTTAAAACAAATATATAACCCATACGATATTTTTACTTATGATTAAAGATTGTTCTGTAAAGAAACACGAAAAAATCATTTCAAATGGCTGTGAATCATGACTACGCTAATGTGATTATAAATCTTAAGAACAGATCTAATGTGGAGACGGACTTCAAGAACAGACCAAAAGCTAAGATTAACTTCAAGAACAGAACTAAAGCGGAGGCTAACTTCAAGAACAGACCTAAAGCGGATCCTGACTTTAAGACCAGACCAAATGCGGAGACGGTCTTCAAGAACAGACCAAATGCGGAGCTTAAAAGACGGTCTTCAAGAACAGACCAAATGCGGAGACTGTCTTCAAGAACAGACCAAATGCGGAGAGGAAATTCAAGAACAGATCAAATGCGGAGACGGACGTCGACTTTAAAAACAATTCAGAGAATGAACTGGAAGATGTCTATGAGAATCTTGATTTGGAAAGTTCACCAAGTAAATCGGCAGATTACACGGCGTTACAAAAATACCCGACCGTGTAAAGTGTTTAAAATCATTTGACATAACATGGTGTAGAATTGTCATTGCCATATTACTTTTAGCAGTTGTCCAGTCATTTGTTATAGTTTTAGTGATCCTATCAATTTTAAGTAAAGAAATTTCACGTACATCCTTGGAATCACATTCAACAGAAAACATCGATATTAAAGGTATGCAATTCTTTTAAAATTATTATTGTATATTTATTTTAATCGTTTTCTATTTACCTATTTTCTACAAAGTATGTTCTGCAAATATATAAAAACAAGTGGATAATCTAAAATATAATAAGAAAATCTTTTAGCTAAATTTTAGCCAAAGGCCATGGTGAGCTTTTGCCAATCTTGACGTCCGTCGTCCGTTCGTTAACTTTAAACATTTTGACTATCTCCTCTGAAACCAATGGACCAATTTGAACCAAACTTTACAGGAATGATGTATGGATTGTCCTTTACTATGATTGCCGAAATTTTCCGGATCCACCACAAAAAAACAAAACATGGCTGCTAGCACAGGACATAGCTTAACATTGGACCCTATGGGAAAAAGCATATATTGGCTATCTCCTCTGAAACTACTAAAGCAAATTGAATCAAACTTTGCAGGAATGATATATGGATGGTCCTTTACTAAGATAGTTGAAATTAACCGGATCTGCCAAAAAAAAAAGATGGCCACCAGCACAGGACATAGTTTAACATTGGACCTATTGGAAAAAGCATATATTGACTATCTCCGCTGAAGCTACTCAAGTAAAATGAACCAAACTCTGTAGGAATGATGTATGGATGGTTATTTACTAGGATTGCCGAAATTTTTATGATCCGTCAAAATACATAACCGCCAGTGCCAGGACATAGTTTAACATTGGACCTCTATGGGAAAAGCATAAATTTGCTATCTCCTCTGAAACTACTGAAGCAAATTGAACCAAACATTACAGGAATGATGTATGAAAAGTCCTTTGCCGAAATTGTTTTTGAATCTGTCAACACACTTTGACACCAGCATAAGACATAGTTTAACATTTGACCCTATGGGATAAGCATATATCGACTATCTTCTCTGAAGCTACTGGTTTAAATTAAACCAAACTTACAGGAATGATTTAAACATATTCTACTAAGATTACCTGGCCCTGGTGAAGAGATACAGGACTCAGCCTTCTGAAGCCTCTAGTTTTACTTTGCAGGATTTTGATTTTTTATAAAGATATTTTTTTATTTAAAGGTTTCAAAAATTTCTCTTTTGAAAAAAATTCACAAATCTGCACATGGCTGTGTGTTTTTTAAATATTTATTGTAAAGCATAGAGTGATTTATCTTAAAACACCCAAAGGAGAAAAGAATTAAATTGAGTTGAGTTATGGTGTTTAACGTCCCAGTCAAGAATATTTCACTTATATCGAGACATCGGCACTATAGGCGAAAGTGCAGAAATCTTGCCTGTGCGTTGCGCTGATGACATTATACAGCTGGCTTCTTTATCGTATCACACCTACCATGACAAAGGACCTCGTTTATTTTAAATTCCCATCCGAAAGAACCGTGACTTTCAATTCGTAATGCCGAATTCTTGGCGAAAGAACAGTCAATACCCACTTTCAAGTCTTGGGTCAGACCCGGTCGGGGTTCGAACCCACGACCTTCTACTTACGGAGCGAGCAATCTACCAACTGAGCTACCGCAGTGGTGCCAATGGAGAAAAGGGGATTTGTTTCTAAAATATTAATGCCTTATAAGAAGTTTTTCCAGTGTTATATTTATATATAAATTTGATATAATTAATTTCATTTTAGGACACATTTACAAATCACTAAATAACATTTTTGAAAACATTTGTATGTGAATAGAGACAGTGAAATTTGTTTACGGAGTTAGTCATTTAGCAAAGATTATTCAGTTTTATCATTTTCATAGCCATTCCTACAATGAACACGCATTTACAAATTAGAGGTTTCATTTAAAGTGTGTGATTGATAAACATTATCTCAAATAATTTACTGAAACTTATTTATTTATTTATTTACTATCATGGCGGCTTATTTTAGCATGTACTTTATTGTAATGATTAAAACAACAACAACAACAACAACAAAAGGGAATTTATCATAACTAAAACTTTTAAGATCATATCGAACATCAAAGTAAAAGTGATTTTCTTTTTCTTTTTTTAAATAGAATGTGGAACACCTCCTTCAATAGATCATGGTCTATACATTATGACTGGAAATAGTACAGGAACAATTGCATTGTATGCATGTGTTGAAGGCTATTACATGAAGGGAATTCCAGCAGTGTTTTGCCAAGCCGACGGAGCTTGGTCGTTGGTCAAGTTTTCCTGTATAATAGGTAAACGCACATACACACACAATCATTTTTTTTCAACTATATTTACTTGTATATGCAGTCATTACAGCATTTGTTTGTAAGTAAAACATGTGACGCTCATCTGGTTTTCAATTACAAAAATAATCAGCAGTAATTGCAGCATTTATTGCAAGTGAGACATGTCATACTCAACTGGTTATATCCTTTCAAATTATTATTATCATAGGCAGCCATTACAGCATTTATTGAAAGTATTGCATTTAATGCTAAACCGGTTGTATTTATTTCAGACATTATATATATATATATATATATATATATATATATATATATATATATATATATATATATATATATATATATATATATATATATAATTCATTTCCCTTGTGAAATTCCATAGCTGCAAGCTTGAGGGCCGTTGCGTCCATACGACAAAAACCTTGTCACTCTGTGTATGAATACATATAAAATGCAATACACAATCCGGACTACATTACATTAGATAAACAAGTAAACAAACATGACATGCCAAGTCACTTTTGTTTATATTCGAGACAAGCTTGAAAACGCATTTACGAAATTATACAAGAATGTTTCAATTGTTGAAATACGCAAAATAAAATCAAAGAAATTAATCAAATAAAATTACAATAACATGAATAGACACCTGGCTGATATTCACCGTAATATGGACATTGTGAGAGTCAGAGCTTAAAAAATCAAATGGTGTTTTTGATGGCCGTTGAAAGAACGGTCAAGAACTGGTCTGTCAAAACCAGTAAGTGATCTGAAAACATAATAGTATCATTTAGGTTGTTTTGTTCATCAATCAATTGTTATTTTAAAGTATTAAAGTATTTTAACGAATGGTAATTTATTTATCTATTGCCTATTCTTTACTAAAATATCTTTGTAGATTTTGAAAGCGAAATAATGAATGAAAAAATCAGGAGGCTGAACTTAACGTTAGAATTATATAGGAAGAGTCAAGGAAAGTTACATGCCTTGGGTTTGTATAACTTGCAATATCATGTTCTTGTATCAATTCTCGGTTCGAAACCACGACCTCCCAGTTGATAGAGTGTTCGATCCGTAAGTGGGAAGTCTTGGGTCCCCCCCCCCCCACGACCGGGTCTGACCCCAGACATGAAAATGGGAAGTTACTGTTCTTTCGCCAAGCACTCGGCATTACCAAATGAAAGTCACGGTTATTTCGAACAGGAACTTAAAGTAAACGAGGTCCCGTGTCACGGTCGGCGTTGCACGATGAAAGAACCTTGCTGTATAATGCCATCAGCTCAATGCACAAACAAAATTTCTGCACTTTTGTTTATAGCCGGCGACGTCTCTATATAAGTGAAATATTTTTGACTGCGACGTTAAACACCAAACTCAACTCTGTATCAGTTCAAGCTTATAAAATTTTAAATTTATACAGCAAATTAGGCGACCACAAGAGACTATTTTATGATAAAGCTGTATGGTTCTTCAGTTCATCGAACTCTTCTTTTTTATGAACCATTGTATTGCCGCTCTATAACTGACAGCATACGCTAAACTATCGAACACCTTCATATAAGTAAACGTGCTTTATGTATATAGTTTTAGCACTTAAATAGTATGGAATAATAATAAGCCATTTCTTACTTGCATCATTGTATTAGTTATCATTATACAGAACATGTTCGAACGTTCAATCCCTTAAAAATAGTTATGTAGCTGGTTTGTCAAAACCAGTAATTGATCTGAAAACATAATAGTATCATTTAGGTTATTTTGTTCATCAAGCAATTGTTATTTTAAAGTATTAAAGTATTTTAACGAATGGTAATTTATTTATCTATTGCTTATTTTTACTAAAATATTTTTGTAGAAAATGAAAGCGAAATAATGAATGAAAAAATCAGGAGGCTGAACTTAACGTTAGAATTATATAGGAAGAGTCAAGGAAAGTTACATGCCTTGGGTTTGTATAACTTGCAATATCATTTTTTGTATCAATTCTCGGTTCGAAAACTACGACCTCCCAGTTGATAGAGTGCTCGATCCGTAAGTGGGAGGTCTTGGGTACCAACCAGACTGGGTTTGACCCAAGACATGAGAGTGGGAAGTGACTGTTCTTTCGCCAAGCACTTGGCATTACCAAATGAAAGTTTCGGTTCTTTCGAGTAGAACTTAAAATAAAGGAGGTCCCGTGTCACGGCAGGCGTGGCACGATGAAGAACCTTGCTGTATAATGCCATCAGCGCAATGCACAGGCAAAATTTCTACACTTTCGCCTATAGCCGGCGACGTCTCTATATAAGTGAAATATTCTTGACTGAGACGTTAAACACCATTACTCAACTCTGTATCAATTCAAGCTTATAAAATTTTAATTTTTACAGCAAATTACGCGGCCACAAGAGACTATTTTATGATAAAGCTGTATGGTTCTTCAGTTCATCGAACAATTCTTTTTCATAACCCAATGGAAAGGCGCTCTATAGCTGACAGCATACGCTAAACTGCCGAACACCTTAATATAAATAAACGTGCATTTATGTAACTAGTTTAGCACTAACACGTAAATAGTATGGTATGGAATAATAGGAATAATTCATTTCTTTCTTGATCATTGTATTATTATATTGATCATTATACAGAATATTTTCGACCGTTCAATCCCTTAAAATAGCTTTGCCGTATATGTAATTTCTGGCCCTAACTTAGTTTTTTTTTTTCATTGATGTAACTAATTTGTTTTGCTAGGATTTCAAGAATTCGAATTTGACAAATCAACATTGTACAATAAAAGATATATATCAGATGACAACAAAACAGTAAGCAATTATAAAACAGCAGAGAATATGACAAAGGGAAATGGATATGGATCCACATATATTTATGATGGAGTATTGGGAACAAGACCATTTACAAAACATGATACCATATACTTTGAAGTAGTTATCTATTATAAGATCCTGCGAACTTTACGGTCAGAAGAAATAGCTTTTGAGCTAGGATTTTCTAGATTACACTCTATAGGTACATATTTCGGTAAAAACATATATATATCTGTATCTTATGAATTGCGATGTGTAAACAGTCTGAATAAAATGATTGTAAGAATTCAATCTAACAAATTGCAAAAACATTTTGATAAAACATTATCCCCTTCGACAGAAAATACAACATTTGTGGGAACTTTTGGGTTTTATGTGAATGGGCCACAAAAGCAGATAACTTATTTTCAACGACATGAAAATAACCTTGAGAAGCTTTATACTGCTTACAAATGTAGACTTTGAAAACCCGTTATATCCAACATTTATTACTGGTGATGAATTGTATTTCAATGTGAGTTTAAATCTCAAAACTAGAAAGTTTATTAAAACAATTCCAAAACAGTTGTATGATTCCGTATAAAATCATACTAGAATTTTTGTTTAACAATTACGCATTCAGTCTGGTTATTTATCGAATGCTAGGATTTCAAAGGAAGGTTAAATGACAGTATTGTCATGTGCTATGTTGCAATTTGAATGCATTGTTTCATAAAACTTCAAAAGTAGCACATGGCAGCATTATAAGTATGTGATCCGGGGTGTTAGTTTGTTATTAAGGTAGGAGCCATAAAAGTAAAACAGATATGTGTAGAATAAAGTATTTACATTTTGAAATGCATAAAATATCATATACCAGTTTATTATCAGATATATACAATCGTCGTGTTAATTTAGTAGTAATTCAAACAAAGGAACGATCTGTGCTTATGTTTACATGTATGTGTTCTTGAACATGCTAAAACGACATTATTTTTATTACATATTCGAATAAAAAAATGTAAAAAGACGACTTTTTTATTTTTATATTCAGGAATTAATTCAACCATTAGCATTAGCCATTCATCATGATAAACAGCTTCCAAAAGCAACATGACATTTTTTGTTTGTTTGTTTTTTTCTTTACTTTAGCCATCTGCTTTAATAAACCAATTGTCTCGCTGTTGCGTAGTTTGTATGTATGTGTACCGCTATGAAGCAGGCCTGAAACATCTCTTGATAATTAATAAAAAAAAAACACAAAATCATCTGTTTTTCAAGTTTCTGTTGATGCAATATTAAGCAGTGTTGCACATAAAAAATAAAATATTGGACGAAGACAGAAAAACTTAATTTATTTCAATGTGTTTACGAATATGTAAAGGAAGACAACATAACTAACTCATTAATATAAAACTTAAACGATATAAATTTCGTAAATTTTTATTATTATTATTTTTAACATTCAAAATCTAAAGTCATTCTGGAGAATTTATTAAAAGCTGTACCTCAATTTCTGAATACAGTGTCTGTTGAATTGCCTTTTCTATAATTCAGGGTTGTAATACATGCATAAATATCACATGTAAATCATAGGTAGTGTCGTCAATTTCACAAAAATACAAGTGCTCACTGCGTATAACGGATGTACAAGTTACTTACTTAGAAAACGGGTTTTCCATAAACTTGACAAGTTTAGTAACAGTAATTTAGATTTTGGAAAGAATAATTCGAGGCTATAATGCTTGATTCTAAAATGAGGCACACTTGTAACATTTTGTTATGGGGACCGTAAAACTCTCAATCAAAAGGTTGTATTTCTGCAACTTAAACTTGTTGTTTGTTAGTATAGTAAGGGGGAACAGAAATCGAACATGTTTGTACCAATTTTTACATGACCTGTATTTAAAACCAACCGCTATCAACATTTGACATGTATATCATAAATTATAAAGTTTGCTTCAATGTTATAACCTAAACTTGGCTTATTAAAATAGTATTCAATCACTTAAAATGTAATTAATTTATAAAACAATACAACATAATATACTGTAAGTAACCTATAAACCTTTAAGATTCCCGATGTACATGTATCATTTAAGGATTGAATGTCATTTTGAATATGTTGTCATTGAGGTACGACAACATCAGACCACGTTCAAAGTAAGTGAATCGCGAAGGTATTGTTAATTTTCCTATAGTCGGTGCACGTGTATGACACATAAAGCGAGATAACTCTTATGTAAAACTTATAAAGAGAACAGCCATATTGTTTCGTTGCTTGGCGATCGTAAAATATAGTTCCGTAAAACACTTTTGAAAATTAAATTCTATTTCTCCTTTTTTCACTAAACAATAATCTGTTTGGTAAGATATAGCTATGGATATAATTTCTACGTTTGTTACCGCTCGTAAAGAGAGTCCCTACAGACGCCGGACCAAATTTATGAATGAACCCGTAGAAAATTATGAATGAATAAGTAGTTCCTTGGTGGTATATATTCCTCCGCCATTCACTGTACATCGAAAGCGGATTGGCATTGGCTGAAGATATAACTGACGTATCGCTTTATCACAGAGCGCGTGACACACTGCTGCCATCGAAAAATTAACGCAATGGTTCCAAAGAGATTCAAATAAGGCAATGCATTTGTAATGTAAGCATATTTATGTGTAAATACTCCGTTGTCTACCAAAGGTATTAACTCAATATGTATAAATGGACAAATGGTGTGAACGCCCAAGACAAGTTGTTTCGCTGATTGTTGAGGTTGCCAGTTCTGGAATGGTTGAAGGAAAATGGAGTATTCTCAGAAAACTACATACCTTTGGCAAGCAAACTGACAAAATTTTATTCTCTGACCAAGTTTTATTCAAACCTTGGCGGTAAGAGGCACTGTGATCCATTTGCTTACCGAGGCCCTTAAATGAATATAAAGAAGTAAATATATAAAACAAATACCAGTTAAATTTTGATGTGCCAGATGTGCACATTTCGGAAATTCATTCCTCATCAGTGACACTAAGACCTAAAAGTTTGTTAGTACTGAGTTATGGATAAATTAAACTTAAGAGAAGAAGGTAATGATGAATGATAAAAGATGACAAAACAGTTATTTAATATTTATTTATTTATTATTTTCTATTTGATAATGTGATTTATTTAATGTTAATTAAGTCCCATTGTTTCAGTAGAAGGGACATTACTTTGGTATTGAAATATATTCCTGATTGATCAACACAGAATGTTCTAAATATGAGAGATAAGCAATACTTCACTTGTTCTACCACAACTGATATACTAATTCTTTGTTCAGTTACTCATCATTCGTATAAAATCTGAAAATATATGTATTATTTTTATCATTATATTGGTATTGCAATAAATACAAATAAAACTAAAAGTATAAGAAAAAAAGTCACGTGAATAAAATACATACGGCAATAGTAACATCCACAGTACAACACATAAAGAAGGAAATCAGATATGTACAAAATAGACATTTGAAACCACTTATTATAAAGATCTCGATTTTGGGTTAGTTTCAAAATCTTACTTATTTTGAAAACGTTCAGTTTTATCAAAAATAAATCTTAAAGCGAAAGAAAATGTTTAATTTAGTTGTCTTATAAAGCACGTAAATCATACATTGTCTTTAAGAGACATGTCTATGTTACTGTCACGTGCAAAATTTTGAACATGACATTACCTTCATTACATCTCTAAACAAACTATAATGGAATTTTATTTTTATTTTTATTTTTACATTCAACGTATTGATTTTAAAATGTCAATAATACTGTTAACCATTTGAAATTTCCAAATTTCAATAATGTCCAATTCAAGAGAAATAACTCTAGCGAGTACAGTTTGTGTAGAAATTATTTCATCATAAAATAAACTTGATCATTATCAGAATGATACAGAATTTTTATAAATCCAAAATATTGTACAATAAACCAAATCGATGAATTTCTATATAAAAAAAATGCGTCATTTATCAATATAAGAGATAACTCAGGTAAATTCATTTGCAGATAGGACGTACCTGCTCACAAAGGTCAGGGATTGCTTATGTCAGGTTACTATTAAGTCTTGAAATAAAAAAAAATTACAAGTTTTTTTTTTACCAAACACTCGGCACTTAGAAATGCAGTTTAGCGGGACCTCTCAATTGTGTCATTGAGTATAAATGGTAAGTTTACCTAAAAAACATCAATACTCACCGACATAAATGGAATAGGAATTAGTTCTTGCAAGTTCACATTTAAATTTTAACATCTCGATATAACTGAAATAGATTTGAACCCGTTTCATTCAAACAAGAATAAGAAATCATTGTTTGGTCAGAAACTTTTATTTGATAACCAGTCACAAAAAACAAATTAAATTACCTTCATATGCAATCTGTCCATCGCCATTTATATCAGCTTCTTTAATCATTTCGTCGACTTCTTCGTCGGTTAACTTTTCTCCGAGATTTGTCATGATATGCCTCAACTCGGCAGCATTAAGTTTCCCGCTTTCTCCTTTATCAAACACTTTAAAGTCTTTTTGAAGGTCTTCTTCAGTAATTACGTCATAGTCACTCATAAAGTCGGCCATAATTCCTAGGAATTCTGGGAAGTTTATCATTGGTTTTCCTGGAGAAATTTAACGTAAAAATTCACAACAGGTAACGATCTTTATACAGATTTTATTTGCCATATTACAACAAGTTATATGGTAATATAAACTCTAATATGTGTCTTAGAAACGTTAAAAATAAATTATTTCGTAGACTTTTTGCATTAAAAATTATATAGTTATTCGGTGTAATAATGAATTGTTTAATTAATAAACTTTAAAAAAAACATGCTATAGAATTGAAGTGGTATATTTTTTCGTTTCATACCTTTACTTATTTCTAGCACTTCCTGTTCTGTTGGATTCTGACCTAAGGCTCTCATAGCTGTCCCTAAGTCCTTGATTAATATCGCACCCTCCTCTGGATCAAAAGATTCGAAGACTTCTTTAAACTCTAAAAAGGCCAATAAAACAAAAAACAGTGAAATGTTTTAAAACTAATCGAAATTTGGCAATTATTGCTTGTTAAAACAACATCACCAAAAACCTTACCAAAAATTTCTTGTCATATATACATATTCAGACCGACAAAAATACACTTGTCATAGATACATATTCAGACCGACAAAAATACACTTGTCATAGATACATATTCAGACCAGTAAGTTTCAATCTTTTTACTTAACATAGACCTTTAAATAGACCTTAAAAATGAGATGATTATTGTTCCTGTGTGGTGCAAGTACTTGATTCGCATACTTTATAAGAAGCCAAATATAAGACTATTAAAGGTAATTTTAAATACAGTAACAAGTCTGTATTGGTTTTACTGTTAACATGGATTATCTATTGATTTCGTTATTGCTCGACTAAATAACAAGACATTCATTACAAACATGGTATAATTCAATTCTATATAAAAAAGGGGTGGGGACCTGATGTTGAGCTTGCAGGAAGTGTCGAATTTAAATCGACCAAAACATTTATTATATCACTTTCGATTCGAGATGTTCAACTAGTCAACTTTAATGTTCAAAGATGTCCTTAAACAAATGGGACTAGACTCTCCCTAGCATCATATCGCATTTGATTTGAGATGTTCAACTAGTAAGCTATAAGGTTCAAAGGTGTACGTAAAGAAATGAGACTAGACTCTCCCTATCGCTACAGCTTATGTGATGTTATGGAGTAAAAATAAAGTTTTAAATGTTTAAAATGTTTTAAAAATACAAAATAAATAAACCAAAACACTGTTGACAAATCAGAAGAATCAGTTCGCTATGACAGGAAGTATTTGACTTACAGCTTTGGTCGTAAGTTGACTTCTGAAAGGTGCCTTATAAAAGAAGCGCAGAATGCAAAATAAAATTAACGGATGCCATATAGGAATAAAATGATGAAATAAATTAATTTTAAATTTCAATACGTGATAAGCTAGTTAGGACTAAATAATAACATATCATAAATTTACCGACTCTGTGGTTCAGTGGTAAAGTGTCCTCCTCAAGACCCCCATCGGTTCATACAAAAGAATTTAAAATTTCCGCTCGTCTAAGGGGAACAGAATGTCGACTGGTTAACCTGAAGCCAGCATAATCTGATTGGGGGGGAGTGATATGCTTGACTGATTTGGTGAGCTATCACTTTAACAAAAAGACACACTAGGTTTGCACTAGCACAAGTCAGGCCGTAATACAATCTCGCACATCTCACGCATGCACGATCTTGTTCTTTGTTTAATCCTTGGAGATTAATAAACTTGATCTCTATCCAGCGAAAACTGAAAAAGTACTGATACGACGTTAAACAACATTACAATCAGCTTACAAATCTCAAACATCTACAGACCGTTTAAGCATTTCATTCATCAAATTTGAATTCAGAATATTTTCTTTACTTCTACATATAGCTGTCAGATACATACTACCTAATAAAGTTGTTGCATATCAAATATAATCACCTGCTACTTGTTCATCTGTAATCTTTTCTACCTACAAAATAAAATTACAACATACTTATTTTTTTTCTTATTTCGAAAGTCCAAAATACATATTGCATTTTTATGACAACAATAACCACTAGAAGCATTTATGGGGCATTGATTAAACTCCAGGGTTGATTATTTCTGAAGTGCTATTATTTATACTGTCTTTATTACTACAGCATTTATGCATCCATGTTAACACATACATGTAAAGTCACAAAACACACACACACACACACACACACACACACACACACACACATATATATATATATATGCAGTTACCATTGTGTAAAATACTTTCAACAGTTTTTAAGACAGTATCCCAAATCCCAAAGGTTTAAGTTCTTACCATTTTAAAGTCTAACTTCCGTTTCCTATATTGTAATTACTAGTACAGTACATAACATGTCATGATTTCATCAAATATATAGACTTCTCTATATGTTATATTGCTCTGTTGAGAAGTACAATAATGGCGGAAAGATTCACAGAGATAATTCCCTACACTTTAAATACATGAGTTAACTTTACCATTGTTTTTATTCTCAATAAAGACTGTTTGTATGTTTGTGTACTAAATTCTTTTACAATAAATAAATAAATAAAAAAATAAATAAATTCAGAGTAAAAAATATATCTTTAAAAATCTTAAAATCAAAGAGTCTTAAACAGATGTTTGTAATAAATTTTTACGAATTTGATTAATACTTACGTTCATATTGGTACAGTTGTGGAATGTTCCCAATAACTGTGATAGGATTCTGGCTTCGAATTCGTTACATCGGTTACACAAAAGATAAGCGTCCTGTTTTGTTCGTAATTTAAACGTGTTCGACCTTGTGTTTATCACTTTTACCACGATTTTTGTCCCTCTAACTAATTCATTCCTTATAACGTTATAATGATTTTGTTAATTTAATATGCATTAAATGTAATCAGAGACATCGATTGGTCATTGGTTGGGGGTCAATAAGGTAATTAGTTATAAATATATAATACAAATACCAGTTATATTTTGATGTGCCAGATGTGCACATTTCGGAATTTCATTCCTCATCAGTGACACTAGGATCGAAAAGTTTGATACATAAAAAATATAAGCCAAACAGTTGAAAATAATGAATCTAAAGTTTCAAAATTATATAAATCCAAATCCTGCTAAGGAATGCTTTGCATGAGGGAACAAACCTTAGTTTTAAATAAATTTCAAATTTTAGGTGACTGAAAATTTTAATAATTGTAGATTTTCTGACAGCACAAAGTACTGCCTACTGAGTTATGGATACCCTCGGGGAGTTTAACTCCACCAGCAGCGGTACCCGCTCAGGGGTAGTAAATATATAATACAAATACCAGTTATATTTTGATGTGCCAGATGTGCACATTTCGGAATTTCATTATTATTATTATTATTATTTATTTTATCGAATAGTTTAACTTGACTTTATTTGATTTGGCTTGCAATGATAATACAACAGTTGTAAACTTCGTTGAATAAGAAATTCAACGTTTAGGTGAAAATATGAAGTAATGAAAATCTTGAGAAAAACAACATGCAACAGTAATAACAATGATATTTTTGGATTTCTACACAATATGATTAGGTTATACTTTTACTAGCAATATGTAGCAAATATTCATACAAGTCGAAACAACAAGAGTATTTGAAACATTTTATTTGAGGTGAATTTGTCCCGATAACAAAAGAAATACGTTGTTTCTATAATCAAAGGAATTTTTTATTTTGATTTTATATACATAAAATTAGTTTTCTAAAATTAACTAAAATTATGTCAGACTTGTTGTGTTCATTCAATAAAATGATAAATAACAAAAGTACAATGGATCTCAACAAAAAAAAACTCGTTTAACATAGCGCAATCAACCTAAAGCAAGTACACGTGCGCGACCATGCGCTTAACACAAAATACTGAACACGTTTTGGGGGACTAGTTATGAATTGTTTGTACGGGATTTTTCATTATAGTATTATAATAGTCTTTACAAACCTATTTCATTGTTTTTCTTTTTTAATCATTTTATTATTCTAGCAATACTGATGTGCGATCCAATATCAACAAACCTGGCCTTTTATCACTCTGTGATATATCAGAAATACTAGAAACGAAGGATGCCAAAGGACTTTGACCAGCTTCTCTTCCTGTCGCCGTTTTAATCCCACCAATTTTGGTTTCGTCGAAAAGTTTAATGCTGCAAATCAAACAGTAATAAATAACTTGTCGTGGCTGCCAGTTAACGCAAGGCTTTTGTGTGTAAATATTATACGTTAATTAATCACAGGTAAACCAGCCCTGGCTTGAATTGATTTGAAAGAATCCGGTTAGTGACATTTATGTTGCTCATAGAACGTTTTGTTGTGCACATTGCCTGAATTTCTTTAAACGGATAAGTCTGACCAACATTGTCCAGCACTGCGTGGTTGAAAAATAGCTAACACTATATCGGATCTAAATCAAGTGATGTCATTCAAAATAATACAACTTAAAAAAATAGATTAACGACATAATTGTCTTTTTGGTTATATTTAATTATTTATTTGTATTTATTAATCATTTTTATTCATTAATTAATTAATTAATTAATTTATGTATTTTAATTATTTTTTGAGGGTGGGGGTTTCATTTTGCTTCTATAGTATATTTCAAACGGTTGCTTAAGAATTTATCTAGACCAATATGGACATTTATAATAAGCTGAAAACCAAAAATTTATTTTTGATCACGTGTGTGTGTGTGTGTGTGTGTGTGTGTGTGTGTGTGTGTGTGTGTGACTTAATCAACCTTAACAGGAATGTCAAAAATTACCCATCGCATGTTTAAGATATCAAGGTGGCTCTTTTTTTTTTTTTGGGGGGGGGGGGGGTTGGGGGAGAGAGAGTCTTCCAAAAGACCGAGGAACACCTGCAGCGTCATACATAATATTTACTGAGTAGTAAGCTTGTCTGCGACATATTAATTAGGTTCTAGCAAAAATACGGCCTTAGGACAAACTATGGTAAGTCAGACCATAATACAAACTCGCACATCTCACGCATACACAAACTTGTTCTATAATTTCTTATACATTGTATTATTAAACTTGTTTTTGTTGCGAATACCTAAAAATTTCTAAGCGAAACAACGAGTAGAATGGCGTAGTTCGTCTTCCGTAAACA
Source organism: Tegillarca granosa (assembly GCA_029721355.1). Lineage (NCBI taxonomy): Eukaryota > Metazoa > Mollusca > Bivalvia > Arcoida > Arcidae > Tegillarca > Tegillarca granosa. The sequence continues at coordinate 7,147,604 of CM056595.1, forward strand.
AACATGGTTTAATGATTTGAGATTCCGTATTTTTTTTACAAGAAGCAGATAGATTTGTTTATGAAACAAACGAAAAACGGAGAAAAGGCGAGCAGAGATCGTGCCAAAAATTGAAAGTTAAACCTGACTGTTTAAAAAAATCTTAAAAGGCGTTTGATTTTCAAATAAAATTTTAAAAATTCTAAAAAAAAACGAACAAAGACAATAAATGTTTTGTAGATGATGAATTTAATGTTTATTACACTTTGAATAAATATGTGCAAACCTAAGTAAAACCCTCAAAGATGCGAAACATAGCTTCAAAACTTCATGTATCTAGTATCTCTTTATAACTGTTCAAACACAGTAAAAATGATATTTACAAATAAAATTGTGAATCTGTAATCAAAACAAGTACACAAGCAGCTTCTTCGAGCATTGTTCTGAAAATGCAGTGATTAATAGAAATATAACATTTAAAATAGATCAATAAATTAATATTGTGATGCCAGACGTTCACTATTGTTTTTAGTAATTGAAAGTGTCGCATAAAGTTTTGTAAAGTTAGTATTAAACAAAGTGCTAAATATAATATATTGCTATGATAAAAATAAACATTAAGATATCAAAAGCTTTCTGTTATGTTTATATCACATCCTCATTGCAAAGTTTCCTCAATGGCCTTCATTTTAAAACATGCCACAAAAACTCCAATCAGATCATTCACAATGAATATAATACTTATAATAAATACAGCTGATCTTAATCTGGAACTGTGATCCGTGGAATCTACAACTGCATTGCCATTATCATTGTCGACTATTGTAGTATAGGCTAAAATAAATCCATCACATATTAGCATTAACAGGTTTCCACCAGTTACCATGGTAATAACCGTAAGCTTTTTCTCTAAATAATCATCCTAAAACTTTGGTGTGAAATCTAAGAACAAAAATAATAATAAATACAGCCACAAGTATCAAAATTACCATCGAAATCCAAAACAAAACACCTGCAGTTATACTTTGTTTTCCTCCAAAAGTAATTATTCCTTCTAATTCTTCCTCACTTCTGTGTCATGCCCTTATATCTGTGTAAGTACTCATGAAGGTTGTATGTAAAAACCACAATCAAAAGGTCGATACCAGAGACGATTAAACTGATAGTATACTTCACTAAGAACTTCAATTTTCCACAACTTTTCAAACAACACGTGTCAAAAAAAAGCGTGAGAATAAGTATTACCAAATCATATATATCTGAACAATCTACCATCTTGAATCGATTTGCAAGTCGGTTAAATCTTGTATCAACTTAGATTGAGACAAGGAAGTGAAAGGAATTCTCGATTTATTAGAAAGTCGGTTGTGATTTAAAATTCTTCGAAAAATCAAATTAAACAAAGTTGTCCCATGGTTTAATACATTTTGTGCAGGATATTTAATATATTTACATTCAATAATAAAAAAAGTAATTTCAAACCGTTTAATTGATATTTTAAAGACATTGTACATGTGTGAGGTAGATTCTATTAAATTGTTTTCAAGGACTTTATATTATAAAGGCCCTTTTTGTACAATGAGAAAATCATATTAAATTTAAATGAAACACGATCAAAATTAAACATAAGTATCATCTTTCAAAGAAAGGACAGTTTCATTTTAATGCATTCTTCAAGTAGTTTATGTGCATGTGGTAATGCTCCTGCAATATGAAAAGGGAGATTGATTGCAATATTCAGGGCAATCACAAACACTGATTGAAATTGTTGTAATCTTTTTTTCCAATATCTGTATTTTAACATTTTGTCATAAATATGAAGTATGTGCTCATTTAAGACTATTTGAGACCTTAATTTCCAGATAAAAACAACAACAAAAATACACAGGGTCATAGATTGGTGAAACATGCTTCAATGCCATTTTATGACGTCATATTGGCGTAATCACCATTAAAAGTATAATTTGATGGGTTTTTTTCAGAAGTCAGTCTTAGTTGTAGTTGGATATTGAAAGACATCTTAAATACCAATGCCTTTATAGCTGAAAAACAAGAGGCCCTTATACGTTCACCTGATAAATTATGTCTTACTTATATGCTTTAATTTCAAAATGAAAATGACTGTTTCTATTATAAAAAATTTTTACACAAACAAATTCATAAAATTACAGAATTCTGTTACAAGAATCCAAAAATAGCCAATTACATCAACGTTCTCAAAACATGAATAATTCTGTGGCAACAATTTATTGTTTGAACTAAAATAGTATCCATGATAATCATCAAAGAATGTCAGATTGCACAAAAATTATAATTCAACTCTTACATGGAAAATCTGTGAAAAAATTAGTATTTTAGAGGCAACTACTCTTACATGAATTAATATATAGATACAAAACTTGCTACCCTGTTAGTTTGGTCATGCTGAACATTTTTGCAATTTATTGTTCCTATTTATCTCTTAAAGTTTTCAAGAAAAATGGTCAAAAACAGCAAAATTTGCAAAAAAAATAGTATTGCAGGGCAACAACTCTTACATGGACTATGATATCACATCAAACTTACTCTCTTGTAAGATTTTGTCATGTTGATCATTTTTGCAATTTATTGTTATTATCCATTTAATAATAGTTTTCAAGAAAATGATCAAAAAGAATGAAATCTTCTAAAAACTCAATATTTCAGGGGTAACAGCTCTTACATAAATCAACATAAAGACACCAAACTTGTTACATTCTAAGATCTTTTGGCGCTGAACATTTTTATACTTTATTGTTATCATCCATCTAAAATAGTTTTCAAGAAAATGGTCAAAAACAGCAAAATTTGCAAAAATAATCATTATTACAAGGACAACGACTCTTACATGGATTAACATTTAGACAAGAAACTTGCTACATTGTTAGATTCTGTTGTGCTGAACATTTTTGCGATTTATTGTTAATATCAATCTGTAACAGTTTTCAAGAAAATAGTCAAAAACTGAAATTTCTGAAAAAATCAATATTTCAGGGGCAGGAACTCTTACATGGATTAACATATAGATACGAAACTTGCTACATTGTAAGATCTTTTTGTGCGGAACATTTTCACATTTTTTTTATTATCTACTTTTAACAGTTTTTAAAAAAAATGTCAAAACAGCAAAATTTGCAAAAAATTACCATATTGTGGGACAATAACTCCAAAAGTTATTTTCTGATTTCTTAAAAATCTAACATATCATTAGATTTTACCATGCTTATCAATTTTAAAACATAATAAGCATAAAATATCTGAAAAACAGTTTATTGAGTATTAAAAACTCAAAGGTAAAAAATAGATCGTGACCTTAACCCAAATTTGACCTTGATCTCATTTTAAAGGACATTTCAAGTTGACATCAAAATTAAAGACCCCAAGATTTTATCTTTGCAAATAATCGAGATAATAATAATAGCATTTTGAAGATAATTTCGAAATTCTAAAAATTTTAACGCAAAAACGCGTAACCCATTTTTCGACCGAATTTCACGAAACTATAGGCCTAAGACCCTAGAAAAGCCAAATATCACATCAGTTTTATCTCAAATGGTTGGTTTCGGAGAAGATTTTTAAAGATTTTTGCACTCCTAGGTCAGGTTGACCTAGTTTTGGTAGCATGGCAACACCACGAACAAATCTGAATTGCACCTACCCATACATGCTTCTGGCCAAGTCGCATTGAAATCTGCCCAGTACTTTCGGAGGAGAAGTCGAAAATGTGTGTAAACAATGCACACACACACACACACACACACACACACACACACACACACACACACACACACACACATATATATATATATATATATATATATATATATATATATATATATATATATATATATATATATATATATATATATATATATATATATACACGCTGCGCTATGCCATAAGCTCACATGACCTCTGGTCCGGTAGCTTAAATGATATTCATACAGGCTTAATATAAATTCTTTCCAATATTAGTAAATTTCAAATACGTCGTTTTGACATCACCAACTGGTCTGGTTAATCAGCGTTTGAGTCAATGAAAAATGACCTTATCTTTTTGGTCTTTAAATAAAAGAGTATCAAGAAATTTGCGAAATGTTATCACTTTAACACAAAGAAAGTAAAATATTATCAATATTTCGACATTTTTGGTGTTAACAACTTTAAGCATTCTTTGAAAGACCTACTGACTTTTTTAATTCAGAAGAATATAATTATTTTTCAAACCGTATTTATGACACAATTCGTTTTCCATGTAATTTCAACAAGATTGCATTACAATGAAAGCAGATAAATTAAAAATCTTTGCCCCAAGATTGGGCATTTACATAGCAACAGGCCAACATTTCAGTACTACGTTTAATTCATTAATGTTACTACATTATAGCCAGACTCCAAGAGGATATAACATTATCCTTCAAAGTCAAGATGTCCTATTGTTGTTTGTTTAACCCTGATCTACCAGAAATGGCTAAAATATGCCTATGTACTGTAAAACAACATCAAACCATTCAAAGCCATGGGACAATCTGTAATCTTGGTCTGACCTTTAAACGGCCAGGGAGTGATGTGATGCTTTACCCGTCGATTTCTTAACTCAAAACACAAAACATACACGCCAGTGAGGTAGGCGTTATGGTCCCTTGTCAAGTTGATTTAAACTGGTCATAACAAGAGTGAAGTAAGCGTTATGGTCCCTTGTCAAGTTGATTTAAACTGGTCATAACAAGAGTGAAGTAGGCGTTATGGTCCCTTGTCATGGTCACAACAAGAGTGAAGTAGGCGTTATGGTCCCTTGTCAAGTTGATTTAAAGTGGTCATTACGAGAGCGAAGTAGTCGTTATGGTCCGTTGCCAAGCTGATGGTCATAACAAGAGTAAAGTAGGCGTTATGGTCCCTTGTCAAGTTGATTTAAATTGGTTATTACAAGAAATGAGTATCGAAGCTAGCTCCTTAAATATTGTATAACTTATATTAGGATAAAGCATGCAATCAAAACTTACGACACAGTCTTTTTAACACTGATTATGATTGCGAAATATACTTGGATTTTGAGATACCTGAATACGAACTCTTGATGTTTGGTCTGTTAATTAACAAGAGTACAATAAATTATAGTGGATTATTTCTGACATCGACATAATTTTAGTCGACATAAAATTTCCTCAACATGTTAACTTAATATCTTGACAAATCGAGATAATATCATGTGAAGTTTGTGATACCAATATAAAAAGTTCAGATAGATAACACGAAGTGCCGCGATACTTATGTTGACCAGTCGTGATAATTATCTCGATATAACATATAGAACATAAGTATCGCGGTATGTCGAGTAATTTATCTCAACTTTTGATTATAGTATCACAACTTTTTATGATATTATCTCGACTTGCCAAGCTTTTAAGTCGACATGTTGAGATAATTTTATGTCGATTAGTATTATGTCGATGTCAGACATAAGCCACCATAATAAATAATTTTTAGGTTGTGCTGATCTACAAATTGATTAAATAGGTTTTTGGAATAAAGTTTATGTCATTAAAATAATTTGGTAATTTTTATTTTATATGAAGCTCAATATTTTACATAAGAAGTTGCAGTGGAATTTAAGTAATTGATGGAAGACAGTAAAATTTTAAAAATTTGAAGCTTAAAAGTATGTGCGTGGCAAGAACTAAACCAACTGAAAAAAATATATTTGTATTTTTCTTGCATGATTGTTATTATTATTACTATAAAATGAAATTAAGAAAACATACATTATTTTTAGTTTATTACAAAAATATAAGCGAAATAATATACAGCAGGTTCCTTCATCATTAATCAGTTGAATTTGGAATATCCTGTCATGGTTTGTGTATGCACAGCACAAATTACACAGTACAAAAGTAAATCAATCAGGCTCTATTCTAACACCATCATCTTTAATTTTGCATGCCTATGATAAACCAATAATTTCATGTGCGATAAATATAATAGTTAGAATGAAAACAGCTGACCGTAATCTCGAATCAACATCCGTAGAATCTACAACTTCAAGACAGTTATCCCTGTCAACCAGTGTAGTATAGGTTAATATAAAAATGTCACATAATATCATTAATAAAGTTCCAGGAATTACCACAGAGAAATAGTTACGTAACAATGGAAGCAATACTAAAGTGAACAAAAAGAGAAGCAATAGAAATATGATTGAAACCACAAACAAAGCACCTGCTTCTTTACTTCCTCCAAGTGATCCAACAGTAAACGGTTCCTCTTGTGGCAGTGTTTCAATCGCTTTTTTGCGTGTTTTGAACTGTATACATGAATTCTCTAATTTCCAGGTTGATACCACTACCACTAACTCAACTAATGATACCACAACACTAATCCAAAACCTTACAATAATCTTACATATACCACAATTATTGCAACGCTTTTCGCAGCATAAGTTGATTAAAAAAGTTAGAAGAAGTGTTACTAGATCATCCACACTATCCATCTTGATAGCTTATCTTAAACTGACTTGCAAGTCGTTGTAAAATGAAAATATATATAATAGTCGAACAAGGAAGAAATCGCTTCTTCCTTTTTCTTAATAAATTCTAATTCTTTGAAAACGATTAATTCAACTTGAACGGGTTATGAATCATTATTTGCAACCTTAGTCTAAATATCGTGGCTTTAAATTTGTTAAAATATTTTTTATTTTTGTTTTTTTTGTTTGTAAACATAAAACCTTTGTAACAAGGAGGGAAAAGGAAAGAATGTTTAACATGTAGACAAAAAATTTTAAATTAAATACTTTAAAAATGGCTCTGATAAAACTAAATACCGAGTTTAATTTCTATTCTACAGATTTTTAAGGTTCATTTCGAACAAATATGTCTGACCAACCTTACTTTCAAAAAGATAATTACATGGTTTTGAATAATATCATCATAGATTTTTTTCAATATTCAATGCTAATTTTTAAAATATTATTAGTTTACCTTATCGATACTTATTTCTAAACTTAGATGATAGCGTAGTATATATAATATATATTATACAGTAATTATCAGGTTTCCAAATTGAGATTATCAAGTGTGTACATTAATGGTATGAATCTGAATATTAGGTTTTATTAACTATTCATGTAAATTTCTTTAATAATAATTGCATCAATACTATTTTGGCATATTTTTCATATTGAAATCAATGGGAGCGTGTATTTTGCCATCGCATATAACATGGCATATTACACGCCAGTGAGTAAGGATTCGGAGCTTCCTATTGTCACGTGATGAAATATGGGTGGAGTCACAACCATATATGGGACACATAATTCACAATCGTTACTGCGTTTGAATTATAAGTATATTCGAGCGTTCAAGGTATGTCTGTTAATAACATAGATTGTAACAAACTTTCTTAAGCATTGACGAAGCATACGTCAAAAATGTCTCGTTTCGGAAATGTTGATCCGGACGATTTTACAAAAGAAAACAGAAGAAGCAGAAGAACGGACAACAGTACAAGGTTTGCAGTGTCGATCTTTAATGATTTTTTACACGAGCGAGGAAATGATGACGATATTTTGAGTTTGAGCGTTGACGATCTGTGTTCTCTGTTACGGGATTTCTATGCGAATGTCAAAAACAAAAAAAAAGTGAACTGTATAAAAAGAACAGTTTGTTAAATATTAGTACAGAGTCTTAATAGATTCTTCAAGGAAAACGATAAACGTTTTGATATTATTATTGATGCAGAATTTTCAGTTGCAAACGCTACATTTAAGGCCAGTTACGAAGAATTCGACAAGAAGGCAAGGGTAATGTCACACATCATGAACCAATTTCAATTCTGGATCTGCAAAAACTGTATCGACATAAACATTTGTTTAACACTGACACTCCTACTGGCCTTGTCAACAAAGTTATTTTTGAAATTATTCTGTATTTTTGGCAGAACAGGTCAACAGAATTTAAGTTCGCTCTTGGTATCTGATTTTGTCGTTAAATAGGAACTGATAACATAAAATATGTGCAGAACATTACTTCAGAACTTGATAAAAATCACCAGGGAAACAACAAATACTGAAATAGAAGGAACAGGTGGCAAAATGTATGCCACAGATAATGACATTGGTCTAGTAGCATCTTTTGAAAAATACTTGTCAAAAAGGAATAAGAACATTGATCGTTTATTTTTACATCCAAAAGACAGCTTTTTAGAATCTGAGGATGTGTGGTACAGGAAAGAACCTATGGGAGTTAATACCTTCTCCAAATTTATGAAAAATATTTCTACTGTAGCTGACCTTTCCAGAGTGTACATTAACCACTGCATAAGGGCGACAACCATAACTTTATTGAACCACTGTGGATTTGAGTCAAGACATATTACTACTGTATCTGGACACAAGAATCAATCTTCCCTGGCCAGCTATTGCTATGATACCTCTGGTAAGATATAGACACCATTTCTTAAATGTACAGAAGTTAATTCTTTTACATTTTTAAAAATGTCATGTGATTTAAATACTTGTTCATATAACATGTACAAATGGTTAACAACACTCATTCATATAAATTCAATTATTTAAGTATGATAATTTTCTAAGCTTTACTGCTTAATGTTGATTTCATAACCATGCTACCATCAATATTTAAAACAGATATTAAATATATCTTATTTTACACTGTTGAAAAAAAATGAAGGTTAACTGGTAACAATACACACAAAATTGTACTTTACAGCCGAAAAAAAAACAAAAGAACAGAGAAACTGGTAGGCCAATACATGTGTCTGCTAATACAGGGGATAAAAAACTTTTTTTTTGGTTTGGTTGCCCAGGCAGTTAAACTGGACAATGTAATGATAAATGTGTAGTAAATTTACCAAAAATGTAGGAGCCCAGCTAAAATTCTTGGAGCCATGGCCAACTGGGCTCCAGTTAATTTTATTTCTTGTAATACATGTAATTTGTAATGAGTAATTTATGCTTGTTATTAAACATGTGCTGTTTCTAACTTGCAGACCAGCAAAAGAAGTCCATGTCAGATGCATTGAGCAGGTACAAGATCTGTATGTGACACAGTTGCACCTAAAGAAATCACAAACACAGCTGCTAGTGATGCATAGATTACACATTACAGACAATGTATAGAGAACATTAAACTTGTCATAAGATGATAAAACACGAATTGCCATAAACCCATTTGTTTATATATAATGTGATTTTGAGCTAAATATTTCAAACAGGTTTTGTGTGCATTTCCACGTGCGAGTGTGTTTGTGTTATATTTAGATTTTTATTACATATTTTTAATCTATTTAATTTATTTCAGACCAAGAAAAAAGCTGTAATAGTTCCTTTCCAGAGAATGATTAAACAGCATGGATATGGATTTCTTGGAAATTCCGGATGATGTTCTGGTTTCTGAAGTTGAAAGATCTGAAATGTCCATTTCTGCAAACGTGTCTAACTAAAAGCCGCAAAGCTTTAATTTCCATAATTGTGTTGTCCACATACATAACAATACTTACAAACATTGAAAGTATTTTATCAAGCCACAGAACTTTAATTTCCATAATGGTGTTGTCCACATACTGTGATACATAACAATACTTAAAAACATTCAAAGTATTTAATTTATTAAAATTTCTGATACAGTATTTTAAATGAATGAAACTAGTTTGTAATTTGTTTAGAATATTTCAATTTAAACAAAGACAGTCATAGTAATTATAATAATAACATTGTTTCTTCCATGTTATATGCCAAAATATTTCCCAAGGTTAGATGGCAATATTTTGGCATATAACATGGAAGAAACAATGTTATTATTTAAATAATTTTGTTTAGACTAAATAATATCAAAAATCTCGTCAGGAAGTTAGAATAAAACATTTTTAGTAAGAAGTATCAAAATTTGAGCTACTTTCTTTTAGAAAAAAAAGTTTGTTTTTTTTAATAAAGTATAGAAGGTACGGAAAAGTAAATAATTAAAAAGGCTAAAACAACACCAAAACATTGACATTTAAGTGATCATGAAATAGCTTTAGTTTTAAAAATAATATAAACATGTGTTACTTTTTGGTGTATTATACCAGATTGCCAAGGGTCATGGCAATTCATTTACAATATTAATGAAATAATTTGAATGTCAAGTCACACACACACACACACACACACACACACACACACACACACACATATATATATATATATATATATATATATATATATATATATATATATATATATATATTGATTAACGTCAGATAATGTATAACAATAAATACGTTCGTATAAAAACCGTCTTACATTTAAAATCATTTAAAGTCTATTTATTTAAACTTGATTTAATAACTGAATGTAACACTATAATAAACCTTTTTTGTTAATTAGTTAGTTCAAAGTGCAACAAATTTGAACTGAGGACTTACACCTGTATCAAAAAAAGAAACTTGCATCAAATATTGCACCGTTATTTATCAAATTAGTAATGTAACATGTACTTAATATTAACATTTATTTAGAAATAGTAAATATAAAAAAGAAGAAAGTGAACAACCCAGTTTTATGATTTCAATTGAACAGTTGGTCAAACATGTTTAGGTATTCTGTGTTAAACGTTATATATAAAAAAGTATGTTTTTTTTTGTGTACCGTATATTGTAACAGTAGAAGATATTTTTAAGCATTATGGTGAGTTATATCTGATTTTGTAATTTAAGTCTATTCTCAGTATCCGTTATTTATCATTTATGTTAGGTATGCAATTTTATTTAACGTTAAGGCCTTATCTATAGGTTACCAATGTACTGTACATATATTTAAACAATAGATATGTAAAGATGGACACTTACAGGCGCATTTGTGTTACTTGGGTATGGTGTACATATTTTATTATAATACATGTAATATTAATCATAACAATAATAATAATTATTATTATTATTATTATTATTATTATTATTATTATTATTATTATTATTATTATCATTATTATTAATATTGTTGTTGTTGTTGTTGTTGCTAACAATTATTTTTAAAAAGATAAATCATCGGATATAGGAATTTTGTATTATTTACATATTTTATTATTGTTTTTGTAATTATTATTATTATTATTAAAAAGATTGGTGATCTGTAAAAAACACTGGTATGACCTGGATTACATTGTATGTCATATATGCATATCATCTCATTTAATAAGATTTTATTTAATAATGTTATGACATACAAAATAATTTTGGTGATTTAACTTTCATTTAAGGCTCAAGATTTTACAGAAGATCAAATCGCAGGTTTGTATTGGGTATATAAAAAACGGTTTAAAAACAGCAGCTTTATAACACATAGAGGGTAATAGCCAGGCCAACTAAACTATGTCACAGAAAATGGCATTGAATAAGCAAAGCATAAACATTCAGAGCATATGATTAACGCCTATTTGGTTCAGTTTTTTAAATGATAATTCTATTCATTTGACTTTAGAAAGACTATATTTTTTATATAGATAAAAAGGAGGGTTTTAAGAGACTGAAAAATATTGACACAATTTACCTATAAACTCTTTGTAAAATAAATGTAAAAAAACATTAAGTTTAGCCACAATTTAATACTATATCTATTTTTAGAGTTTCGTGAAGCTTTTACCCTTTTTGCAAAAGACAATGATGGCAGAATACAGGGTCAACAATTGGGATCTGTTCTAAGAAGTTTGAATATAAACCCAACAGAAGCTTATTTGAAAGAGAAAATAAGAAAAATTGAAAGGAATGGTGAGAATGTAATAAGGAAACAATAAACTGAAATGTTCTTGTATCATTCTTTTTGTGTTTCTTGTGTTATTGATTATGTAGTTTAACGATAAAGCCTATTATATGTTACTGGTTCGAATTATTTTTTACTCATGCTCTTATAACAAACATCGTTAACGTTTGATTGGATTTTTTTTCAGTTACTATTGAATATTTTGAATAATTTCCAAGTTTTCAGCATTATAAAAGTAATAATCAATATTGTATTATGACAATATCAAACATTTGATAAATGCATGCAAGTTGAATTGAAGATAATAAAAACAAAAGGTATGTTGCATAAACTTCATGATTTTAATCAAAAAGTTGTTTTTTCCCTGTTTTTCTTTTCTTTTTATTTATTTATTTATTTATTTATTTATTTATTATTATTTATCTATTGCATTAAATGTAACTTTTCTATTTGATTTAGGGTATATTTCAGGGTTTTTTTTTTATCTAATTGCAAAAATATATTATTTATTTTATTCAACAGTAAATAAGAGTATTGATTTTGATGAATTCCTGGAGATGAATGTAGATGAACTTAAAGATTGTAACACAGATAAAATGGACGACACATATTTAACGGAGGCTTTCAAGGTGTTTGACCACGAAGGTACGGGTTTTATACCCGTGGAAAAATTAAAAGAGGAACTTTTAACAAGAGGAGAGCATCTACAGAAGAAGAAGTCAATGATTTGTTACTTATAGGGGACAGAAATGAGGAGGGTCATATAAATTATGAAGGTGAGATAGTGTACATGTTCTTTCTTACCTATATTGTAGATGTGTTTATCTTTTAAACTATACGTTGTAACTTTATAATGTACGTGAATTGGCTGGATTACCACTATCTCTTTTCATTGCTCTTTTGTACCGCCTTGGCGGCTCAGTGGTAGAACTAAACCTCGAGAGTGAGAGTTCGCGGGTTCCATCACCTGTCGGGTTATACATAAGGCTTAAAGATGTGATATATTGCTTCTTCTCCCGGGGCTCGGTATAAGAAATACAAAGTTTTAACTTGTTCACCTGTTGTCAGTATAATGTGACAGGGAGAGCATTATACTTGTCTGTGGCATACAGATTCGGTAAACCAGCACCCGTAAACGAAAAGTGTGCGCTAGTTCAAAGCAGACTAGACCGCAATACACAAACTTGTTATTAAATATATTCTGAAAATTTATAAACCAAATCCTTAATTTTGCACCATTTTATGGGCATTTTTTGCACCGTTTATATATAAACGTTCATAGCATGGAACAAATACTGAAAAATGACTACATTAACACACGACTTCTATATCAAGACATTAGTTTACAAAGTGTATGGATACATGATTTATTTTATTAGTAATGTATTTATATAATTAATTTTTGTGATTTCATTCTGATATGTGCAAAAATTTTGAATCTTTCTTTTAGTAAAAAAAGTTGCACATGACATTTCTATCATAAAAATATAGAAATTTGTTTTAAATATTGTTTTTCATGAAAGTGGTAGTTACTTACGATTTCAAATTCAGATTTTTTTTTCTTTGTTTACAGAGCTTGTTAAAGCAATGATGAGCGTTTAACAGCAAAGAATCTATAACTATTCAAGATGTTGGACAAATAAAGAACACATATTAACAGATGTCATCTAAAATAATACGCGTCTTTCAAGAAATAACATTCTACTTTACAAAACAGTATTATTAAAGAATTTTCATGATATGAATATTTGTTATTTAATGCTGATTCATTCTTTTATGTCACAGTGAGTGTTTGGCTTAATATGATATTTTGAACAGTATTAAAACTTTTGGACAAATGCACATATTGACGTCGATTATATCTCAGAAATCTGTTGATTCTTTTTATTTATTTTTACTGATGAAATATTTGTCTTAACAATGCATGCGGTATTCAGTGAATCTAAATTATTAAAATAAAATCAAGTGTTTTTGGGGGTTGACTGGTGGTAAAGAAAAAGTTTAACTTAGTTTATAGGACATATCTCTTAATTATGACGTTGTTTAGACAACTTTTAAAACAATAAAGTGACAGAAACTACGCTAGGGAAATTAGTTCGTTAGACCATCACAACTCCCAAAATAATAGCTGTTACCTTGGACTGGAGCAATGTAAAATTAAATTTCTTGCTTATTGATTTTTTTAGCAGCCGTATGAAACGTGAACGTCAAAATAATTGAATAAATTATTATTATCCCAGTTTAAATGGGTTAAACTCAGATAAAGTCACTTAAACTCAGTTAATTTGAATTAACTGCAGTTAATGGGAATTGCAGAATATCTAAGTTTATCTAAGAAAATATGAACTTAATCAACTTAACAAGAGAAAATCCATTTTAACTAATAATAATGGAAAAAAACTGTATCAATATGACTTTCTCAAACATTAAATCTTATGAACTCGGCCTGTCCTTTATTGGCTAGCTTTTGCGAAGAAACCGTGCCTGAACCGGGACATTATAAAATTAGAAGGTAGAACGATGTAAATTTTAAAGGGGTCCATTTTTATTTTTGACATCATTTACTTTTATGCCAATAAAAAGCAGATTTTTAAAAAAAGATGCAACTGTTGCATATTAATATACATGTAACAAAACATAAATAAGTTGTTCGGTCTAACGATTGATAAGAACTAAAAACTATTATTGAACAGATATACCACAAAATTTGCCAATTTATTTTATTAATTTACTATTTTAGAAACCAACAAACAATAACAATAGCCTGAAATCTAATTATTGTGGTGGATAACTGGTTAAGTCTAAAACTTAGAAAAAAACTTTGTACTATAGACCTCGTACGGCCAGGGTAGACATGACGGAGTGTGTGATATGACGTAGATGTATATTTTTTAATATGTATATATGAAATTATTTTGAAAAAGGTATAAGGAATATCTGTTTATTATCAATTATGACAAATTAAAATATATTTTAACATGCAATATTATTATAATTTTAATAAATAACAACTAATAACAACCATTTTTACCAGCCGTGATTCTGACTGAGACTTCAACCTTCTTACATGGATCATATGTACCTCTGGACCTCCCCAATATGAAAATAGGTCCCTATCACCAAAATATGACTTAAGCACACACACACACACACACACACACACACACACACACACACACACACCTAAATCCAAGTAACTTTGATACCGAGTGTTGACTTACTTGGTAATCTTGTAGGGGGGCTAACTTATATATTGAAAATTTAAGTAATTTATGGTTTAAGTAAAGGTCCAATTCAACCTTTTTATCTAGATATACTTTTCAGTGTGACAAATGGAAATGGATTAACGCTTCAGTATTTGATCGTGTCGATATTTATTCTTTTCAAACTTTCAAAAAAAAATGTATGTTATGTGTTGATTAAAGCTGCATTAAGTTTTTCCAATTTTCTTTATTTTTTTTTTTTTTTTTTTTTTTTTTTTTTTTTTTTTTTTTTTTTTTGATTTTCTAAAAGTATATATTTTTTAAAAATAGATATCTTCTAACCACGATCCGTGACATTCATTTTCTAAAATTTAATTTCGCTTAGCTGTAAATAAACGGAATCCTCTGACCGGTTGATCAGTGTTTTACGATGGTAATTATGAGTTTGGAGCATGCGCACGGATGTACGGAAAACCCTAGAATCGAAGGTGAAACATGACAGATTGCATTAATTGTCCTTCATTAATATCCAGATGTATTTGAAATGGTGTTGTGTAACCCTTACTAAGTCACAAATGACAAATTCAACGAAGTTCTGTGTTTAATTATCGTATTTCACCGTTGTGAAAGTTGTGTTTAAATGACCCGGGTTTTGATGACGTAATCATGTTTTAATATTAGATACCAAATGCTGCATCTCGCTGGGTAAATACTGTAATTTCTGTATTTATTCGAGCTTTGAACCAAATGTAACATTGTTCATTAGGAACATCATTAATTAGATTAGCGCCGTTTTAATTTTTTCTTTGGAAAACTTAATGCAGCTTTAATGATAAATCATATATTTTACGATAATCTGTATATCGTATAAGCTACATGTATATATTATATCTATGCATTATTATTATTATTATTATTATGTAATCAATAAAGAAAGAATAAAAATTGACTTCCATCATCATCACGGCCACCGTAATCCTGAGTTGTGCTACCGCAGATATTAATCAATTTTACCAACTCGTAGATTGTATATGTATATATATATATTATTGTGTATTGATTCGGATGTGAACGAGTACACAATCCGGTGAATTTATGCTTACGTGTCACTGTTATTGTGTAACTGTAAACAAATGGCAACGATTCGGAATAACTTCTGTCATATAGATACTGCCGTATATGTGATCGAATTTAATGCATTCTGAACCCATCATTATTTATCGTAAGGTGACTTTTACTTAATTTGACTCTTCTTTATTTCTGGAAACATGACGTTAACGACAGTATATAAAGGCTGTGTTGATCAATGATCGTCGGAGCAACCACCCAGACCTGTCTCTGGTCGGTTAGCATGGCCGACTGGAAATGGGTTTTGTCGAAAGTGAGAATATTTATCTTGTTGATCAAGCTTACTTCGTAACCCTCTAGACTTTTGTGTCTAGGGACAGTTCCCGGTTTTAGGGCCCTCCCTAAAGCGTCCCCGCTGTCTCTGATTTCAGTGCTATGGGGAAGGTGAGGATCACCCTGAGACCACAGTACGTATCCCATGTTGTTACTGTAAAACCACTAGAAACAACTCAGGGATAATTATACTGTGGTCCAGGGTACTTACATCAGAAAGGAAGGAACAGGTAAAGTCAATAGATAAATCAGAAAATCATAGGAATTAATGGCTATCGTCGGTTTAACGATTTACAGGTAAAGTATAGTGTGGAGTATGTTACTATAAATATTACTTTTTTGGAAAACGAAAATACAAGTATTGATTTAAAAAAAAAAAAAACAATTTGGATTGTTACGACAAAGGAGATAAATAATTTTTGTTAAGGGATGTGTGTGCGTGTGTCAGAATATAGAATCCTAATTTTCAAATCGGTAGAAATATAGGTTTTTGTAATCATAAGATATTATATATACTGTTTAATTATTTCTTTATTTATTTATTTTGGGGAGGGTTTCGTAGGTTTACTGTTTACTACAAATTAGTTGTTATTATTGAAGGTTTTTTTATGATTGTGGAGCGGGGGTGGGGGTAAGTTCACATGTTTAGTCTACGTACAATGACTGTTAGAATCTATGGACAATTGATGTGGTAAGTGCACAAAAGCTAGACACAAAAGTAGTTTACAATTGATCAAGGGTTACAAAGTAAGCTGTTGTCCACAGATAGACACTCTCCTCTCTGCAGAACCTGTTACCAGTCAGTTATGATGATCAAATCTTAATTCTGTGATGAAATTTTGAATGAAATAAAGTTGAAAAGATTGGATTTCTTGTTGAGTTGTATGGTATTCACACCGCACTCGCACACAAACACACACACGCATACGAGAGAGAGAGAGAGAGAGAGAGAGAGAGAGAGAGAGAGAGAGAGAGAGAGAGAGAGAGAGAGACTTGGATGGCGGAGTAGCGTTTTAAGCCAAGCAAGGTAATATTGCTCGTTTTGTGAAACTGAGTACATCTGCGGTAGGCGAGCAGTAAATTTCGTTTACCTTTACCTTTAGAACGAGTTTGGTTGATGGTAAAAGTTACTCTGAGCTGACATTGTAGTAGTCACCTAGTAAATCTATTTTAAAATACACGCTATTTGTAAATCTTAACAATGTGAACATTGAACGAGTGTAGGAGATCAAAATGCTATTATCGGTAGACGAACAATGTGATAAATAAGTCGAAGCAATTTTGAGTTCATTGGAGAAATTCATTTATAATTTGTAATGAGGCGATTAGGTCAAGGAGAATAGAGGAAAGAAGAGAATCCGAAGAATTCGGGAATAAACAATTAAAAGTTTAAATAAGTTGTAAAATTTACATATCGTTTTCCCTTTTTTTTTAATTTGTCAATTTTTCAAGTTTTAAATGTCGGAATTTTGAAAAATTTGAAAACAAATATATATAGACATGTCTTAAAAAATGTGATTAATTAAATTAAAGTATTTTTGTTATATTTTTCTCAAAGATACAATGTGCAGACTGTTTACCCAATAGATTGCGCATTCTTGATTTGTATGCATCAGTTCACTGAATCTAAAATTCATAGCACACTGAAATGATTGATTAACCGAAATGGAATTCGACACTGCCTGTAAGTCGAATCAATAGTTGCAATAATAATAATAATAATAATAATAATAATAATAACAGCAATAACCATACTAGTCCATATCCAATTCACAATCCCCCCAAAAAAGTAAAAACTTTAAAAACTGACTAATTTAGTTAAACAAGTGAACTGTCGGGAAAGTGAGGACGATTGCCCGGGAAGAGTATTCACCTCCTGTCTGGCTAGCTAATATTTCCAGTTTAAGTTTGGATATAGCGACTTCTTACTTATCAACAATATTGTGATGACGGTCATTAGCCTAGGCTTGCTGAAGCAACAAATTATTTGTATTCAGCTTACCGAGAATAATAACAAACATTATAACAAAAATACCTGTTAAATTTTTATGTGCCATATGTGCACATTTCGGAAAATCATTTCTCATCAGTGACACTAAGGGCCGAAAAGGTTTATAAAAAAGATAAGCCAAACAGTTGAAAATTAACGAATCGAAAGTTCCAAAAATTATTTGAATCTAAATCCAGCTAAGAATGCTTTGCATTAGGGAACAAACCTTTGTTTTTAAAAAAATTCAAAATTTAAGACGGCTGAAAATTTTGCTAAATTGTACATTTTCTGACAGCACAAAGTATTATCTGAGTAAGGATACTTTCGGGAAGTTTTACTCCACCAGCAGCGGTACCTGACCAGGGGTAGAAACTTTATAACAAAAATACTTGTTACATTTTTAAGTGCCATATGTGCACATTTCGGAAAAGCATTCCTCATCACTGACACATTATTTTTTAATAAGAACTAATAATAATTGAAAAAGAAATAATTTAATAATAATTTTCTTTATGGGAAAAGATTTAAACTTTATTTAGTAATCGTAATGATAATTGCAAGACTTAAAAGTTTGACGAATATCGCAGCTCGGGATAAAAACATCACTATTAAATTCTGAAATGAGTATTGTTGTTTTAGGCAAACATTAAGATTAGCTCTATTTGAGGCCGTTTTATCTTTTATTCAGTATTTTGTGATATCACTATTTTGAACACGTGATATTGATAAATCAAAATAAATCAAGCGATATCGCTAAATCTGATTAATGGTATCAGAAAAGAAAACTGAATAAAGACTTAATAAACAGTAAAACGGCAAATGATATTATTCATTTAGATCGAGGCGGTTTATTATGAGACGGTGGGGAGGACCGGAGTACCAGAGAAAATCACCAGTCTTTGAAAACCTAAACTGACCATCTTTCTACCACTAGGGGTGTTGGAGTAGTATTAAAATCTTGACTGTGAGAAACCACGTCTTTGGCGCACGGTGTCTTTTGAATGTCAAACCATGCTGCTGCTGTTGCTGCTTTTGATGATGATGATGATGATGATGATGATATTTTCTGTTGTAACATATTGATTGATTAAATTTCAATGCCCCTGTCAAAATTATTTACTTATACATTTATATCGAGACATTACTTGCTATAAAGTGACATCACAGATATACTCGTGTATTGCACTTTTGGTTTTTGATCTCGCAATTAAACGGGATTTGAGTTTATAAACCGGTGAAGCAAATTATGTTCTGATAGAAAAATGTTACAGACTGACTAAGTTAACAGATAGGTATTTAATTAATGACCCATGTATACCTATAACCGTTTCTGTTCAGTGTTGTACGTATTTGTCAATACAAAATGTTACATTGAAATAAATTATTCATCCGTACTATGTATTGTGTCTTAAATCTTAAATATTTAAAACATATCTTCAGCGCAATCTTACAAATTATATTATGAACACACCGCTGAAGATTTAACATAGTGGATTAATTTTGAAAAATGCATGCACATAGTTACTAACTAGTAAACGTTTGGGGGGGAAAAAGAAAAAATATATATAAACAGAGGATTTCGTCAGTGTAACAGAATGGTAAGTGATTTCAATGGTCGGCAATGTATATACTTTTTGTCTACAATGTATACATATCTACCCTTTGTTAATATTTTTGTCTATCTTGTGTTCGAGAACAAAAAACATACTTTGTTTATCAAAAATTGATACAAATAAACGATTTAATTATGATTTATTAAAAAAAAAAACATCATACAGGCAACTTTTCACTCCGTCGTCATGTTTAAAATTGTAACAGAAATTGAGACTAATATAATAATCTCTCTGAATTTATTGTTTTACCTGGCACTTTATTGCCTATTTATACATTAATTAACTATATGTTTTCTCCATGTTATCTTTAGTTTTGATTTAAATTTACGAAATGCAAATTGTTAAATAAATGTAGCATTTTATTATATTTGGACTGGAAATCGGCGTCTCCTAATACAAAGCGAGAAAATGTCATAATTTATGAACCAGGAGTAACACTGGTATTTTAGAGGCCCCTAAAATATTAATATTTATTCATTAATTTTCATGGTAAAGATATGATATATGTTGGGGCATTAAATAAATATAAATGATTATTTCTTTTTAGATAAAAAATTTAAATTGTCTTTTAAGTATTTTTTTCTTATTATTTAAAATTTATCACTTACAAATGTCATGTGCTGATTTTGAATTTCTATTAAAATAATGCATTCAAAATCAGTAAACTGTCATGTGTTGATTTTCAATTTATTATTTCAATAGAAATTCAAAATCAGCACATGACACAAACTATGAAAGCAGATTTATAATGTAACGAGATTGACAAAATTCAGTATAAATGAAAAACAATTTATTTCGTTTTAGGCTGAAACGGAATTTACAGAGGAAGAGATTGCAGGTAAATTATATCAAATACAAGTATTTAAATAAAACAATTTAAAGATTAATAAAGATTGTTGATTTTTTAGAATGACTTTTTTATTCTAAATTGTTACAAATAAAGCCGTACATCATGCACTAAAGAGATGAATGTATTCTCCGAAATTTTGTCACACTTTTGAACTTAACATAAAAGTACATGTACTTTTACTTCACATCATCGATATTATTGATTAACCGGCGGCATTTTAGACTTTGAAAAAAAAAATCACTTCCATTTTTAAAACTGCTAAATGGAAAGAAGAAAATATTTCAGAAGTGGTAACATTAGTAAGACGGAATAAAATGTGCGTTGATATAACTTTGTAAATTTTACTATCTAATTTTTAGAATTTCGTGAAGCATTTAGCTTGTACGACAAAGATGGAGATGGTAAAATAACGGCAAATGAACTAGCACCTGTAATGAGGGCTATAGGAATGAATCCAACGGAGGACGAATTGCTTGACAAAGCACGTGATATCGACAAAAATCGTGAGTACACGATATAGAGGGGGGGGGGGAGAGAACGATTTAGATGGGGATTGGGATGGAGAAAGAATTATTAAAATTCGATTACCATTTTCTACATTCCTGTTATTCGCGTAAGTCTATGGAGGGTGATATACGAGTTGTAAACTTGTAATGGAAAAAACCGTTCATTTTTCCTTTTTTGGATACATTGGTTACTTACTCTAAATTATGTTGTTCTACCTAAACAATTTTTGTCAAACTTTACATAATATTCACAAACTGTGTAACACTCTTTCATTAGATCGTTAAAACGTTTGATATGTGTAAATGTATCCGCTTTATTTTTTTATTGAATAAAATTTAAACTTTATTTTTACCAAATATGGTTTTTGTAATTTTCAGATAATGGATGTATAGATTTTGCTGGATTTTTACAAATGAATGCTGAACAGATGAGAGAAAGCGCTGCCGAAAAACAAGACGAATCCTTTCTTAAAGATGCTTTTAAATCATTCGATCTGAACGGTTCAGGATTGATACCTTCAGACAAACTCCGAGAAGCAATGTTAACACTAGGAGAAAAGCTTACTGAGGAGGAAGTGGACGAGATGATACAGTTAGGGGACAAAAATAAGGAGGGTGAAGTCAACTACGAAGGTACATGTAGCCACTAAATTTTGCTGTTCTAAATGATAAGTTGGTTTTCTAGTCTTTTTATCGTACTTTTCCTGTATATCATCCATGTGAAATGCACAATCATATAACAAATTTAATTGGTCTCAAGTTTGTTTCTTTTTTTATTTTGAATACTATCACTGATACCAAAATTAAATATTTATCGCGAAGTCAACGTTTACTTTTCATTCATCTATCAAGTTGTACTTCATCTTATGCTAGAGTGTAGTGTAAGCGTACTACTCTTGTGTTACATTGCGCATGTATATTGTCATATACCATTTTGTTATTTATTTTTTTCATTCAATACATTCAAAAATGGTACGTGACAATATAAAAAAAATGGTACATTACAATATCAAAAAATGGTACATGACAATATCAAAAAATGGTACATGACAATATCAAAAAATGGTACATGACAATATAATTATATGAAATAAAGTAGAAAAGCTTAAGGACAGTTGTAACTATTATCATTGTAACATAACGCTTATAATTAATAATTAAACAAACGCAAAGTAAGGTTCGATTGGTTTGACGGATTAGTGATTAAAGTTTTTAACTGCAGACGAAAAAAGAAATTTCTCCTGAATTGATACAGTCTTGCTAAAGATTGGTATTAGGTAATGAATGTCCTTACTTTATTTTACGTTTAAAAGGTTTTGTCAAAGAACAGTTACCCACCACTTATGATGAACCGTTTTATCAAATCTATATTTCTGAATGTGGATCGATTTTTTCTTTAGTTCCATATAAAATGACCAATCTGACAAATTTATCACCTTTTTATGTTCATTAAATATTAGTCATTAGTTACAATTATAATTGTTTTTGAACATTACATATAATATCATCACTTGCTTTATATGTTTCAGAGCTGGCCAATTTGATGCTGAGTTTATAAAAGGTTAACAGAGAACTAACACCACAGAACTGTAAGATTTTAGAATAATAAGTTTGTATTATTAACTGGAGTTGTTCCAAGTTGATGAATCATAATAATTCAGATCAAAGTGGATGGAAATTCAAAGCAAAGTTTCTCCAGATTCGCTGATGCTGGTAAACATAACAAAAATGCATACATACTGAGACCAATTTGTACAAAAACATTTATGGTTTTCCTTAGAATACTCATCTACTTTTTATAAAGATTGATGTATTAATTTGTTATTAAAATTAGGAATTGAATTTGATATATACAGTTAGCAAAACTGTGATACATCATAATTTTAAACTGCGATCCGGAATAACAATGTAACTAAAGTGTCATAGCAACGTAATAAAAAACTATTTACCTTGCCAATAGATGTGCAATAAAATATATTCAGTACGCTATAATTGTTGTTGTTAGTCAGTCACAATCAAGTATAAAACCCAGCTTAGAAACGTTGGCACATAAGAACTTCAGCAGCATGTGGTTTATTTCTACAAAAAGTTTTCAAACATGCTGGTTATACTGCTTGATGACCTTATGTTGTAATGTTCGGTGCAGTATGCACCTGTGAGAGTATGTATGTTGCAATTAATCTTTGAATAACCACTGAGAGTATATGTGTTACAATTTAATTTTTATAACTAGTGGGGGCATGTGTGTTGCAACTTAATTTTTTTATAATCAGTGAGATTATGTGTTGCAATTCAATTATAATAACCCGTGAGAGCATGTGTTGCAATTCAATTATAATAACCCGTGAGAGCATGTGTTGCAATTCAATTATAATAACCCGTGAGAGTATGTGTGCTGCAGTTTATTTTAACATAACCAGTGAGAGTAATATGTGTTACAATTTAATTTTTTAGAATCAGTGAGAATATATGTGTTGCAATTTATTTTCTTTTATAACCAGCGAAAGTATATGAGTTGCAATTTGTTTTTATAATCAGTGAGAGTATATGTGTTGCAATTTAATTAAAGTAACTAGAGAAAGTATGTGTGTTGCAGTATATTTTTTTTTAATCAGTGAGAGTATGTGTGTTGCAATTTAATTTTTATAATTAATGAAAGCATATTTGTTGCAATTAATTTTTTCTAATCAGTGAGATCATATGTGTTGCAATTTATTTTCTTTATAGCCAGCGAAAGTATGTGTGTTGAAATTTATTTTTATAACCAGTGAGGGTATGTGTATTGGAATTAAATATTTTATAATCAGTGAGAGTAGGTATGTCACAGTTTAATTTTTTTAAATAAACAATGGTGTTATTATTCATTTAATGTATTAACTTGAACACTGCCCTTAATAAATGTGTAAAATAATCATGATTTTAACTTAAATAATATTTGTTCTGTATACAATACCATAAGACGATAACAAAATAAGGTAGTGTTAACACTATATACTATTATACAATACATTGTACTTGTATGATTACAAATATAAAACGTATCAAGGTACAGGGGAGAATAATCAAACATACACAGTAGGGATTTTAACTTTTAAAAATGAAAAAATCTTGTGCCCTGTGATTTTACAGAAATAAGCATGCCAAGGTCCAGTTCCACAATTATTTTTTAACTAAAGTTTTCCTTAATTTTAATTAAGCAAATATCTGGTAATATCTAATAAAATAATGGACAAATATTTTTGACAGTATTAAAAAAACAGATGTTATAAACTTAATTAATCTTCAAACTTACAACTTAAGTTTCTAAATAGCTCAACAGTTGTAAAGATTACATATTTTTTTCAGATTTAAGCTAAGGAACATCTTAGTTAAGAAATGATTGTGATATCGGACCGTGATATTTCGCAATATTCCTTAAATATTCAAAAGTAGTAAATGTCAGCGGACCCGTAAATCCCGTTAGTCACGTGATTGCAACCAACTACAATCTTTCAGAAAAAATTGTTGAATTTTTTTTTGATACTTTATTTTTTATGTACATTAGATGGATATATAATTTTACAATACATTGTAAATTAAAGTGGCTTACATTTATTTATAATATATATAACTAAGGAACGACAATATTCTAATACCGATAAGATGTACATTGCAAATGCATACTTAATGTGTTTCATTAATTTGATATAATGAGGTTTTACGTCCCAGTCAAGAATATTTAACTTATATCGGGACGTGACCAGCTATAATTAAAGTGCCAGAAATATTGACCTTTAGCATTGCGCTTAGGCAATGTTCAGGGAGGAGTAATTTTTTTAATGTGCCACGCCTGCCCTGACACGGGGCATCGGTTTGTAAGGTCTCATCCGAAGAACCCTTGTGACTTTCATTTCTAAATCCCGAGAACTTGGCGAAAGAACAGTCGCTACCTATTTTCAAGTCTTGATCAGACCTGGTCGGGGTTCGAATCCCCAACCTGCCACATACGAAGCGAGTGCTCTACCAACTGAGCTACTGTAGTGATGATTAAATCAAGCGGTATGTGTAAGGATGATGTAAGATGGTTTAACCCTTGTTTTTCTCTATTTACTTTAGCTTAATTTTCCTACATGCTTCATAAAATAAAGTACTGAAAAACAAGGTTTGATTTTATATGTTTTAAAACAATTAAGTGGTAAAGGCATATACTTTGCGAGGATTCGTTTGCTAAAATGGTGTTTTACGCTTAGCCAAGATTACTTTGATTGTGGAGAATTGTGGAGAATCAGTTCAAGAATATATCTTAGGAACGTCACAGACTTTGGACAAGGTTTTGACCAACTGACGATTTTTCTCAAATTAAGATCCGTCATTATATAAACTCTTCATATACATAAAACACGAATATAACATTATAGTGTCAAATAAAATCAATCTAGCATTCACAGTGACCACTTTGGTCATTTTATTATTCAAAATAAAAATATGAAATATAATCATTTGAAGATGTAATTAATAATTAAAATTAATCACGTATTTAAACATATTTGAAACGCACATGTTAAACATTATGCAACCATGTTAAGTTATGAATACTATTTTTATATTATGATTATTGCATCGAATCACGGAGCACATAAAAATGGTTGTAAATTTTTTCAATCGTTCCAACTTTCAACCAATCAACCAAATACTCCAAGTCCGTTGTTTGTGTAAGTTGTTTATGGCTATATATAATGAATAAAATACTAGTATTTCATATTTGTCAGATGTTGTGTTAATTGAACAATTATCTGCATAAACGTATCAAACATTTCAATCATTACCATCACTTAATTGTCATTACTATGATTTTTATAAACTGTCAAGTTTCTTTTTTACTTTCCGTATTTTCCTTATTAGTTTCTACATTATCCTTATTGGTTTCCCCATTCTCATTGTTTGTTTCTGTATCACCTGTTTCTGTATTAATAGATTCTCTATTTGGTCCATCTACCAATTCTACAAATTCTGAAACACAAAAACAGAGAAACATCTTAATTATGTTCAGATATAGAAAACATTACTTTGCGTATAATCGTTAACACATCTAAATTATAAATAATTTCTATTTGAATCGTAAAACATTTTATTTTATAAATAGCAAAAAGTAATGAATGGCCGATACACATTTATATATCATACAATTTGGTTCAAATTTGGTATATAGACAGTAGATGTATAGCCATTTCACATACATATAATTTTTTCTGAAACATTTTAGCTCAACTGTCAACAGCTAGCGGCATGGCTGTCTGAAATTCACATGCAAATAAAGTGCCAGTTGATCATGAGCGATACAGGCCCTTTGGGCCTCTTGTTTAATTGATATTATGTTATTAAAACTGTCCATGATATTATAATTATGTCACGGGAATAGTTTAATGGCAAAGATACAGGCAAAATTATTGGATTGTTGAACTATGTTTTAGGTCTCATACCTTCAAAATCAACATATCCATCGCCATCGCGATCTACTTCTTTGATCATTGCTTGAGCTTCTTCCATCGATAAAGTCACACCAAGTGGCTCCAAGGCTTCCTGTAGTTCAACCCAACTCATCTGTCCATCGCCGTCTTTATCAAACACAGCAAAAGCCTCACGGAGCACTCTATTATGATCTATGTCGTCATCGTTCATTTTAGCAGCCATCATTTCGAGGAATTCCTCTATCTCAACTGTTCCATTTCCTTAAACATATAAATAACAAAAACCCAATTATAGTGCACAATATGATAAATTTAATTGTTCAAGGATGAAAATATAAAATAATTATTTTAACAGATAGCTAAAACGGAAAAATAAACGCATTTGTCGTTCCTGTACTCTGTTGATAAGAAATACCTTCATAAAATTTTACAAATGTTTAAAAATAGTTCAGTTACAAAATGCACGATCGGAATTGTTGTTTAATTTTTTATTGGATTAATTTGTTATAATATGGGTCAAAGGTAAAACGATATTGCATATCTATGCCGTTTTAAAGTTTACAATTTGAAGAAAAGTAGATATATTAGTAGTTTCTTAATCATTTCCTAACTAAAATTTTCTTAACTTAAACTGGCAAATTTGAAGTCTTAAAATCTTTGTTCATTCTTAAGATATTCTGAAATTTAAAGTGTCATTTTGAATGTTACATTCACTTTTATAATACAAAAATTGGTTTTGTCAAAAATGTTTATTTTTTGTTCCAAAACAATTGACAAAATTTGCCAAATTTAAGTTGAGAATGGCCACTGTGGTCAGGTTTTTTACCATCTTCATCGACGTCATTAATCATGTCCTGTAACTCAGCTTCTGTTGGGTTTTGGTTAATTATCCTCATGATTTCACCCAATTCTTTTGACGTAATAGTACCCCCTCCATCTTGATCAAACATGCTGAATGCCACATTACACTCTTTAAAACAAAAAAAATAAAACCTTGATATAAGAATACTCAAATTATTTAAAAATACAAAAATTACAAAAAAAAATTAATTAATAATAAATAAATAAATTTTAAAAAATACTCAAACTATTTCGAATACATACTCAAATCATTTCAAATACTCAAAAACTTTTTAATACAAATTTGTAAAAATAAGTTTATATTTTGTAACTTTTGTTAAATATAAATTCCTACAGAATAAATGCTTTTAAAATTATGTTTTACAATAAAAACATTGAAGTAAGATAACGAGAATAGTTACACAATAGAACAACAGATATAAATAATGTGTATGTTCTATAAATATTCGAGGAATTTTTCGATTGCGCATTTGGTTTTGGTTTTTGGTTTTTGTAGTTTTTCAGATTGGCCTGATCAACATGCTTCTCAGAAAAACGATCACTTCGAAATGGTAAATATTGAATTGGAAATAATGTTAAGTAACATACCAATTTCCTGTTCTTCTGTAAGTTCATCTGCCTGAAAACATAAACATAAATACGATTTGTAGGTTACTGTTATACCAATAATGGTTTAAAGTGTGTGTGTGTGTGTGTGTGTGTGTGTGTGTGTGTGTGTGTGTGTGTGCATTATTATTATTATTATTATTATTATTATTATTATTATTATTATTATTATTATTATTGCGCAATCATCCGTGCTTTGGGTCAACGAGAATGACAACGACGACACTTAAGCATTGCAGATAATTATTGAATTTTCATTCACTACTTAATATTTCTATCACGGTTCTTTACTAACTGAAGTAAACAAAATGTCAAATGTGCTATACACAATTTTAAGCGAACCATTTTTGCAAAGAACGCGCGCGCGCGCGCGTGTATGTGTGTGTATGTGTTTGAAATTGGTTTAAATTCGTTTGATTAAAAATATTTCTACAAAATAAAGAAATATTACTTACCATAATTTATACACTTGGGAGCTTTATACAACGTAGTTTTACTATTACATTATTTAACATACTACAAAGCATTACTTAGCGGGAATAACATTTAAATTAAAAAATCACAGTGTGTTAAACCTTCCTACAACGGGGGTATAAATACATCTTTATTTTGTTAAACAAAGTTCGTGACGATCTTTGTGTCTTGGAGAACTATTAAACATGATCATTAGAGAGATCAGCGTACTAATTTCTGATCATTCAATCAACCATGCAGTTTAACTAATTAAGACTTATCGTCAAAACAATGCCGGTAGTTAAGTAGGTAATTTAAACGAACATTTTATTTGCATAATTAGTGACAGAATTAATTGAATAATAATGCCCATATTGTCTCAATAAATGTCAGCTTATAGACAATTACTACCCGAGTTTATTAAAACACAGACGTACCCGTCCATTCTCAAATCACGATCTTTAAAGCGAAGAAAAAACTTTGAAAACTTGTAAATTAGGTTAAACACAAAAGCTTGAAAGCGGGTACTTCGGAATGGTAAGCACCGGGCCTACTCTTTAGTTATATACACCCGCCAGATTCAGAATAAAAAATGAGAATGAAAGTGAAATGGATTTTTGGCACTCCAAAAATATCTAGGATAATTTTAGAAACAGCAGCATCATACTTGACAACATCATTGTGATAACGGTCATAAAACATTTTAATGGCTTTTATTATCTCGGCTAGCAATATTCCCGAGTCATCAATTTATTTGCTTCCTTGTATAAATTTGTTTTAGTGAGAAGTGTTGTGATAATTTTTACACTTTAATTTAGCTTCAGTTCATAGCCAGTTTCCCTAGAAGACACAAGCGTCATCCCGTATATGTTTTTTATGTAATGTTCAAAGTTTCAATGTTTTTTTCGTAATGTTCAATGTTTCAATGTTTTTTTTTAACTGAAGCATGGATGAATTTTCGATTTTGAAACACAACTCATTACAATGTAAATAGCAGCCAATGTAAGTCATATTAACAAGTGCCGTTTTGTACCAAAACCGAAAAAAGTCTTTGGTAACAGTGACTTAGTTAGTAATCAAAAGTAGCTATTTTTAAATAAGATGTTGAAAACCGAACCAAAAAGATTGAAGAAATGTATTCTTAAGCGTCCAAGAGATCGGATGATAAAAAGAGTAGAGTGATGTAATGGTGTGTCACACCTTAGTCTAGATTCTTCCACTTATATATCAAGGTGGTCAGTCATTGGTCATGGATCGAAACCGGAGTGCCCGGAAAGCCAACTACATGTACTTTCTGCAAACAGAGTAAGAAACTTCAAATAATTGGTACTTGTTTGTTATTGTATTTAAAAATAGATAACCCAATTTTTTCCGTTTCTCGTTTTATTCGGTTGGCTCAAAATTTATTCCTCTTCGAAGAGCTTTTCTTGTTTAAAAGGTTCTAAAAGGAAGTGTTATGCACCGTGTACGCTAAATGATGTGCAGTTACCAAGAGTATTCCATCATTTATATACATGAAAATGAAAACAAACTTGATTAGGGCGTAATAAAACAAAACTAAACCGTATCATTTTAATTTCAAGATTTTAAGTCAAAACAAGGAGAAAGAATTACAATGTAATTGCAAAATCTGCTAGTGACGCAAAATAATGAAAGTTTGCTTAAGGATGGAAAAAGTGTAATATGATTGAGTAAAAAATAAATCATTTCATTAAAGTTTACGTAAAGATAGCGTAAAGCCGCTTGGATGTTATTATTGTTGCTGCAAAAGGCTGTGATTAAAGATTGCGTAAAGATGACGAAATGATAAAGGGTTGCGTATAGCCAAAGGTCTAACATTCTTAACGAAATGCGTAAAAGCGGAGTAAAAGCAATGTACAGATGTATTTATGTCATTTTTTACACTATTTTCGCTTAACGTTTGTTGTTCGCCGTTAGCTCAAGTTTATGTTGCGTCTATAAAAGTCATGATATATAACAAATAACTGCTAAATTTTGATGTGCGAGATGTGCACATTTCGGAAAATCATTCCTCAAGAAAAAGAAATCATTAAAGCCTGATCTGTAACGTATCATTTTGAAATATTAACAAATACTTCTTAATTTAAGTTCTTGGGTACACCGTGGAGTTGTCTACAATAATCGCACATAAATAAAAGAACAACAAATACAACATTCACAAGTAAAAAGTTTTAATGCTTTAAACAGCAAAAATTCGATCTGTTACGTCTTTATTACAAGAAATATGCCTTCACACACACACACACACACACACACACACACACACACACACACACTGACATTTAATATCAATACATGTAGATATTTTAATTTTTCTTAAACTCAAAACTATATTAGCATGGCTCTTAATTACAACTTTATTTAATTATTTTGTATCCAATGTTCCATATAGTATGATTTGTCACGATTTGTCTAGTTTTGCATTATCAAATATGGAATAGCGATATAACATTCACGCAATGTCGTAGAACAAAGGCAACTCGTACTTGATAAAAATTAAGTACAATCTTACAATGATATATCTCAAAGTTGAATAGAGTTATAATTACCCATTGTTAGTTTTATTTAACTTTAAAAGAATAACAATTTAGTCTTAAACTAATTTCTAAATGAAACACAAAAAATCACTTTTCGTATAGACTGTCTACTCTTAAATGGCAGTTTTATCTAAATGTAAAGAAGATGTCATTGTATCCCTCTCCTGTTGAAAAATCTTCCCCTTTTTATGTTCTCACTCTTAAAATTTAACATTTTCAATAAAATAGGTGTTTCTTGGCAGTTAAATGTATGTCTATTTAATACACAATGGTGTCATTATTTCGTCATCATGGTAACAAATTCTGAAAAATAAAATACAACAATATGTCACCATTTTAACATGATATAAGTCCATCAGAAAAAAATAAAATACATGTATATACGGAGTCTAAGTGGTTCAATGGTAGATTGTCCGCCTTGAGAGCGGGAGGTCGGGGGAGGGGATCGAAACCAGAACGGGTTATACAAAAGATTTGAGATTAAACAACTGATCCATTGTATTATGGTATGAATTGTTTTATGTACCTTCATAATCCACAGTTCCGTCTCCATCCATATCAGCTTCTTTTATCATTTCCTCTAAATCTTCTTTTGATAATTTTTCACCAAGATTAAGCATAACTTTTTTAAGTTCTTCTGCATTGATTGACCCTGAGCCGTCGGTATCAAATAGTCTAAATGCTTCTCTTAATTCTTCTTCCGACTCGTCATGCCGTAATACTTTAGCAACCATGGTAAGAAAACCCGGAAAATCTATCGTTCCGCTATCTATTTAAATATAGAAATTTGAAAGCTGCATTAATACTATTTTACAAAATGAAAACAACTAAGATTACACAAGAACAATAAAACATAAAAAGTAAGGGCTGACTGACATGTATTTGGCAAGATTAAAAGAGTTCAACATACTTAGTAGCTGTAACGGGGACTATTTCTTACATGTTTTAACTGAGCGTCTGCAACAGCAATTAAACAATTCCTGCCGCGACCAGTATCCATTTCACTTATATTTATCATCTATGTGGTAAATTTCAGTTGTCATCATTTACTTTAAATTAAGTCAGCTACTTTCATTTTGTAATGTTATGTTGTGTGTAGGTAATACACAATAAAGAATGACAAAGAACGACTGCTTCAGTGTTCAACATGTATTTCAGACATCGTGGTAACGCTGCAAGCGTTCACTAAAAATATAACGTGTTACACATACAATAAGTAATGACGTCACGGTA
Source organism: Tegillarca granosa (assembly GCA_029721355.1). NCBI lineage: Eukaryota > Metazoa > Mollusca > Bivalvia > Arcoida > Arcidae > Tegillarca > Tegillarca granosa. The sequence goes on from CM056595.1 coordinate 7,180,074, forward strand.
TTGAGTGCTCTATTGAACCTCGTTGATAACCTCGTTCCCAGTATACATGCTGTTACTATAATGTCTATATAATAAAGTCAATAATGTTACATCTCCCTTCTCAATAAAAAAAAAAAATTCAAAAAGTTCACAGTGATGAATGCACTCTTATAAAACTTGTAACTATGAAAGTAACTGTAATATAAATTGAAATAATAAAATGTCTAAACATGTATCCAATAAAATACATAAATGTCACTTGCAATGTAAACAAAATTCAAACGAACATAACGTATTTAAACAGTAAATCATCTACATAGATTTGATCACTTTTTGCTTAACAGTGCGACCTGATCTTGTGACATATGGACTAGTAGACGATTCGGGTTTAGGGACTGATGTGTTACTGTTTGTACACACATGTGGACTAGGGGGTGTGTCAACATCAGCGGTATGGTCCAATCGCTTTGACTCAGCAATGAGACTGGGAAACACGGATGGGGAAGGTGCTAGCATATCATCATCACTGGGAATTGGTGGAATATTTTCATTGGTTTTGATTAAATCACGTCTATTTCGACGATAAACACCACCATTGGCTGTTTTAACAATATAAGATTTACCAGCACTTTCTGGGTGTTTCTCAGAAACAACAGCAGGTTTCCATAAACCATCACCTTGTCGGACTCTAACTGGGTCACCTACTTCCAGAGGTTTAAGGGCTTTACTTCTCTCGTCAAAGTACCTTTTTTGGTATGCTTGCTTTGAGCATAACTTTATATGTACCTCGGTATGTTCGGGCTTGTTAAACTGAAGTTGCTCAGTTGTAGTGGGTAAGAATGATCGCAGCTTTATATTCATTAATAGCTGAGAAGGTGTATAACCTGCGTGCAAGGGGGTCGTGCGGTATTCTAAGAGTGCTATATGAGGGTCAGTACCATCAGTTTTACACTTGCTAAACATACGCTTTACTGTTTGTACAGTTCTTTCAGCTAACCCGTTGGATTGTGGGTAATGGGGGCTGGATGTATTGTGTTTAAAGTCCCATTTATTGGAAAAATTGGTGAATTCCTTAGAGGAATATTGGGGACCATTATCAGAGACAACTGTCTCTGGGATGCCATGTCTACAAAATGTATCTTTGAGTTTGTTAATGACTGAATCACTTGTGGTGTTACCTAATTTATGAACTTCAAAGAATAAGCTGTAATAATCCACTACCAGCACATAATTAGCATTATTCCACATAAACAGATCTGTGGCAACAATTTGCCATGGATACTCTGGGACCTTGTGGGGTTCTAGCGATTCCTTAGCATTATTATTTCTACGTTCAAGACACACTGAACAATTAAGTACCAAGTTGGTGATATCACTTGACATTTTGGGCCAAAATAAGCAATCACGACCTCGGCTAAGTGTTTTCTCAACACCCATATGACCAACATGAAGGCGCTCTAGCATAGAGGACCTCAGAGCCTTAGGAATAACAATTTTGTTTCCCTTTAATATGAGATCACCAACTACCGTCAATTCGTCCCTGTGGTTCCAAAATTCCATAAGATTGGGGGGACATTCATTTCGAGTGTCAGGCCAGCCATCTAGTATAACTGACTTCAGTAACTGAAATTGGGGGTCAGACAATGACTCTTGTTCAATACTATGCATCTTGTTGTCACTTATAGGAAGACTCGTCATGACCATGTGAACCTGTGCATCTAAACTCTCAGAAAGTTCTGGGCAAGTGTCTGATACAAATCTCCGTGATAAGGTATCTGCCACAGGAATGCTTTTACCTGGTAAATGTACAACCTCTAAATCATAACATTGTAGCTTTAAAATCATGCGTTGTAGCCTAGCTGGGGCATCTAATAAAGATTTCTTCATAATTGAAACTAAGGGTTTATGATCTGTTTCAACTTTGACACGACGACCATATATGTATTGGTGAAATCGAGAACAACCAAATACGATACCATACATTTCCTTTTCAATTTGGGCATAGTTTACCTCAGAGGGCGTCAAAGATTTAGATGCATATGCCACTGGCTTGTTATCTTGGAGCAAGACAGCTCCTAAACCATATTTGGAAGCGTCAACTTGCAAAACTACATCTTTTTTGGGGTCATAATAGGCTAACACCGGACCTGGTGACCTAGTTAAGATCTCTTTGACCTTCTGAAAAGCATCGACCTGGGGTGTGTCCCATGAAAATTCAACATCTTTATTCAGTAAGCTACGTAGGGGTTTAGTAACCTCAGCTAGATTGGGTGCGAACTTGGAGAGGTAATTCACCATACCCAAAACTGTTTGCAGCTCTACCTTATTAGTTGGGGGTGGCATGTCTAGTATGGCAGTGACCTTACTGGGGTCGGCCTTGAGACCAGATGAAGTTAAAACATGACCAAAATATGTAACTTCGGTTACACCAACCTCTAACTTGTCCTTGTTAAGTTTCATACCCCTAACACGAGACCTATCCAACACTTTACGTAAATTTGTGTCGTGTTGTTCACGGGTTGAACCATAGACCAGAATGTCGTCTACAATAGCAAAGACTCCATCAAGACCTGAATAACATTCATCCATCTTGGACTGAAATATATCTTGAGAACAGTTAAGACCAAATGGGAGCCTTTTGTACCGATATCTACCATAAGGGGTATTGAATGTAGTCAAGTATGATGACTGTTCTGTTAGGGATATGGCCCAATAACCTGAACGGACGTCAAGTTTTGTAAAATACATAGCACCGGATAACTGGGGTAGAACATCCTCTAGGGTTTTCATGGGGTAATGGGGACGTTGTATGGCCACATTTAAATCTTTAGGATCAAGACATACCCTTAACTTATGGTTGGGCTTTTCTACAACCACTAGTGAATTGACCCATGGTGTGGGAGAATCAACTTTACAGATTATATCGGACTCTTCCATTCTGTCTAACTCTCCCTTAAGTCTGTCTCTGAGAGCTACAGGGATACGACGTGGGGGTGTACCTTGGGAGTACAATTAGGGTCGACATGTATGGTGGCTTCCCCGGTAATGAGACCTATACCTTGAAAAATATCCGAGTACTCGTCTAGTACCGACGATCCACTCATAGGACTAGGCACTTGGTTTGTGCTGGGGGGTTTGGCCTTACAAGACAGCTCAGCACTGTATACTAACTTAATTAATTCAAAGTCTAAGCATGACTTCATACCTAGTATAGGGGGTGAAGTGGTGTCTACACAATAAAATTCTACATTGCTATCTTTTCTATAATGGCATGGTAGATTACAAGTACCAAGTAGGGGTAAGCTGCTGCCATTGTATGCAGTTAAGGTGCTTACTGTTTTCTTTAAGGGGCCTGTGAACTCAAGTGTATCAAGTATGTGTTTCGGTAAAATGTTTACCTGGGAGCCAGTGTCAAGTTTAAACTTGACGGGTTTTTTACATACATTAAAAGTTACAAAGGCTTGATTATTACAATATCTATCACTACAGTTAAAGTAACTAATAGAGTCTATAAAGAAGTCTTTTTCTTGAGCTGTGTCTGTGATATTAAGTTCGTGAACGATTGGCCTTGGAATTGAAGTACTTGAACTGGATCGGCACACTTTAGCGAAATGATTCCATTTTTTACACTTGTTGCATTGTTTTCCCTTCGCAGGGCACTGATCGCGTTTGGTGTGGGAACCACCACAGTTTAAACAATGTTTGTAATATTTGTTATATTTATCACCACTGTGATCGATTCTTTCCGGATGTTGATTTCTCACTTGGTTGCCGCGATTGTGTATCCGTCTCCGTGGCTTGATTTCATGAACAACTGATACTTGACCTTGACCTTCGAGATTGTTCATTTCCTTTAATTGTCCTTGTGAGTATTCAAAAGCTTGTGCGATTTGTATTGCTTTTTCCAATGTCAAAGTGTCACCTTCATTGATGAGTTTTTCCTTCACTTTTGGCGAGTTTGTACCAAAAATAAGGCTATCACGTATCATCTCGTCGTTGTCCTTGAAATTACAATCTTTGGCTATCAGCTTTAAACGTGTGATGTATTGCTCAACGTTCTCGGTGCCTTGTGTTTCATGTCGAAATTTACACCTGGCGAGAAGTGAATTTTGTTTTGGTTGGACGAATGCCAAAAATTTGTCGAAGTGCACAGAAAGCTTTTTCCCATCTGCTTCGCTCAAATTCCAAGTATTGAAGATATCTCGTCCTCTCTCGCCAACCCACAAAAGTAAATATGTAATTTTTACCGTTTCCTCTTTCTCCACAAGAGGGCCATTGAAAATTAACTCCACGTGTTGGCGGAATTTTTTCGATCAAGTTTGTCGAGTCCCAGTTCATTTGGGGTTGCGGTACACCGTTTAAATCCATTGTATGATGTTCCCGTTAACATCTGACACCATGTAATATTATGTTGTGTGTAGGTAATACACAATAAAGAATGACAAAGAACGACTGCTTCAGTGTTCAACATGTATTTCAGACATCGTGGTAACGCTGCAAGCGTTCACTAAAAATATAACGTGTTACACATACAATAAGTAATGACGTCACGATATTGAGTGCTCTATTGAACCTCGTTGATAACCTCGTTCCCAGTATACATGCTGTTACTATAATGTCTATATAATAAAGTCAATAATGTTACACATTTCACATTACATTTGTTGTTGTTGTAACAGCCATTTTGTCAATTATACCGGGTCTCCGTTTATAATGCATATTTTCATTGGTTTAAATTTATCCAATCAGAATAATAGAAAAAAGTTCTAAATACTAAAGAGAAATCTATTCTGATTGGTTGTCCTCTTTATTCCGCCCCCCCCCCCCCCGGCTAAATACTATATAAGGAGACGATTTTTAGTAGTTTTAGAATAAAACAACAGTCTGCACAATGGCCGCAGGGCCCCATGTAGACTATAAACTCGTTCAATCTGTGTGAGTAGTTTTAGAGGTGCTGGGTTGAGGTTGAAACATATGTCATAACCTTGAGACTGAACAAGCAGAACTCATTTATGAGGTTTTCTTTTACGTTGAATGTATAAAAGTCATTTAAATAATTCAGCTATAGATTTAGACCCATATAAGAACCAATGTGCTGTTGATGACTGATTCGAACCCTTAGGTTCCGGTTACATAGTAAACCGAACAGAACAAAACAAGTGAACACATGCCACACAATGTTAACCAAAAATGTTTCCTTATACAGTGAAGCCTAGAATACCATATTACATGCTTATTTATAGTGAAATAGATCGCGAAATTTAGCGAGAAGCTCGATAACGACCCACAGTATAAAATGATGCGTGTAGGGGTACAGATACCAACCATCTTTGTCCCCTTCTTCTTGTACTAACTGTCTTAATTCAGCATCTGTAGGGTTTTGTCCGAGAGATCTCATTACTGTACCCAGATCATTTGTAGAAATCGTACCATCACCATCCCGGTCAAACATTTGAAATGCCATAAAGTACTCTGTAAATAGTAAAACAATATAAACTACTTTTATGAAAGGAATAATTGGTTTTTGATGTAAGAAAAAATATTTAATTCACATTTGAACTGTCTATAAATGGAGTTTATAGTCCAAAAACTTTCATTGCTGTGCAAAACTAACTATCTAACGAATATTAGATTATTTGGTTGCTCTGCGCTGCACTCAAAGATACAATACTATCAACACCATTTCTAGACAGATCAATGGTTATATTTACATTTCACATTTTATTAAAATCTTATTTTAATTTTTATTTTTTATTCTGAGAGAAATTGAAAACAAGGCCGCATACGTCATGTAGGTCTAGGCCCTCGAACCTCAAATAAAACAAGGCCGCATACGTCATGTAGGTCTAGGCCCTCGAACATCAAATAAAACAAGGCCGCATACGTCATGAAGGTCTAGGCCCTCGAACATCAAATAAAACAAGGCCGCATACGTCATGTAGGTCTAGGCCCTCGAACATCAAATAAAACAAGGCCGCATACGTCATGTAGGTCTAGGCCCTCGAACATCAAATAAATGACGTCACACATATACGCACAAGCAAAAAACAAAACAAAAAAAACGAAATCAATGGTAATTGTAGTTTATATAAATAAATCTGCTCCCGAAAAGAGTTACAATAACAAAGGTATCATTGACATATACTTTTTATTTAATGAAATATAGGAATCTTTATTAAATATGTAATACTTTTATAAAAAAAAATAGATTTTACATACATGTGTTTTGAAATAATACTTTGAAAAGGTAACATTTTCATAACATGTATTTTAAAAGACATTATTATATAAAAATTCAATTTATTTTTCTTTTTCATAACAGGTACCATCAGGTCTTCTGTTATTCAATCTTTCTTAACAAACTTAAATAGAAAATTAAGTTCTCACAGTGTGTATATCTTTACCTGCTATTTTCTCTTCTGTCATAGTCTCCGCCTATAAAATAAAATAAATACACTGGATAAAAAAAATTAATTTATGTTTACGAAGGGAGGTTTTAAAACGCATTGCAGTAAATATTCAACTATAACTTGAAGTAATAGATTAAACGTGAATGATAAACTTTTTGGCGTTTCCTATTGTTTCAAAGTATAAGACGATTTGTAATTTCATTATTATTATTATTATTATTATTATTATTATTATTATTATTATTATTATTATTTAAGATTATGGGTTTTTATTTCCTTATTTTTATTTATTATTTATTTCATTTATTTAATTTATTTATTTAATTTGATAATTTATTGTATTACTTAAATAAAGCTATGCAGCGTTTGGTGGCAAATACTTAACAACACACTACAACAAAATTTTATAGTACCAAAATATCAGATAATCATTCTTGTATAGAACCCTTAATGAACTATTTCTCAGTCTTAAGTTGAAGCATTGTTCTCCTTAAAAGTTTGCAAATAACGCTTTCCCCCACAGAAACATACAATCGTTAGATATACATTACTTAATATTTATAAACATGCTTTAGTAAACTTATGAAATATAAAATAACACAACAGGAATTGTAATGAATTTGTAATAAAGAAAGATTTTTTTATTCGAATTTTTTTTTATTCTGAAACTTTTGTATTGTATTGTCAGAAAACAGATTGAAAAAACAGTGATTTTATTATATGTACGATGTTTATCAAATAGCTGGATTGTACGCAGAACAAGAAGAATAACTTGAATAGGAAAGAATGAATTTAATTCCACACAGAGAGACTTAAGTATCCTCTATCAATCAACCATTTATCAATTAATTGAGAACAAACCCAGATACCCATTAGCCAATAAATGTTAAATGCAATTACGGTAGGTATACATACATACATGTATTTGTTGTTAAACAACAAGGAATGAAATTAAATACATCTATACGAGATTTTAATATCCCACACAGACTAAATCAATACAAGATCTCCTTACACTTTTACATATCTAGTTCGTTTAAATATTGATCATAATAAAAGCCGGGTTAGTTCACAAGATTAGATTAATTCAATAATCATTATATTTACTTTTAAATTCCTATTATATATATATATATATATATATATATATATATATATGTATCTATATGTATATATATATATATATATAACTTTAATTTAAATCGAGCGTCTGCTGAAAACTTAGTAAGTCATGTATGTATATGTTTAAAATCAATGTTATGATGTTCAAATCTGTCAGAATTCAGAGGTAATATGTAAAAATTGTTATACATGTACCTAATAATAAAAAACTTGATATTTTTTATAACCTTTGATGACAAAATAAAAAAATGCAGTATTGCAGCCCAAAAATATAAGATATATCTGCAAACTTGGCTGCAAGAATAAAATATAAACCTTCAACACTGTGAATCAGGCGAGACAATATTTAACAAATTTCATTGTTCTTTCAAATCAAATATAAAAAAGTGACAGTAACGAACAAAAACCAGTACTAGGCAACAGAAACACAGAAAAAACGGATACAATACATAAACGTATAACATAAACAAGACAACATGAAAAATAAAGATCATCAATTGTAAAATTCTCGACTTTGTACGGGTACCGTATATAATGACTAATATATAATGGTTTCTAGTGGTTCGGTTCAAGTACTTTTTTATGACCCTGTTTAGCTAATTAGTTAGTTAAGCGGCTTCTAAATAATAACAAAAAAGCATGCTGCATATAATTGTACTTGGGTAAAATATGTACAATATAAACAGTTAATTCTACTTCTCATAGCAGAAATATTTTTGTTCAGTTATAAGGCTTCAAATTAGCAACGTTTATAAATACATCGATAAAACAAACCATACCGATGTATTAATAATGTTTTAATGTTGACATAAAAATCCATACTGCTGTACATTTTACATTGACATAAAAATCGAAACGAACTCCATACAAAATAGTGTAAACAGAAATTACGGTAACAATCAGTTTTAATAGATTAAGAGAAGGGACTGCATTGATTCTGGAAATTGTCAGATAAAAAGAAAAGTTTGTTGCAAACTCTTAAGGAGTTAAGGTCAAACTAACGGAAAAAGGGTTAAAGTTCACTTGATAATTCAACACTATACGTCACAATAAATCTAAGAATCTTAGATAATCTATTAAAAGAAAAACGTAAAGTTGAACAGTGTACAAACAGTAAGTTTTATTAACAAAAAGTTCTGTCAGTTTAAGGTAGATATAACAGATTAATGTTTAAAACTGCTATTGAAAAGTGTGTGTGTGTGTGTGTGTGTGTGTGTGTGTGTGTGTGTGGAGAGAGAGAGAGAGAGAGAGAGAGAGAGAGAGAGAGAGAGAGTAAAAATTTTAAATTAAATTTGCTATTGAAACGCTTTATTGTTTTTGAGAGAGAGAGAGAGAGAGAGAGAGAGAGAGAGAGAGACGTAGTAAGAATATTCCTCTGGCAATACAATGCATTTGTGAGATGAACAATTCTCTTTATTTCTTCCTTATTCTATGTGATTTATAAAATATTCGTCATACTATCCTTTTCTTAAACAGAAAGCTAATATATGTATGTATGTATGTATGTATGTGTCCTAACCGACAATTTTCTCTCACTGTTGACTTTTAAGCAACCTAATAAAATATTCAAAACCAGCGTCTTTAATATATAGTTAATTATTCTTTCAATAAATTATAGATCCTATTATGGCTATACATAATTATCTAAATAAGAATATTGTACATACCATATTTGAGAAGTATTGAATTGTTTGTCCAGACCTTTCCTTATCCGTTGGATACTTTAAATCGCATTCTACACCTTTATTGAACCATCATCCGGGCGATTTAGATGATAATCTATGCACGTTATATAGAATATGTCTATACTGTAAACCTCGAACTGCTCCGATGATCCATGTCAATTGTTTAAAGTCTATTGAATGTTCGAATTCCAGTCACAACGAGATGAGAATTAAACTTGTTTTATATTTTATTTACGTATTTGATAAGATTCAGAGTGTAAAACACACACACACACACACACACACACACACACACACACACACACGTCTTCTTTTATTCGTTAACATACATTTCATTTCATTTTTTTTTACTTTTAATTTGAATATTCAGTGCCGATACATGTCTTGTTTAAAGAGGCTATTAAAACGCTTGATTTACTTTTAATTTAAAAATTTAGATCGATAAGCTTAAAAATATTGATTATTTTTGACATCATATTGAAAACCGGATAGTTGTAAACCATATAATTCCCTCAGTGCTTGTCATTTTTTTTTTTTTTTTTTTTTTTTTTTTTTTTTTGTAAAAAAGAAATACCTTTAGTGTAAAATTTAGTTTCATTTTGCCACCTTAACTAGGTATTTACCACATAACGAAATTAAAGAATCGAAATTAAATCTGCAAGTATACGTAAACTACACCCCGTCATGTTAAACGTCGGCACTACGGCATTGTTCTAATTACGTAACAAAAATTACCGCTTTTCGGCATGTAAGTGTGCTTTGCTTACATGGTTTTGGTCATTAAAGCATTAACCCTAACGATTTTTTTCTCTTAACTGTAGATATATCGTTAGAGTTTTTGTGTTTGTAATAATGCATTTCAAAAGCAGTTATTTTGTAAAGGACAGGCAACACATTTATATCAACGTTTATTAAATATTCTTTATAGAACTTCATCATAATCCTGTTGTATCTGGTTATCCTGGTTGGTTTTGATTTTGTTCAACGTTAAAAAGTTTTTTTTTTCAATTCGTTACGCTACCAAGGTTAATTTTAGAACAATTTCTTGTACACGTATGAAGTCCGAGCGTGTATCTTAGTCAGTTTTATACCAGCACATTTGGGGGACTTATTGTTAATGGGCTAGCCAGTGTATGTTGCAGACAAACTTACCATTCATCCAGTCACACTATTCTGGCACCTTGGGAACCAGTCATGTATATTAACTTTTATGAATAACATGTTAATTCTGTTTTATTGACAAAGATGTATCCAAATAAATCTTGAAGCAACTGTTTGTATAACATGTGGTAAGTTATCTCTAGTAACTATAGCTATAGTCATTGGATCATGTGCTGCAGTTAGCAGTTTTATAATCAGTGCGTCGTTTGTCTTGTATTGCTTTTTTTGTTCTCTTCGTTTCTTTTTCTTTGGCTGCATTCAGTATTACCAAGTATATGTTTCCACCAACATATTGTTTTCTCTGATTTGATGGATTACAAACATAAGATAGACAAAAGCAAACATTGGTATATTTGAAGCACTTTTCAACATTAACATTTGCTATTTCATATTTCATTTGCATTTTAGGAATTGATATGATTTTAATAGTTTAAACAACACAAAACCTGCTTTGTGGTATTATTTTAATTCCTAGTATTTATTTTCCGTTAAAGATGGCAGTCGCTTATTGATATGAAAAGCTCAGCAATCGATCATGAACAGGTTCTCTCTGGTACATGGTATATTCATCTGTTTATGCAGTTAACGTTATCCTAAATGTTACAGTGGTAATCGCCCTGTTTTTGGGGACTCAGGTTTTATTGACAAATCAAGAAAACATTAGAATCAGTATTAATTTTATACAAATATAAGTAAAATGGTCACGAGCTGAAATCCACCAATTCGCTTCAAACTCGCTTTCAATTAAACATGGTGGACAAAAGCTGTTCCAAACATAAAATTATGCATTGGAAGCACACGTGACCAAATGCTTCACTTCACTTAACTTCACTATTTCAAAAGTAAGTTTGTTTGTTTTTTTTTTTTTTTTTTTTTTTTTTTTTTTTTTTTTTTTTTTTTTGGCAACGGAAAATGTATAATAATGAGACATTGTATCTCTGACAGTCCTTTGTGCTAAATTTTGTAAAAATGTTATATATTGAATGGCTATTATTTCCTGTATGACTTTTCTATGTTTGTCCTCCAATTGTATCCACAAAAACTACAAAACAGAATGTAATTGTCATTATGTAAAATTTTATATCTTTGATATATTGATAAAGACATTTAATTTTAGATATATTTACATAGTTATTAGTTATCAATCAAAAAAAATACAGTAAATTATTATTTCCACTCGGCTTACAAAGAATTTTTTCATCAAAAGTAGTGTGAGAAAGTTCTTCGGGCACTCCGAGTTCCTCTACTATTTCAGAACTGACCGCCTCGATATACATGAATCTTAACTGGAGGGTAAAACACCATTACTTCAACCATGTTATCAAAAATTATAAACATCGTAAAACTGTTCTTGCTTTACGTAGCTGGATAGTGTCAAGTTATTCGGTTTTTACCATACATAAATAATTCTTACTTTCGTAATTTATAGTTCCGTCTCCGTTAGGATCAGCTTCTTTGATCATGTCTGTTATTTCTTCCTCGGTAAGTTTTTCTCCCAGATTTGTCATAATATGTTGCATGAATTCCGTACTTATAAAACCCTTCTCCTCTTTATCAAATACCTTAAACGCTGATTTAAGCTCCTGTAGAGAGTCAGCATCTTTTATCTTTTTAGCCATCATAGCCAGAAATTCAGGAAATTCGATGTTTCCATTGCCTGAAATGAGTTTAATATGCTTGACGATATAAATAAACCTGTTACTGGATATAGGATAATACGCGCTAGACTATAAATAATCCGAAAGACCAAAAACACATAAAAACGAAATAGAAATATTCAACAAACAACAATTATTGAAACCACAAATAATAAACAATGAATGGATTCAGACCGATTACAAGATTGCCAAAGCTAGCTACTGGTAAGCTCCTCCAAAAGTAACTGGCTACTAGTAGCTTACTTTTCCTACACAAGTAACTGGCTACTAGTAGCTTACTTTTCCTCCACAAGTAACTGGCTACTAGTAGCTTACTTTTCCTACACAAGTACCTACACAAGTAACTGGCTACTAGTAGCTTACTTTTCTTTCACAAGTAACTGGCTACTAGTAGCTAACTTTCCTCCACAAGTAACTGGCTACTAGAAGCTTACTTTTCCTACACAAGTAACTGGCTACTAGTAGCTTACTTTTCCTACACAAGTAACTGACTACTAGCTTACTTTTCCTACACAAGTAACTGGCTACTAGTAGCTTACTTTTCCTACACAAGTACCTACACAAGTAACTGGCTACTAGTAGCTTACTTTTCTTTCACAAGTAACTGGCTACTAGTAGCTAACTTTCCTCCACAAGTAACTGGCTACTAGAAGCTTACTTTTCCTACACAAGTAACTGGCTACTAGTAGCTTACTTTTCCTACACAAGTAACTGACTACTAGCTTACTTTTCCTACACAAGTAACTGGCTACTAGTAGCTTACTTTTCCTACACAAGTAACTGGCTACTAGCTTACTTTTCCTACACAAGTAACTGGCTACTAGTAGCTTACTTTTCCTACAAAAGAAACTGGCTACTAGTCGCTTACTTTTCCTACACAAGTAACTGGCTACTAGTAGCTTATTTTTCCTACACAAGTTACTGGATTTTAGTAGCTAACTTTCCTCTACAAATAACTGGCTACTAGTAGCTAACTTTCTCTCCACAGGTAACTGGCTACTAGTAGCTAACTTTTCTTCCACAAGTAACTGGCTACAATTAGCTAACTTTTCTTTCACAAGTAATTGGCTAAAAGTAACTTACTCTTCTTCTAAAATTAGCTAGCCAGACTGTTTTTAAACAGTGGAGAATCAATGTTTTACTGTTATTGAAGTAGAATATATATTTTATTACAGTTATAAATTATAAAACAGTGGAATAAACTTATGATAATAATACGGAGGATGTTTGGGTTGCAAATTATTAGAACAAGCATTATACCATCTGTATCCACCTCATTGATCATATCCTGTAGTTCCTGTTCTGTCATTTTTTGACCCAGTGACCTCATGACTGAACCAAGTTCCCTGGCTGTTATCGTCCCATCACCATCTTTATCAAATAAACTATACGCTTCTTTAAATTCTGTAACAGATAAGTGACACAAATAACCAAATTATATTTTTAAAAAAAAAACAATGCAAGAGAGAAAGATAAGCATATTGCAAACAGGCACTTGTACATGTGTATTGGCAACTGTAAAAATGTTTATCGTAAATCACTGAATGGTCATTAAACATACATCAAAGCATATAACCCATAACCACCAGACTCAGTGTTTATAAAACTGCTTTTGAGGATATAGTTATTTTAACTTCAATTAAACCGGATATTATATACCGTTTTAGTTTTTGTTACCCGTTCTATATGCTCATTTTTATCCTTGTAGTATTTTATAGTAAGTCCTTTAAAGAAGATTTGAACCATTTAAAGATTTACAATCTGTAAATCAAACATTTTCTCATAGTAGTAGTAGTAAGTATTAGTAGTAGTAGTAGTAGTTGAGTTGAGTAATGGTGTTAAGAATATTTCACTGATATCGAGACGTCGCCAGCTATAGGCGAAAGTGCAGAATCTTTGCCTGTGAGTTGCGCTGATGGCATTATACAACAGGGTTCTTTAACGTGCCAGCCCTACCGTGACACGGGACCGCGTTTATTTTAAGTTCCCATCCGAAAGAGCCGTGACTTTCATTTCGTAATGCCGAGTGCTCGGCGAAAGAACAGTCACTACCCATTTTCAAGTCTTGGGTCTGACCCGGCCGGGGTTCGAACCCACGACCTCTCACTTACGGAGCGAACACTCTACCAACTGAGCTACCGCAGTGGTCAGTAGTAGTAGTAGTAGTAGTAGTAGTAGTGGTTGTTGTTGTTGTTGTGTGTTCTTGGTTGCATTGGCTGTTGTATACCAGTATGTTTTCAGTTCTTTTATCGTAAGCTTAAAATTTACTTCACTGTGTGTTGCTTTCTTTGAATAATAATGGCAAGGTTAATATTACTGTCATTTGACAAAATACTTTTAGTTGCATGATTGTGACTCAGCGTTTTACATCATGTTCCAAATATTTTAACACAAATAGCTTTAAGCTATGACTGTGCAAGCTGTGTGCGTGTTAGAAGCTAAATCTGAACTTTAAAAGTACTGGTGTAAAAATACATATATCACAGTTTCGATTGATACTAACCCAGAATATGTTCTTCAGTAAAATCTGAACTTTAAAAGTACTCGTGTAAAAATACGTATATCACAGTTTTGATTGATACTGACCTAGAATATGTTCTTCAGTTAGATGTTGTTCCTGAAAACAAAATAATAAATCAGATAATAAAAAGTATTATGAACATTGTGTTTCATGTACCAGCAAACCACCAACAAATCATGTATCAAATCAATATTATATCTATAAATAAATAAATAATATTTTAATTATACAGTTGATTAAAACACACAAGTTATATTTTCTTTGAATATTTATATTTTTATATTTGTAATTGAATTTATTTAAGAAGCTAAAGCTTGGACTTCATTGTAAACCTTTCACAAATTATTATTGAAGTATTTTTCTCGTAACTGTATTCAAATATTTAACAGTAAATCTCCATCAACTAGCAACTGTCATCATACCACCCCAGTATTCCGTATCTGTGTACGTTATTATATCCGTGTTCTTGCAACCAACACTGCATATCCATTTAACATTTTAAAGCATAGTACCCTCAACCATAGGCATAAGTTATCTTTGTACCGTGTGTATTTATTAAAAAGCTTAAGTTACCCAAAACAAAGATAATATAAGTACAAGCCATAAAAATTATTCCCTGTCAACTGCTTTTATTTACGCGATTTTGAATAAGTTGCCTTATATGAATTAAATACATAGTAGCGAATATATACACACATGACCCCATCTCTAAGCTTACCGTTGACATTACTTTCCCCTGTACATGTGCTCTTAACGATATCAGGTTTTGTCAGAAAACAAACAAGAGATATTATTATTCCTTAGACTACCATTACCACTTAATCCACCCGATTTTTATGAAAATTTTGAGGATTTAAAAAAGATGGCATCAGAGTTTAATCCTTAGTCAATCATGAGTAAAACCACTAGCTTACCTTTGTTAACTATTTTTACAATACATGCAACATGTTTAAATTAAAAGTGAAATTAAATAGGTAAATAAATAACAATAAAATGCCATCCCGTTACAGCTTCTAAATAC
This sequence comes from Tegillarca granosa, assembly GCA_029721355.1. Lineage (NCBI taxonomy): Eukaryota > Metazoa > Mollusca > Bivalvia > Arcoida > Arcidae > Tegillarca > Tegillarca granosa. The sequence continues at coordinate 7,195,631 of CM056595.1, forward strand.
CACTGGTTTGTGTATGATTTTATGCATACATTATATATATTTTAAATTGTTAATTCTAAAACGATGCACATACATAAATCCATTCATATGCCTTTAACATAGATAATACAGCATAATATATTCCAGCACCATCTGCCTGTACCAAATTTTACTTACTAAATCTATATCGGCATCTTCATTTTCCATTTTGATGTTTAGAAGGTATGTACCTTAATTCAAAACACCTTGTTACACATTTATATACCAATATTTGTAACACACGGAAAAATTGTTTAAATACACACGGACGACAAAATATTTTAAATACACACAGAAAAATACAGTTGATAATTGCATTACCATAATATCATGTTCATACTGTATAAGATATAGTTACTGGCATTTTTTTTTCTAAAACAATTATTTGAGTATAACTTACATAAAAATTTGGCAGTAACTTAAATTAAGATATTTTTCATAAATATAAATTACAGGTATTTGGCAAGACATTAATAAACAATATTGAGATGTATTTCAAACTGATAGAGTATATCTTAAAATGTTTTTGTTTTAGACTTGAAATTGTACATGATTTTTGTGTGTATACTAATTAAGTTTAAACATATTTATTGTTCTAAATGTACAATACAAGATTAGATTTATATATATGTATATAATTAGGATTCTGGAACAAGAGATAATCTCTTATATTAACCAGTCTCCTGCTTCATTAATTACTGATATTAATAAATATGGTCGATGATCAACTTAAATACAATAGAGAATAGAAGACGTAGTTTAAGATAAATGGATCAGAAAAAAAAGAAAGATTAAGATGCAAACAGACAGAATAAGAAAACTAAATAACAAAATGTAATGGCATATAAGTACTACAGAATAATTTTTTTTCCATCATCACACACAAACTGACAAGAGTCGAAGACACTTGAACAACTACAAGTGATCGGGTCGCTCCCTACCTAGAAGCGATGTACACGTGTCTCCGCATCGGCCATCAATTTTTTATATTACAGCAACAATAATGTAGAAAGAAAATAAACAAAAAACAATGCAATATATTAAAGCTGAGTGCTAAAACGCTTACTTCTTAACAGAAATGTTTGAACCTGGCTGAATATTTGACAGTTTTGTTCGAATGTTAATGTGTTATCTCCATATAGGAGTAAATTTGTATTTAAGTTAAATTGTAAACTATGAATTGTAGCTTGTCGCAGATCGGAAAAAAAAATTATACTAATTAAGTACTGTGTTACAAATGCAATACAACACAATGACTTTTATGTCAAATAAAGCGTCTTATTTCGTTATCCTACAAAAGTTTCGTATAAAAACGGTTTAACTATAAACCTAACTTTGATATTTTATGGACAACAGTTAAATAACTTAATTAGAAAAGTAAAATATTTACCAAAACACTTGTCGGTTGATTTTCCAAAAGTTCTGCAAATTCTTCCATTGTTTTTTTTATAGTTTGTTTCTGTTTAAGGTATAATTTACAATATAAAACATTTTTATTGAAGATCGTGTTCTGTTTCAGTAATCATTATGAATACTTATATCATATGCTAAATCGAGTGTGTCTTAACACTAATTAAAACAAGCATTGATTTGGCTTTGTCTTATCTTTGAATCATGAAATGTACTAACATATAAAGGGGAATAACTCGTAAATGTTAAAAGTGACTATCTTTACATGAATGGTGATTGATTTTAGAGAGGTAGCATCTTTAAAATTTATAAACTTTGGATAGTATTAATAAGTTACTCTATTTAAAATCATGTAATTCCATCATCTCACAAATCTCAACCACTACGGTATCTCAATTGGTAGAGTGCTCGCTTCGCCATGATGTGGCAGGTCGGTGTTCGAACCCCGGCCGGATTTGATCAAGACTTGAAAATAGATAGTGACTGTTCTTTCACCAAGCACTCGGCATTAAGACATGAAAATCACGGGGTCCAGAGCGGAGACCTTTAAAACCAAATTATCCGTGTCACGGCAGACGTGTAACTTTAAAGAACCCTCCCTGTACATTGCCCCTAGCGCACTACAAAGGTCGAAATTTCATCCACATTACCTATAGTTGGTGACTTCTTGATATAAGAGAAATTTTCTTGACTGGGACGTAAAACCCCAATAAATCAATCAAATCAATCAAACATAAATCTCATTTGACCTTGTCACAAGTATTGATCCGTTTGTAATTCCATTTTACTGTTATCATTATGCTTTATTTTTGTCTAATTATAAATTTTCTACGTTCTTTATAACTAGTAGTCCAACAAAAAAAAATAATAAAAAAGGTTTGGCGAGCATTTCACTTTTATAATGTTACCATGTTGGATAAATTACAATATAGAAACTTTGAGAAGGTTAGCTATTGATATCTACAAAAAGAAAATACTTTCAGACACATTCACAAAATGATTGTAAAAGTAACATGAAAAGCATACTGTGCATATGTCAAAAACTACGTAATGACCTTCAACTTTGATCTTGACAGTGATCTGAAAGTCAGTCCACAAAACACAAAAACTTTAAAACCAATTGGCAAAGCCTTCTAATTCAAGATGTAGCATTTTACAGTTGTTTTTTTTTTTTTTTTTTTTTTTTTTTTTTAAAAAAAACTATGATCCGGACCTTTATGCACAAAAACAATATTTAAAACATAAAAAATCAATGCCCGCATTAAAATATTTCAAAAAAGTTACAATAGTAGCAGAAGTATATCGGTAAAGAAAAAATTAAATAAAAAATAGATCATGACCTTTATCGTTTGACCACGACCCTTGCCTTGAAGTCAGGTCAAGAAAACATAAAAACACAAAAAAGACAAAATCATGACATAAGTTAATATATAACAATTTTATATTTATTTAAAAAATAACGTTATCATAAATCTGGTCCTTGATCACGGTTTCAAGTAGAAACATAAAGTTTCAAAACATAGGTCATGGTCTTGACCTTGAGCCTTATTTGAAAGCCAGTCATAGAAACATCAAAACTTTAAAACCAAATGACAAAATCTTTACAAATAGTCAATATATGATAATTCTAAACTTATTTTTAGCATAAAGTAATACTATTGACATTTGACCTTGGCTTCATGTCGAAAAACAATTAAGAATTGACTGTCATTTTTTCGTGGGTTATCAAGGAATGAACCAGATTTTAAAACTAGCAAATCTAAAATGAACTGCTTCGCAGTTCATCAGATTTGCTAGTTTTAAAATCTGGTTCATTCCTTGATAACCCAGGAAAAAATGATAGTCAATTCTTATATTTACAATATTTTTCCTAACATTCTTTTTACAAACTTCTCGAATGCGTCATACAAACAAGAAAGAAAAACCGGAATATACAGAATCTGTCGGCAATGTAAACATTCTGGGAACAGCCAATATGTCAATCAAAATAATTCCCGCCTTCTCACTGATTGTGTGACGTAATATACGGCTTAAAAAATAGTACGCTGGAAACAAAAGAACATTTCATACAATTTTATTCGAATAGACAAACAAAGTTACAAATTCATATTGATTGTTAAATTACAGCTATTAAACGTTGAATTTGTCAAAAATCCCGATTGTATGGATGACAGGGTATTGGAAACACCAATGCGCGACGTTTTGTTGGACTGGGTAGTGCACAGGTCCGAGCATGGAACCATCACCTGATTATCAGTTGCTGGTAGAGAAGAAGAAGCATGGTCGGATGCAGAGGGAATTACGGCAGAAGTATTATCAGTGACAGTTGATGAAAGAAGCGTCGCTGCGAACTTAAAGCATGTTTTTGCATGGTCGAACAGTCGCGAGAGTAGCTCCTGACAGAAGCCTCATTACGACGACCGCTCATAAACATTATCTGTCTGGTCTCAACACCGGCATCGCTCATAGCTTGTATGGTAGTGGCCCGCATGCAGTGTGCCGTGTAGCGTTTAGAACACACTGACGATGGAAATATTTTTAAGTATACAATAAAAATCGAAACAAATATTTTATTTATTTATTTATTCATTTAAAATTCAATATTTTTTCTTTCATTTTTAATGTATATTTAATTAAATAACACTAAAAAATGTGATGACTTGAATGTTAAAAAATAGATTGATAAAAGTAGGTCACGGGAATTTTCTACAATGAGTTCATCATAGGAATTCAATAGGTATTGTAAATATTTTTATTTTTTGAAAAAAATATTTATTTTGCTATAACGTGAAAAAACTTGAAAAAAGAAGGAAATATCGAAGTATGTACGTGGTTTTGTGAGATAAAAACAGATAGCTAAAAATAGGTCAGTTAGGGAAAAACCAGAATTGGTATTCATGCGCGATGTGAAAAACCGATGTTTATGCGAATAATGAAACAAAAATCAAACTGGGTTCAACGTAGAAATTATTTTTCTATTGTAAATATTTAAAAAATAAAGATTAATACCTGCGTTGAAACAGTTCACAAAAATTAATAAAAAAGTAGCAAAATTACAGAGATAAAATATTAGGTCAAGACCTTTATTTTTGACCTTGACCCAGCCCTTGAGGTAAGATCATCAAAAGATCAAAACTTGAAAAAGACAAAATCTTCATATGCAGTCAATTTAAGTTTATTTAAACATAAAATTAAATTAAAGTTGAAGTGTGGAAAAAAACAAAAACAAAAAAACCTTGAAAAACGTCAAAATTCTACCTGGTAAGTTTATTAATATTGGTTCGATAGTTTTAAAGAAATGGAGAAAATGTAAGTAACAGACGCACACGCACATACGGACACTCGCTGTGTTATGCCATAAGCTAATGTGGCCTTTCGACCAGGTGAGTTAAACCCATCTCAGTCTAAAAATATAAAATTGGCTGTGTAAAGGATTGCTAACTACAATTGCCTTATTTATTATTATTATTATTGCTGTTGTTGTTGTTGATGATGTTGTTGTTGTTGTCAGCTGTTGTTATAAAAATCCCTGTGTCTCTGCTTTTTAAAGAAATACAGTAGCCGGACAGACAGTTGAACTAGAATGATGAAAACACTTATATAAGCTACAAGTACATCTGTACTAATATAGTGATTCAAGCCAAAAAAGTGAGGAATTTATCCTTGTACTTAACATACGTGACATATTCTGTACATATTATGTAATAAGTGCTTATAGTACCGTAAATTAAATATAATTGCCTCCATTAACTGTAAGTAGACATGTGACATTTATAGTTTGATAATCGGTGTTTTTGGAATAACATTGTACTTCAATACACAAAAATGCACATATGCACATATTATACATTGTTGCACCTTAAGATAAGATTTAAAATCACGATGAATAGACATCCTTGTAGTGACAAGTAGGCTACATTTCGATGTTAGCCACGAATATTTGTGGTAATACTGATGTAACCTTAAACAACAACTCATACGCAATTATGGCTACCTTTGGAGTTTCTAGTAAGCTTGCTCGCGAAGTTGCAAATAATAATTGCAGACCTCTTATAGTTCATTATACTGATACCGAGCCAACCGGTAAAGGACCGGCAAGAAAACTTTCTCAATCGCGGTAGACGGGGTCGAACCCACAGCGATGAGACGCCTTGAGATTGAAGGCTAAAGTCTTAATCACTAGGTTACCGTAGCCCTACCTTTTCGATAAGGAAAGTATTCTCAAAAAAAATTATAGAACGGTCTTCAGGCCGCCTACTTAAAATCGAAATATACATTTCTTGACAAGTGATTCAAGTGTTCTGAAAAATATGACTGGGATTATGATATCCTTGTCTGCGGCATACTCTATCGGAAAGCTAAGTTGCCCTTAAACACCCACAAGTACAGGGCAGACGACAATAAAATTAATGTTGCTGATGCGACGTTAAACAACCGACAAACAATCAAAGGGAAGTAATCAGGAGATTGTGCAATCATGACAGTGTTATTGTTCTCTTCGCATTTATGACCACAACAATTATAATATAAAATATTGGTTTTATTGTAAAGCTATATTTTAAATGATAAATAATATAAACAACAATTTGGAAATTCTTATTGCTAAATGACCATAAGATGGAATGTTATAACGTTCTATAATACCACCCTTACACTATATGATAATTATATAATTAGCATAATTTTTATCAATCAGTATACGACAATAATATATGTAGAAATACAAACTTTAACAAAAACAGTTTGTTTGTAAGCACATGGGTTAACAAATTTAAATAAGTTGTAGTTGTTGCTCGGTTTTTCTGGATTTACAATCATATTTGTGTCTAGCTGTCATCGTGGAACGCCTTCCGGAAATCAGATCTTTAAAAAATTACGCATGATTTTACCCATAATTCAATTTCTTGTGTCTATTTGTTTTACACTTTCCGGTATCAGATCTTCGAAAACAATTTAAATAGTTATTTGCCTTTTATCGTTGGTGCATTAGTATGTCCAATAGGTCTGAAAGAGAAACAAAGATTATAATCGTGAATATCTTAAATATTCTAGACCATTTAATTTAACCTCTCTCTCTCTCTCTCTGCACGCGCGCTTGTATGTATGTTTGTCATCATTTTAATCTTTAAAGCTTTGCCCAAGCTGTGTTTTAAAGCTAAGCAAGACGCTGTAGATATACGTATCTATATTGTTCATTTTCTGTATTCTTTACAAAGTGAAGGTACCTTATATATTAAGGCATGCCTTGATCTTATAATGTTTTCTAAATGACTAGATTATTCTTCGGCTTCAGTGTGAAGTAACCACTTTTAGTTTTATTCTTATCTCTTCTTTATATAACATGGTTACACTCTGGACAGTAAACCAGGTTTTTTTTTCGACACCATGTTGACGATGATTACCACTTCAGTGTCTAAAGTAATATCAAAACAAAAAGTATTCAATGGCGACAAAAATATACATGTAAATCAACCTACCATCTATGGATACATTCCCATCACCGGAAACTTCTGCTTCTCTGATCAGTTCATCCACATCCTCGTCCTGTAATTTTTCACCCAAATTTGTAAGCACGTGACGTAACTCAGCAGCCGACACATAGCCGTGACCATCTTTATCAAAAATTCTGAATGCTTCTAAAATAGATTGTTGTGATTCTGGAGGAGGTGCACGTCTGTCGATAATGTCTCTAGTTTGGTCAAAGTTCAGCAGTTTGTTACCTATGTGAAAAAAAGAACCAGATTAAAAGTTAAGCCTTGTGTGTGGTTACGGCTAATTTTCAATGGCCATTACCTTTCTCTTCCCAGATATTTTTGCTCTTTCGGCATCGTATAGTTAACGTCGGTTATGATACATGTAATTAAACATCGACTTTAACGCTTCATCACTATCGTAAAACAGATTTTTCGTATTCCTCTAATCATGCTGGTCTATCGAAAGCAATTTAAAAGTCACTTTTAAAAAAAAACTGTTAAATGGTGCACAGAGTGTAACAAGTGGGCGTTTGCCATGTGTGTTTTACTAATATGATATTTTTTGGTTAAGTATTGGCATGACAATAACTGTGGATACGAGTGTATAATATCTGTAAACCCACCTTGCTTACCTGGGCAATGGTTTCAATCAATATAGGGTGGCTAAATATTTATGTTGAATGTAGGTATGTGCCTGTGGTCATACCATACCGATAGTAACACTCCAAGTACATGACTGACGTCTAAATGGGTGAGAGCCATTCACAATAGGTTCTGAGAAATGAGAAGTCTATCCTTAGTTATAAATTAAGTAGCAACAGTATATATTGTTGTTATTTACTTATGGCAATGAGACAAAAGTGACGGGTGACTGTTGTTTCAATGCACTATTTTTAAAACAACCTAACTGAACCACTATACAAATTGTCTAGTGGCCCTTATAGTGCCTTAAATGACCTAAACTTACTTCCTCCTATTTCGTGTGTAATGCTCTGTTCATCTGCTTTGGTTGGACAGAATCCTAAAGATCTCATAACTTGGAAGAGTTCCACTGCGTTAATCTTCTGATCATTGTCTTTATCAAATATAACAAAAGCTTCTTTCAACTCTGAAAATAATTCACAAGTTAACAAAATTATTTTGAATTGAACTCTTTTTCAGTTTCACAATTAACTTACTTAATGAAGTGTCAGTGTTTGTTTCAAATTACGGTTTAAAATTCATTTATCTGAGTGTTTCTTTTGGTTGCTCGAGCTGTTGCATTTCTCTTTTTTCAATTTCTGGATGAATATTACTGTGTGTGTGTGTGTGTGTGTGTGTGTGTGTGTGTGTGTGTGTGTGTTGTGTGTGTGTGATAAGTAAGTAATGCGGTTAAACTTTATTTATATTTTTCAATCTTAGGTTCAACTTAATCATATGCCGGACTGATGAATCATGTGAGATGATTAGGGGTTCACACGTCTAGATTAAATAATAAAATAAACTAGACACAAATATTGGAACAATTGTACTTGTTTTCAGGTTGGTTTTATTTTTTTTTTTATTATTATTACTCTTTTGAAGATATTGTTATAATTAGGGAAGTCTCTGTATTGATGATTTTTAATATGCTTCCTGTCAGGTGTCACTGAATGATTAAAACTTTCTTTTTTATTTACCACTGCCCCTATATGTTTATATGTAGTGTATAGTGTAGATTATATTAATGCATACCTACGAGTTTTTCTTGTGTTAGCTTACTCTGAAAATATAATAAAATTGAATATAATATAACGTGCATGAAATTCAATAATCTTATTGATGACTGACACAATTCCTGTTATTTTCTCAATATTTCATTATTCTTCTTTACAGGTACATTTTTTTCTAAAGAGAAAAGACATTTTATCATATCTGAAAAATATATTACACGTTAACAAGGTTCGGGCATCATGGACTTCATCAATATGTAGCAACATTTCTTTACACGTGCTTTAGGTACACTTACATGTCGTTTCATGTATATTCACGTATCTTAAATAGATGATGTATTTTTGATTTAGGGTTGAACGGTTTATCGCGAGTGTTTAAAAGGGTATGTACAATTTAAAGGGAATGTGTATGTTTTAAGATAATACTTTGCAGTACTTGATTTCCGATAATTTCATTATCAACTAAAACCTGCATGGAACCTCAATTTCATCCATTTGTATTTTAATGAAAACCAAATATATGTCGATTTCCGGTAGTGATAATGAATACTTTTTAAGTAAATAAAACACGCGAAATTTATTTTCTCCGAATTAGAATTTTTTTTATTAAAATAAGTAAAAACACCTATGAAATTTGTTTAGAAGTGATATGCGGGGGTGAAATGTACATGTGTATAACCACACCTATAAGTCGAAGTGACCGATATGATTCACATTTAGTAGCACTGCTATTGTTTACAAATCGATCTGTTTGTAAAATTAAACTCTATTTGCACATATCTTTATATATTAACTTCAATTTTTCAATATAGTTTTTCAAAAACTTACCATTTTGATTTAGTTGTCACTTCAAATTTATACCTGTCCAACCAGGTAAGTCAAGATCTATATAAGTGTATACCTATACACAGGTAGAAAACCGGTTAACAGAAGAGCGCGCCTAAAGTATGTGTAATAGCTACAGATAAATAAAAGGTTCCCGACGGGGTGTTTATTTTATTTGTCCGCCGGTTTAATTAATTTATAACATTGGCCAGCGCTATCTGCTAATCAGAATGTCTCCTACAACTTTGTTATAATTTAGTTTATATTTTAGCTGATGAATCAAAATAAAAATATTTTTCCTTGAATTATTAAAATAAGAAAACTTTAAAAGATGATATGAACCATCCTATAAATATGTTATCATACAAAATGTACTCTACAAAACTGAACTATATTATTCTTATTTTCAGTGTGTATTATCATCACCATTTTATTTTATTTCATTTTATTTTATTTTATTTTATTTTATTGATTTTATTTCTATTCTGTATTTTTAAGGGATCCTTATTCGTAGTGTCATATTATAAATTTTTAAATGTTTTATTAAGAAAATAAAAAATGTATAATATGACAGTAGTTCTATACATATCAACCAACCTTTTGTTGTTTCGTGATGTTATAATTAACACACTTATGCCATTATTCATGTATGTACATGGTATTACTGGATTCACTGGCGTTTTTTTAAATCCATGTCTCTCGATAATGTTCTGAGAACTTAATGTTGCATTCAGACATAAAAACTAACAATGTTTGATAACAGGGAAAATTTGATTACAAATAATAGTGTACACTGTACCATCTATAATAATTTACTTTTAAATCACGAGTCATTATGTAGACTGAGTAAGTAAGTACATGTAAGTAACATTATTTTCATATGTAGTTAGATTCTTTACTTTTGAAATTTTCAAGAGTTAGCAATCTTGTTTCCCTTACAAATGCTACAACATGGAGAGTACATCTCTATTTATAGTCTACAGCACAAAGGGAATCTCCGTGTGCGTATATGATTGGTTTCTTACACACTTCTGACGTGCAAAAAGTTAATGAGCATGAAAACGCGAAATGAAATCAAAATATTCTTTTGACTCAATTTGAAATAATTAAATATTGACAAACTGGCTCTATTTCACAAACATTCCTTAACTAAGATTTTCCTTGACTCAAATCAAAGCAAACTTAATTAAAAAATATTCAAGAACTGAAGAACTGAAGGCGTAATTTTAGAGATCACTCCATGCTTATAACATTTGTATTATTATTTTATATTTTATATTTATTTATTTATTTATTTATTTATTTATTTATTTATTTATTTATTTGTTTGTTTATTTATTCAGTATCTATCTATCTATCTATCTATCTATCTATCTATCTATCTATCTATCTATCTATCTATCTATCTATCTATCTATCTTATTATTTTTTTTTGTCGAAATGGTTGCATAAAAACGTAGTTCTAAAAAGATTTCCAAATTTAAAGTTAAGGTAAATTTTGTTGTAAAACTGGGTCCTATTCCTTAACTAAGTGTTTTTCTTTAACTAAAATTTGATTCAATTTGATTTTGCAAATTATTTTAAAACTGTGGATAACCATTTTTGACAAAACTAAAGGCAGGTAATCTTCAAAATGTTTTATTGAATTCCAGTAAATCTAAGCATGTAATAAAATTATTAAGATTTCAAATTTACCAGATTTGAATTATAATTTTAAGTTGGAAAGGTCGCAAAACTTGTGTCTATGTTGGCAATTACTCACAGGAAACAGAAAAATGTTGAGGGTCATATACAAACTAAATACAACGAAAAACTTGTGGCACCTAAAAGTAGCCTACATTTTTCTATGCATACAAAATAGACTGATACAAGAACAAGGCAACAACACAAACGATACATAATTCCTATTAGTCGTAAATTTTTCGTAGCAGTCAATACTAATCTAACATAGGTATAATTAGTTTCGAATTTTAGCACCATCATCTGCTAGATGCAGGCTGGTTTTAATAATATCTTGACAAATATCTATACTTCAGTCAGGCAATTAGTCAAGTTTTCTTCAAACTTGGCAAATTAGGTGTAATCTAGCCATATCGACCATTGGTTTTTAACGATATCTCAACATTAAATTTATCATCGATATCAAAGTACTGAAGGTACTGTAAGGTAAGCTCGAGGGTTACTTTATCGTCTCTACCTCTTATAGGCTCTTGAACAATGTTCAGTCACATTTATCTAGATATCTTGAAAACAGTCTATTAACTTAAATTTTATTTGAAAATTATTTAAAGAAAAAAGAATGATAATAGTTGAATCTTTCAAGACATTACATGTACATAATAGTCTATTTAAAAACAGAGACGCAGTACTTTTAACACTTAATCTATTCAGTTATCACTGCAGCCGAAGTGTCTGTCCACGATCAAAATTATGTAATCGAATTAAATGTATAAGAAACAGGTGTTATCATGTATACAGGTATCTTAATGTTCTTCATGACTTTGCCCAAACATATTTTATAGAAATAATAACGAAACAATTCCCTACCTGTACTGTTTATACAATATAACTCTGTTAAATCAAATATCACTTCTCCTAAAAAGGGGCCAAATATTAAACCAAATAAAGGTTTTGATCGAAAAAAATAAAATTAAAAATACAAATTATCAAAACAATTTCAGAAATGATTTGGCTTTAGTTTGATTGAAATGTTCATCTAATTGGTCACTATAAGCACTCATCTTGTATTCCATAATACGTAGCTATATACATTCCCTAGCTTTGCAGAATTGAACTTGTATAAATTGAGAATAAATATATATAGAAGATGCCGATATAAGATGTACAATTTAATTGAGGGATGAATAAAGAGTAAAATCGGTCTTCAGCAAAATTTGAACTAAACTTTGCGCTCAAAGATGTGAAAAAGACAATTTAAAAAGATTAAATAATGAACTCCAAATACGCACATCTCATTATAAGTAAAAAGGCGTTTTTTTATCTTTGTAAAAGACATAGTACAATATTAAGATCACATTTTATCAGCTGTAATGACGATATTAGATAGTAATTTTGTACCTAGGCAATATTTAGTGTTAATATTGTTTTTATTTAATAGTTGTTGTATGCAATTACATGTACTTTTATTTAATACTGGTTATATCCATGTAGATTCTACATCCTGATCTGGTAAATCAAAATATACAGTACTTTTATATAAATTCTTATAAATAATTTCGATGATAAAGACCTTGCTAACCAACTATTGCCTTGCGCAAGGCTTCTTAAATGTGCAAAAAAAAAAAAAAAAAAAAACTTAACTATTGTAATTTGTGACTGATAAGTAAAAATTTCACACTTTTAAGTCCATATAAATACAAATCAAATGTCAAATTTAAGCACCGTTAATTGAGCTCAATAATTCGTCATGTTTACAAATAAGCTTGGTTGTGTTTTTGTATGACATTTGTAAACATTTTATCATGAACTAAGAATTATTCATTGAGCAATTATTCAAAATTACCGAAAATAAGTGAATAATTTATTATTCTATGTTTCACTTATCACGCAAGTCTAACACTATGATATAATATAATTGCTCGAGTTTTTGTATTTCAAATGAAATGTAGCTATTCTTGTTAGCTTATTAGGTATAGCACTCTCCTACAGTACGGGAGATCTTGTGTTCGATTCTTTCCTTTAACCCTTCATTCTCCATTATAATACGGTTGCCAATGTTGATCAAAAGTGATGGAGACCGGCAAATTGTTTTTTATATTTTCTATATTATTTATTTATTTTTTTTTATTTATTTATTCATTCATTCATTCATTCATTCATTCATTCATTCTTCATTTTTTTGGGAGGGGGTCAGAGTTTGATGAGATTTTAACGTGCAAGACAGCGAAAAAATCAAGTAAAAGAGGGGGAAATGGGGCACGCTAGTACATGTGGTTCAGCTGGTAGAGAACTTGCCTTTATTGCAGGAGATCCCAGGTTCGATCACCTGTCTAACCCTTAAATTTTTTATCTCCGCCATTTTATTAAATATTAATTCAAACTTTTGGAAATGAAAGTTTTTTAAGCTTAAGGTAGCTAATTACCTTTATCAGTCAATAAAATTACTCAAGTGTTTTAGACGTACATCTAATGCCAAGACCGTTCTCAGTTGGAGTTTTATAATGCATGTAAACCAAAATTGCATAAGATTCAAAAATCGAAATTACTAAAGTTTCTGGCGCTGAATTCACAATTATTTCTAAACAAAGATGTTTTTTTATTTACTATTGATATTTTTTGGCTATGGTTTTAAAATAAAAGTTTACGATGAAAGTAGAACACTGAAATTATGATTATAGTGAAACCATGCTGAATATCTTGAAAACTAACCAAATACATTACGTTTATGTGCAATATTTAAGGCCATTTAGTACTCTTAAACCGTCAAAAAAAATTGTTTGGTGATTTTTGCTAATTTGATTACATAAAATTAATATAAATTTTCAGCTATGGTATTTCTGCTAATTTTTAATAAACGGAACTTGAAATTAACGACTATTACCAACAAAACAGTCACAAAACAAAACAGTTACATTGATTGAATGAAGGAAAATAAGTTACCCTAAAATTTGAAAGAATTTATCTGAATATTATCCTTTTATTTAAAATGGCAATTCTCATTTACACAACATGTAGTTTTAAAATTAACATTTTCTGAACTTATTTTAACACGTCCGATGTCTGACAATAAGTTATTTGTTTTAAAATTTCTTACAAAAACTTGATTTAACAAATGCAGTAAATACGGTATAGTAAAGGCTGTAGAGCATGTTCCCACTATGGGGACTTTCTACAACGAAGCAAGCTGCTTACAAATTAATTGTTGACTCAAGGATATTGCAGGCCTAGGCTAATCAAGGCCATTAAAAAGATTTATGGCCGTCATCACAATATTGTATGGAGTAACTGTATCTAGACTTATACTGGATATATTTGACTTACCATAGTTCCTTGTTCCTTTCATTCTCAAATTTGACTTTGCACGTGACGGGTGTAGCTAGCTAGACAGAAGGTGTTTACCCTTCCGGAGCACCGGTCTCACTTCCTTGATGGTAGTTCGCGTGTTTAACTAAATTGGCCAGTTTTTAAAGTCTTTTTTTTTATTTGCGGAGGGGATCATGATTTGGATATGGACTTGGACGTTTGTGTTTTACTCCTAAAAAGTCAACACACTTAGGGTACAAATGTTTCCATTCCAAGCTCACGAGGACGAATTTTTCTGCTTTTGTTTAGTTTTTCTTACTGAAATGTCAGAGAAAACACTTTCAAAAAGACTTGAATTTCATGGGTTCGTTTATTTATTTATTTTGCAATAACTTGGAACTTGGAAAAGTGTGGTAATGTTTTCACTAAAGATGTAGACAAACCTTTGGGGTGAGGGGATGGCGGGCAGAGGTCAAGATCATGACCATTGTTTAGCTATATGTAGGTCCTTATCAACCATGTATCACTTATGTACAAAATTCTAAAAGTATTAATGAGTCGGTTTTGTTCAATATCATATTGCAAAGAGTATATTTAACTAAATAAATACGTGTACACAATAAGTATTTTAAAAAATTCAAACTGACGTATTTTAAAAAGATTTTGACTAAGAATTCCAATCTTTTAATGACTTTTTGTTAATTTTTAGATTTACAAAATCAACATTTCTTACATTTACAAATCTATGTTCTATTACTTGACTGGAAAAGTCTACCAAGTTATTTTCACTATGCACAACAATTCAAACTTTTTGTATTCATAATCAGTGGTCTCGCTGCCGCCGAGTAGTCTTAGGTGATGGCTTACAGAACAAATTGTCTCTCACCGCCTAGATTTGAGCTTCGCACTGGCAGTTTGTCTGTCGGTTGAATTGCTGAACGTCGATGTTTTTCTCAGGACATTCTGATTTCCATCAATGGCTGAATGTCATCGAAGTAAAATATCTTGAACTGGGGCGTTAAACAATACTTTCCTATAACTTTACTAACATGAATGCATATTAGAACGAGCATTTGTAAGCCTAAGCCAGGCGAACATTTTGGTTTGAGACAATGCGCATTCTTTAGAAATATGTTTATTCACATTTGTGCCCAAATTCCTGATAAATACCTAGTATATAGCTATTTTTGTATTGGATAGGTTAACCGTCGTGTAGATAAAGGTCTCGACTTTATATGAAGGACTTATATACTTAATGTAAAATGTAGCTACTAAAAGTAGCTTTAGATATTGTTTTCCTGTAAATGGCATTTGTTATGACGAACATATATTGATATTGAGCAATCATCTCACGAATGATCACGACCAGTTATCAGCTGAATGAATAATTTATTACTGTATAGCTCATTTATCGTTCACTTCTAACACGAATATATCCCATTAATTACCTCGTTTTAAATGTGGAGTTATATTGTTTTTGACTTGGGATCGATGTCTTATTAACACATTAGTGCTTTAGGTATAGTTATCTAAATCATAATTAAGTGGAGTAATGATGTAAAAAAGATTTTATTTGTATCAACTTGATCAAAATTAACGTTGTCGTCAATTCCAGATGTTCTCAGATGCGATGTATAATTCTTTAGTTCTTCTGGACCCTTTCTAATTATGTATCGTTTCAAAAAAAGCCATGCTTTAATTTTTTATCTCTTTCGTTGACAATGATACTTACTATTTACAAGGCTAGATGCGTCTAACTGGTTACTGTAAAATTCATTTACACCACTGAAGATATTAAAACGATAAAATTAAAGATCTATTGCTTTTAACTCCATCAGTTGGCTCCCAATTCAAGAACTATATTTAACAATAAAAAATGTTTATTACTCAATCGTCATTACCAGACTTTGCACTTTTTAAACAATTTTAAATACGAGCTGGGTTTTACTTAATCAACCGAATATTGATCAACAGACAAACTCGTCAATCTTAAGTGCTATGTTTAATTTCTAATTCCTCTAATGTTCATGTAAGAAATGGTGGATTTAATTCTTTGTAAAATGTAAATACAATGCTCTTTTACTGTGTATCTACTTAATGCTTTCGGATAATTTTGATTATTAATATTACCTAAAAACGCAAAATAAGTTAATGACCAAAGGGCTCGGAATACTTTCCAAAAATATTACATTAAAAAAAGAGCACTAGAATGTGTTTGATCATGCAAACATTAAAATCTAAAAATCTAATCTATAAAAGTTTCAAGAATAAACCAATTGATATTTTTGCAAATAGTTCTTTTAGTTGTGAATCTAAAACTGTTTCTCCTAATCATTCCTGTTTAGATCCGACAATTTCCTGACATAATCCATAACACAAAAATCTTCTTCATGTACAGTAATGTAACATGATAAAACAATGTTATAAAGTGTTTGTTAAAGACGGAAGATAATATCGTTGTTGGAAGAAATCACTTTATCATTCTATAGAATAATGAGTTTTACATTTAAACCGTTGGTAACTTAATTAAACTTCGAAAATGAAGTTTAAGCAAATCTAAGATTCACCATAAAAGCAGTTTTAGGTTAAGAGAATGTGTACGTTTGTATGATTAATCACAAAAATGGTTTTAAAAAAAATAAATATATTTAGTTTACTTCGAATACTTGTTCAGAAAAAAACGCCTTTAGTGTGTTTGGATTTATTTAAACGATCATTTTATTTTTCTTTATTATATATTTTTTATTTGTGATTTACATTTTGTATATTTGTACAAATGATGTATATGCATTTGACCAGCACCAGACTCTTTAATTTGACATTTAAAAATTTATTGGAGTCATCACTATCTCATGAAGGATGTTGTATATATTCAAGACGATGCTCTGAAATATATCAATTTGTCCATTTTTCCCTCTTTTTTGACTGTATTTCATTCTAGATTCCAAAGCTTTAAAAGTATCGTCTCATTAAATTTATTCTTCTATCATACTGTACTTTTCCTTTTTAATGTTGTATACCTAATTCACATTAATTTTTTCCCAGGCCATTTCTGGTCATCAAACAACGAACTGATAACTACTTATTATTTTTCCAATAAGAAACTGGATACAGTTATTACAGTAAGATACCCTACATTTACCTTGTAAACTATGATCATTTCATGCCAATGTCTTCTTATCTCCTCAAGTAACAAAACACTGTTCGAATAACAGTCTGAATTCATCACAGAACTATATCTACTTTTTATTACATTTACTTTTTTACTTGTAGTAATAAATGTCGGATTTTTACAAGATAATCCAAATGATTGTCCAATCACAGGAAAGTGAAATGTCAGTGCGACAAAACAAAGCACATAACCAATAAACCAAACAAAACAATAACATGCTGAAATAATTATGGTTGACTTGATGTCATAACAATGACTTACTGCCCTATAACCCCTATACAGGCATATGCCGATTTAAAATATTTTGCCATTTTTCTGCTTTGACCTTGAATTCTAGCTTCTTAATGATATCTCAGTTTACGTTGTTTCCACTTCAAGTATTTGGCGAAAGTTTCACAATTACTGTAAAATTTTGAATCTGACCAAAAAAAACAAAAAATTCAAGAATGCAACAATTATTAAATTAATCAAGCATAAAAAATCAAATATTTTACCAGCTGCTCATTTTAACTCTGACCATCGGAGTGTGAAAGATAAGCGATGGTTGTTAAGCATAAAAGAATACGAATACGTTACGAACATCTTTGATAAATGACATAAACTTAAGAAGTTCACTTTAAAACTTGCTGTCGATCAAAACCTATGTGGGCGTATTTACAATTGTCAAAATGACAAAACAGAACACTTATTAATTACAATAACTTTTTTGTTATAGTATTAGTTTTGTTACATTTAAGCATGAAGCATAAGCCCTAATTTTCATCTCTTCTTCCCTTATTTGTTTTCTTAAAATATGGACCAATTATCTCAGTTTTCATTCTCGTTTGTCCTTGCTACATTGATGTCAAATGTTCTTGATTGTACCTGGTTCAGTCTGTTGAACAAATGTCCCTGGGCCTGTATCGCTCACATTAACCATCTTGATAAAATAAATAAAACAAAAAGTTGGAATGAAAAAATGTTACGCTGAACATTTTTTTTAAAATAATATTGTATTTTTTTTTAAATTATGTTTTCATCTATGTCTAAATGTTTGCAATAAAATTGGATTAACAGCAAGTTGTTCCATCTTATGAAATCATATAGTTATCACAATTGCTCCTTCGGTAAGATCTTGTAAGATAATTCAAGATAATTCATTGTTTTGTTCTATCTCTAATAGGTTTCAAGAAAAAAAAACTCCAGAAAAGATTATTTCTAACAATCTGATTTTTCAAGGCAATAGGTGTTACATAGATAATCAAATGGTAACCAAACTTATGGCCAATAATATCTTGTCATTCAGTCATCTTTGCGAGAAATTAATTTCATTTAACGATAACAGTTCTCAAGACGACAGTAAAACAGCTGAATTTGCCGAAAATTGACATTTCTGGGACAAAAACTTATACTGTTATTTATCATGCAGTTACGAACCAAGTCATTAAATAATATTTTGCCGTGATGATCATCCATGCAGTTTATTTATTTTTATTTATTTATTATTTATTTATTCATTTATTTATTTTTTAATTTTTTTTTTATTTATAATTTATTTTATTTTATTTTTTTTAATTTTCCTATCTATATAAGTTTTTAAGGAAATATTTAAAAATAACCACATTCGAAAATATCATTCCATGGACAACAAGTCCTATATTCATCATATAATTACAAAACTTACCACGCATTAAAATCTTATAATTTCTTTTTAAGAATAATTTATCTATCACTGATAGCTTTCAAGTAATTAGCATATGAAAAAGTAACGAAATACCGATGTTGGAGCTTGAGTTAAGTATCAGAATTGGCAAAAGACAAAATTACAGGAGATAATGTGACAGAAATCTTCTGTGCTATTCAACAAAAAAATAATAAGATGAAATAAAAAATAAAAAAAACAGAAATATTTGAAAAATAAACGTTTACAACAATAATTATTAAAATAACATTACCTCATACGTCAATCCTTTGATCTACATCATTTGTGTGTGTGTGTGTGTGTGTGTGTGTGTGTGTGTGTGTGTGTCTGAGAGAGGTAGACAGAAAGAGGGCATTGCTGTCATACATGTATGTAATTTCTAAATTTTTATGAAATATGAATATTATCAGTAAAAGTAGCACAAGAGAGGAAGTTGATAAAATTGATAATAAAAATATACATATTAAATAAACATACAAGCACATTAGTCGATGCAGATTAAATAACAATTGCACACTCCCGCACTACACGGACCGCACTACACGGACCGTACTACATGGACCGTACTACATGGACCGCACTACACGGATCGCACTACACGGACCGTACTACATGGACCGTACTACATGGACCCGTGTCAAGATGAACTCTCGGAATAAACAAAAACTATCTCGTCATGAATAGCTGTAAAAATGTAAAGATGTGACATAAAGGAACATTCTAACAAACTAACACACACACACACACACACACACACACACACACACACACACACACATATATATATATATATATATATATATATATATATATATATATATATATATATATATATATATATATATATATATAAATATGACATAAAGAAATTCATATGGATTGTTTTTAATTTTATTGTAATCTATAGTCTATTTTCAAACTGTTTCAAATTCTTGATATTGAACTGTGCTACAATATATACACGTGATCAATACATCGTAACTTTGTTCTTAAATGGTTACTCTGTTGCAAATTAAAGACCTGAGATTCAGTTAATGTTTAAGACATTTCATTTTAAAATGTGCAAAATGTTCCTTTTATCGTTTCTTTCATGAACGACTATTAACTTAAACTGAAAATACTAAATTTAAAAAAAATTCAAAATGGTTTTATTATGAGTTTTGTATTAAATGATTTACATTATTCATTACTTTGTGTGTTGTAAAATCCACTTTTCTATACATAAGTTTCTAAAACATATAATACTTTTGGTATTCTGTTATTAAAACGTTCCATGTGTAATTAAAACCAAAAATAGAAAGATGCAGTTAAATAACATGTACTTACCATGAGCAAGATGAACCAAACCGCCATGCCACAACAATAACAACAACAACAACAACAATAATACTAATAATAATAAGCCAAAATTACAGAAATGTGATATTCCAAAAACAATAAAAAAGGAATCGTCTCAATATTTATATATCGTTTATTGTTTTGTAAATGAAATTAGCATTATAATCCCCAAATGTGAGGATTATCTATTAATTAAAATTCAAAGGTCAAAACAAGGTCACGGAATTAAATTGACCATTCACAATTAACCTTGAACTCACATTTGGAAAAAAAAAGCTTTTTAAGTCTTTATCAAATCTGGAGATCTTATGTAGTTTTCTTTGCTTTTTATCAAGATAATTCAATATCAATTTAAAGATAATTTGAATTTCAAAATTTAACACAAAAATGATAACTTTTTTGCAAAGTTTAACGAAATGTATAAACAAAATGATTAAGACTGTAGAGAATTCAAATAATTATCATTTTTTCTTCAACAGTCTGTTTCAGAAAAGATTTTTAAAGGATTGCGAACCTAGTGATCACCCTGGATTAGTTTTAAAGCCATTGAAACATCGTATGCAAAAACTGAATTACACTAGCCAATTTAAGTTCCTGACGAAGTTTTCTTTACTATACTACACATTTAAATACAACATAACTCATACATAGGATACAGCCGGACACGACGTATGATACAGCCGGACACACCGTATAGCAACCGACATATTTATTCTCATATGTAATACTTTATATACATTTTTATAAACATTAAAGACTTGTATATAATTTTATAATACAAATATCCTAGCAAAAGAAACTAAATGAATATAAAGACTCAATCATAACCGGTGCTACCATCCAGGAAAAAACCAGAGAAATTACTCTGGAAAACCTGTGTTCGAAGATTATGCAGTCAACGGTTCATGAGAAGCGTTCGAACCTACGCTTAAAAATATTTTGCAACATAATACAAAGAAAAAACAAGAAAATATTACCCGACCTAGAATGAAACAATTCTCTAACATACCCCTAAACACCGATATGTCACGTGATTTGATCTAAGATTATCATTGGTCATTTCGTAACGTACAGAAAAATAATTCCCGCTATTCTAACGAAACGCGGGAATATTTTATTCTTTACTATACTACACATCTTAATACAACATAACTCATACATAGAATACAGCCGGACACGCCGTATAGAAATTCAAAAAGATAGGGTGAATATTAATGTGTTTAATCACAAATTTAAAGACTTTGAAACAGATAGCCTATTGCTGATGCAATCCGCGGCATAGCCATCCTTTGCCGATTCAGATTTCCATCGACCATGACGCTTCCAACAACGATCAACAATATTAGCATTAGCAGCTGCAGTTGCACCACTAGCACGTAAGGAATGTTAACATAGTTCAAATCACCTACGACCATACGAAGTCGTTTTAAAATGCACTCTCTAGCTCTTGTATAGCTTAAAGGTTTATCTTTGTTGATCAAACGACACTGGGTACCAGACCTATACACAGGTTTAAACAAAAACGAACTAGAAGTGTTATCAATATTAGCCAACAGAAAATACCGTTCAAGCATATTAACTGGAAAAGCAACCGATTGTCCCTTAGAAATAACTATTTGATCCCCATATCTGTACTGATCAGTCTTACTTTTGGCAATATTTAGTTCTACATAATTTGATTTAAAGGTAATGTCATTGCATTTTAGAGAACTCAACTCGTCAAAACGTAGAAAACCCGAGAAACCTAGTAAAATCATACACAAGTCTCTAATATAAAGTAAATCTTCACATTTAATATACATTTGACATAAAAGTTTTAAATGTTCCACTGTCAAAGGTTTCTTTTTTACAGTTTTCGGTAATGCTATGCGCTTTGAAGCTTCAACTAAATTATTCACAAAAACATTATCAGTAGGATCAGAATATCCACTAAGCTCATGAAAACACTTAATGGCGTATTTCGTGCTGGACAACACATGATATGTTGAACCACTGTCTAATAATTTAGTTAAATAAAGAGCTATATGAACTGGATGAGCTGGAATACCACACTGCCCTTCACTGTGTATATATTGCTTCCATTTAGAAAAATATGAATGATACTTAACTATTGTATTGTCACTTTTAGATTTCAATAAATAATGAGTCATATGATCACCAAGATGAATATTCTTTTCAACCAAATCTAAACCGGAACTGGAAATCGCATCCTTGATGTTTTGTTGTATGTTTAAGCTGGCTGAAAACACAAAACAACAATAATAAGAAAACTTATCAAAATTCAAACCTAAAAGCCACCATACGGAAATTAAGAGGCTTGCCAAATATTCCATTTTTGCCTCTACCGAACTGAGTATTATCAAATGGCAGATTTTGATAGAATTTTATGTTCTTTGAATACACATTATATTCTGAAGAAAGCAAAGGCCAATATGTTGCAGATTTCCATTTAGGGACAACCAGAGTACTTTTTGCTTTATCAGAAAATAATTTAGAAATAACTTTACAAATAAGCCTAGGGGGAGGAACAAGCCAATTGTCATCATGTGACCAGATAACACTGAATGCATCTACTGCCTCTGTACCTGGACACCACCACCTAGAATTAAATCTAAGACATTTCCTATTGTAATCAGTAGCAAAGCGATCAATTGTGTGTGGGCCCCAGGAAACATCTAATTGTGAAAAAATCTCACTTTTGATTTGCCAATCATCGCTATCATTACAACGACTAAGAAAATCAGAATAAACATTTTGTTGTCTTGGTATCCATTTCATAGTCATAGTAGCATTAATACTTTCAAATTTAGAGTTAATATCCAAAGTAATATTCTGCAAATAACTTTTCTTACTACCAACTTCTAAAATATTCTTTACATTCTGATTATCAGTGTACCACTTTATGGTTTGCCCTTCCAGACAAGAACTGATCGAATTCATAACTCGAGACACCGACACAAGTTCACGCCAAGTAGAACTTTGTGAACTTTCATGTTCTGACCAAGAACCAATAACAGAGCTTCCACTCTTATCAACAATATAACCACCATACCCAGTATGTGATGCGTCACTATACACTTCAAGTGTAGCATCTAATTCAACCTTTGAGAAAGGGAGACTATTTATATCTCTAATATTCTCTTTCCAAAACACAAGTTCATTAAGAAAATTACTATCAATCAATACTGGGCTATCCCAGGTTGCTCTTGTTTGTAAGCAATAAAACATATAACGAGTTCTAAACCGCACAGTCTTACCAATACCTGTCTGCATTGACAGAATTTGACCAGACACACATGATAACGATCAAGCACTGATAGTTACATTACCTTGAGAAATACACCAATCATGTGTTCAAGTGATGTCACGAGTCTTTGAATTCTATCGTCTGAAATACTTACAGTTGCATTGGCAAAATTCCAATTACAACCCAACCAAATTATACTTTGAGATGGCAACCATGGTGATTTTTCTCAGGCAATCAAAAAACCAAATTTGATCAAATCGTTTCTAACTAACTCACTTGCTTTAAGTGCCTCAATATAATTATTAGCTCCACCTAAACCATCATCTAAATACATAATGACCTCAAATCCCTGTTCTCTCCAATGTGACACCAAAGACCTAGTAACTTTTGTAAAAATATAAGCTGTCGTACTTATTCCAAAAGCTAAAACATTAAAAATGTAATATTTTACTTTACCTTTATAATTCCAAGAAAACCCCAAAAAACGACGATGCGGTTCAAATATCATTATATGATGGTATGCTGACGAGAGGTCAAAAGAAAATACAAAATTACCTTGAGAAAACATGTATCTAGCTACTGATGCATCTTCCAGCCTTAATTTAAATTTAAACAAAAACAAATTTATGTGTCTACTGTCGAAAACTAAACGAGGCTTACCTGACCTATTAAAAGACACTGTCAGTGGGTTAACAACTATTGGCACAGTACTAACCTCCGATACGCAACCTTTAGCAAGTAGCTTTTCTATCTCAAACTCCAAAATAAGAGGGTTATCAAGCGCTGACTTGTTATTTTTCAAAATTACAGAATCAGGTATCTCATTCAAAGGAAGTTTGTAACCTTCAAGAATAACGTTAATGATATACTCGTGTACACCTATTTTGATCCATTCACTTACATTTCTCCGGAGTCTACCTACTAGACTAGAAGCATCAGTACTTAATTTACTAGAGTGGACATTCTCATCCTGAAAACGAATATTATGATCACATTGATAATTCAGTGAGCTTGTAAAACATACATAATCTAAACAAGTTCTCATCTTATGTTTCTGAATTTTATCTGGACATTCCTTTCGCAAGTGACCCGGAACTCCACAACCAAAACAAACACCTGGCTTTGTTACCAAATTAGATTGACTGCGTGCACCAATGACATGGATAGGCTGGTTGGTAGATCTCTCAGTATTCACGGGCGCAGTAGTGTTCATAGGGGTCCAACGACGGGATAGTCTATTCTTTCGTAATCGTTCTTCTCGAGCTTCTTTGACTTGTTTCTCACATTTACTTTCAGCTTTATTTATTCTCTTCTCATCGTCATTATCTGCTGCTAGTTGATGAGTCTCATAATTTTCTACTACCTTCCAACCGAATTTAGAAGAGTCTGCCAATTTTATGAGTTTTTGACGATGCTGAATTAACTCCATACCTTCATTTATTTTCACTTGAGCAGCAACTTTACAATCGATCCTTTCGCTTGACAAAATACTTGTTGCTTCCTTTAGCTTGTCCATCACCTTAACGCTGTGTTTAAATTGCTCTTCATTTCCCTTCCGCTTGAAAGTGTAAGAACTAGAAGTGGCACTTTCAATTTTTGCTAACTGGGTTTCATTCAAAACTTTATGTCGTTCAGCAAATGAAACTTCAAAGTTAGATAATTTCGAAGAAATGAGAGAATCCAAATGATTCAAAATAGCATTTTGAGAATCCTGGACAACTGATTGTATGTTTCGCTGTATAACTTCTTCAATTTGTTCATTCATTGTTGTAAAACAAAGTGTCGGCTGCTCAACAAGAAAATATTACCCGCAATGGCGGAGGTCCGACCTAGAATGAAACAATTCTCTAACATACCCCTAAACACCGATATATTACGTGATTTGATCTAAGATTATCATTGGTCATTTCGTAACGTACAGAAAAATGATTCCCGCTATTCTAACGAAACGCGGGAATATTTTATTATTGAAACATGTTCAGTTGATTTGGAGGAACAGAACAACAGAACAAAACTTTATTTGCAAAAAGTAATACAATGCATATAGCAAAAACAGATATCATAACAATTACAACATGAGTAAATTATACATTTGCTTGGAATACATATACTACAAACTTCAATCTTGTTGTATTTGGAAGAACAGTTATTAATGAGACAAAACACTCTCACGCTCTGTCAGAGCATAAAAAATATACATGTATTTTGAAACGTTATAATGTGTCAGTTTTACTAGACATTAATTTAAAAAAATTGATTTAATTGGGCCAGTGACAATAATAGTTGATGAAGTATTTACATCTAAGGTGTCTAACTTTTGGGCATACTAATAGAAAATGGTATTCGTCTTCAATGACGTTCATGTTACACATGTGACAAATTCTCATATTATTTTGAACATTATTATATCTACCTGTTTCTATAGCTAAGTTATGAGAACCAATTCTTAAACGAGTAAAAACTATTCTATATTTAGGTTCACTAATATTTAACAAATACTCCTCAATTTTGAACATTTTTTTAAATTGTTATAAAGTACCAGTTTTGAAATGAGTTGGATGAGATAATTGTTGTTGTTGGCTACACACATATTTAGACATAGTACAATGAACCATGCCATAAGGTTACATGACTTTTGATCAGATAAGCTTTAAACAAATTATTTATTTATTTATTTATTTATTTATTATTTCTGCTGGCTCTGTTTATAAAGTAGAGATAAATCTTTGATATTTTGTCTGGCACGTTAGCCAAATAATCAAAATCAAATAAACGTATATTAACTTTATCAGGCATATTCATGTTACAAATGATAACTTTCAATGGTTTATTTTGCCATCACAAGATAACGGGTAAAACGAAGTGTTAAAATATAGGTAATGAAATCATTACTATATTTTTTGTCTCAGTTGGGAGTAAAAACAATGCCAAGTGTTTGGTCGTGGGAATACTGCTGTACGCATGTCAATTACTTTTTGCTGCATTCCTCTAACTTAATGACGGATTCTTTTAAATGAAATTAAATTCTTGTAAATTAAAAAAAATAAACAAATTTTATTCGTTAATGATCTCAAACTATCTGTTCTAAACACTTTACGATAATTCTAAACTTTCTTGTGCTTACTTTTCTGTATTTATGTACTTAGTTACTTCATAACCTGCTTAGTTTGTTATTAACCATGGCATCGTTATGAAAGTTGAAATGAAGTGATTCAGTGAATTAACCCTTCGCCAACATATCTTTCTTTGTTTTATCAAAGTCATTTATTTTTCCAGAAATTTCAGTAGTAAAAGCTCATTTCATTTTTTTATATAAATAATTATGAAAGCCCTAACGTCAAAAACAAAGTGCATGGGTCACACAATTAGTTGTAGATTTTGTGCAAACCAAAACAGACTTGACCTAGAAAATACTGAAAAACACTAACTGTCATCCTACTAAAATGAGCAGACCTTGGAAAAAACCTCTATGTAGCTTTTGACTGTCCATTCTAACCGGTTACAAAAGATCAGTTTTTTAACATGTACATGTCGCTTTTTTTTTAAATTCCTCGTTCGCCTGTTGACTTTGCATGATGTAAAGCTATTGATCATTCATCAGAAAAAATGTTCTTGCAATTATGAACAGATCAAAGATGATCTGAATGCCATTACTTTGACACGTATTAATCAACTAACTAATAAAACACAAGACGTTGACACAAGGTATTCCCTAGACGGAGTTTTAATGAAGTTTATCCAACAAACAATGAAGGTTTGATGATATGTAATTCAGCAAAAAGGGGAATACTTTCAAGAAATGATGTAATTAGAACGGTCATGAGGCGACCGTTTGTGTTATCTAAATTAAAGGTTCTGCTGACAACACACAATTATTACTGACAAAAATGTCAACAGAGGACTATCTCATCACTCCATAATAGGTTTGGAACGACAACTTCATTTCAAATAAAACTAACCTCCAATGCTTACAAAATTACATACATGTATAATTTAGAAATAATCAACACATACTAAAATGAATAATTTGATAATTTAAAATTACTTCACAAAACACCGTTAAGTGATGTCTACAAATGAAATCGCCGATCATAAAATAGAAACAACATCATCAGGAGTGAAAAACCTAATCAGTTAATCAACCGTGTATAATTGTTAATAAGGTCTTAAAGCTGCATTAATTTTTCCAAAGAAAAAATTCAAACGGTGCTTATCTAATTTATGATGTTCCTAATGAACAATGTTACATTTGGTTCAACGATAAAAGCTTGAATAAATACAGAAATTACAGTTTTTACCCAGCCAGATGCAGCATTTTGGGATCTAATATTAGAACATGGTTACGTCATCAAAACCCGGGTCATTTAAACACAACTTTCAAAACGGTGAAATACGATAAATTAAACACAGAATTTGTCATTTGTGACTTGGTAAGGGATACATAACACCATTTCAAATACATCTGGATATTAATGAAGGACAATTAATGCAATCTGTTATGTTTCACCTTCGATTCTAGGGTTTTCCGTAAATCCGTGCGCATGCTCCAAGCTCATAATAACCATCGTAAAACACTGAACAACCGGTCAGAAGATTCCGTTTATTTACAGGTAAAAGTAATGAAATTTTAGAAAATGAATGTCACGGATCGTGTTTAGAAGATTTCTTTTTTTAAAAAATATATTTTCAGAAAATCAACAAAAATTCAGAAAATTGAAAAACTTAATGCAGCTTTAAATAATATAGTTTTCCTTATTTCCCCACCGGAAAAAAGGATAATTCATGTTATAATTTCCAGGCGTTTTCCTTATTTCCCCACCGGAAGAAAGGATAATTCATGTTATAATTTCCAGGCGTCTTACTTATTGCTGGTCACGTCTCGATACAACATAACAATCTCGACTCGGACGTTAAACATTAATTTCTGTTGTATTTAACATCCAACTAAATAGAATTTTAATTTCAACCATTAAATGTATTTATAAATAAGACAATGTGGGGCTTATTGCCGTGAACTGATATAAACTTATTTTACAATACTTGTTTTATAATACATTGGTTGAATCTACGCTCTTACCGACGACTGACGCGTAATCATCGATGTCGAGCAACTGACGCAAAATGAAATTTAAACAACTCTGAATAAATAAAAATTGAATAATAAAAATCTAGTGGTACAGGGTTTAAAGAAAACACAAGCGAGCTAACAAACTTCCTCGCACTAAAATTTTCCAGAGTAGAATTCTAACCCAAACGTCGAGAGGCGCAAGATCCGTAAGCACGGGCTTTAAACCACTCAATTTCCAAGGTCTTCACGGAATGAAGGAGACGGCGTGAAAAAAAAAAAAAAAACAAATAGTCATCATTCGGCTACCGACTTATGCATTGTAATGGAAAAAAAAGGTCTATAACCGCGTTTAATTCTAGCGTTTTGAAGAGTGGCGCAGTTTTAATTAATCGATTGTTTCGTAATGGTTTTTCCATTAGCTGGCGAGGTACAACAATAATCTATACATCAGGAGATAAATGTCCTAACCATTACACAATGAATTAATGCGCAGTACGTCTACAGATATTCTGCTACATATTAAACAGGAACATTCATAACTGCATCACATCTCTCTCTCTCTCTCTCTCTCTCTCTCTCTCTCTCTCTCTCTCTCTCTCTCTCTCTCTCTCTCTCTCTCTCAAACAAACAAGGTGAATATGTTTTCAAAAGTTACATAACCTATCCGAAAGTAACACAATTTGTTAATTTACTTGCTTCTTATATAGCATCAATACGTCTAGAATATCCATTTGGTTTATTATTTTATTGATTACAAAACACATTAAAAATAAAAATAAAAAACATGTGGAAAATGAAAAAAAAAAACCGCAATATATATATATATATATATATATATATATATATATATATATATATATAAACACTTTCATTGTGTGTGTATCTCCGCAATGTTTCATCTCTCAAGGTTATTGACATAACGCGAACACAAACTGTTATTGAAAACTTACTGTCTGTATTATAGAATTCTCTTCCAAGTTATAAGGCTGGCCACTTATTAACTACGCACTGTTTCGATCAGATCATCACCATCACGGAATTTCGATCTTTCATCAAAACTTGCTGAAAAAACCCGTCGATTAGCGACTTATCTGAAATACAACATACCTAAAAGATACGTACGGTCTCTTCCCGAGGTCATGTTATATCAGCCTTCCGAAGAACGAGGGAAGCCGAGTGCATTTAAGCGTTAAACGTTTTAAAAGAGAGGCGTTTTAGAAAATAAAATATTTTGATAAGGTGTGGTAATTTTTACGAATTTTCGTGTTGGATATATTGCAATTAATTCGTTTTCGTGTCTCACACTGGAATTGAGGAGAAAAAGGAACTAGACAATTTTCTTCGAAAAGGAGAATACTTTATACACTCGATATGGTAAGTAAAAATAACTTATTATTAAAACTTTTTTTCTCTCACTTTTTTATTATACAAAACGGGACATTCCACACATATTTCAATTGTAAAAAAATTCAATAATATTTCAGAATCCGGTTTTAACAAATTTATATTTATCTGAAAATCCAATTTAATATTGCTTGTTTTTTCTTCTTATCGCTTTGGTCACGCTACACTTAACTGATGAAATCAGATACTTATATTTAAGAAAAAGGGTGAATTTTGTTACTGAAAGAGATAGTTATGAATGACAAGTTTTGAAAATTCTAAATTTTTGTTAAGATGAGTTATGATAGTAATGCAACCATTATCTTACATTATAGTAGACGAGGTACTTATGTTTTAAAAATGAAATAAACATGAAGAAATATAATCGTATTTAAGCTATAAACATAATATTATTAAATTGAATATGACAATTGAAAATCTTGTCGGGAAATAAAATAGTGATAAGGAAGTATAATATCGTGTATAGTGGATATAGTGGGATAGAAAAACAGGTGAGAGAGAGAGAGAGAGAGAGAGAGAGAGAGAGAGAGAGAGAGAGAGAGAGAGAGTACCGTGAAGAAATGTTAAACGATGCTTAGTTATCATGCATTAACTGTTTCTGTCAGAATTTTTTTAGATATATAGTTTTTTTATGTAAGCAGTAACGAATACCTTAAGTACTTCATTATAGGAAATGTTTGGGGTATTATTATTTAGAAACATTGCCAGGATCTACGACAAAAAGGTTAATTAGATCATGGATAAAACACGTTTTCCTTTATATTGCTTTGCTTCATTGATTGAAAATAAGTTCTGTAATAATTAATCAACACTTGGGGAATGAGGGATTAATCTTGTTAAAAGAAAAAGAACCGAAAACTTGTACACACGTGCATTTATTTATTTACGTATTAATAAACCTAGATGAAATCCATTGAATAAATATGGTATGTGCATGTTGGTCAATGTAATTAGCATGGACGTGTTTACTTTGTGTGGGCGTTATTTCGGACATGACATCGCTATGAGAGAGAGAGAGAGAGAGAAAGAGAGAGAGAGAGAGAGAGAGAGAGAGAGAGAGAGAGAGAGAGAGAGAGAGAGAGAGAGAGAGAGAGAGAGAGAAAGAGAGAGAGAGAGAGAGAGAGTAGTTAGTTGTTGTTTTATAGAATGAATAAATTAAAACGTTTGAAAGTTAGTAACGAAGAGAGCAAATGATTGATTGATTGATTGATTGATTGATTGATTGATTGATTGATTGATTGAAGTGAGTGAGTTTTATCTATAAATGGTGTTCACAAACCCGGTCCTTAGACTTACAAAATCATTATTTTATTACCAGCTGCTCATGGGTTCCTTGATGTAAATCAAATCATTTCTATCAGTTATATAGGTATAATAAAGATAAGTTATCAACACGTGCATGTAGTTGTAATTATCGTAAGTTAGTACCTCACGTCGGGAAATACTGTGTCCTTTATACTGACTTAATTGCATTCATATGTGTATTATTTTATTCATTTGGTAAAATTGTTTCGTTTAATTACAAAATAAACAAGCGGATTATTGACAGAACAATAAGTAGGTGTCTCAGTTTTTACATTTACGTCAATATGACCATTTCTTAATTTACTCGACACGAGATTCCGATAGAAGGAAAGAGTCTTTGCAATGTCCAAATGCCCAAAATGGCAGTGCAAATGTAAGCTGGCAAACCCGGGAAGCATGCTTAACATCAGTGTAGTTTTCTGTTACATGCATGACATCAAAACTTAGGTCTGTACCTACCTGAACCCTGGCACAATCAGGACATCGGTGTTAAAAGTCTGTGCCAGTCTTTCCGTAGCAGATAAATCGGTAAATAAAGGTCTGTGATAAGCATTCCGTGACACATGCAGGACATCATTGGTTATGGTCTGTGCTAGGCCTTCCGTGACACATACAGGATGTCATTTGTAAAGGTCTGTGCTAAGCCTTCCGTGACACATACAGGACATCATTGGTTATGGTCTGTACCAGGCCTTCCGTGACACATAAAGGATGTCATTTGTAAAGGTCTTTGCTAGTTTTTCAGTGACACATACAGGGCGTCAGTGGTAAAGGTCTGTGCTAAGCCTTCCGTGACACATACAGGACATCATTGGTTATGGTCTGTACCAGGCCTACCGTGACACATAAAAGATGCCATTTGTAAAGGTCTTTGCTAGTCTTTCAGTGACACATACAGGGCGTCAGTGGTAAAGGTCTGTGCTAAGCCTTCCGTGACACATACAGGACATCATTGGTTATGGTCTGTGCTAGGCCTTCCGTGACACATAAAGGATGTCATTTGTAAAGGTCTTTGCTAGTCTTTCCGTGACACATACAGGGCATCAGTGGTAAAGGTCTGTGCTAAGCCTTCCGTGACAAATACAGGATGCCATTTGTAAAGGTCTTTGCTAGTCTTTCCTTGACACATACAGGGCGTCAGTGGTAAAGATCTGTGCTAAGCCTTCCGTGACACATACAGGATGCCATTTGTAAAGGTCTTTGCTAGTCTTTCCGTGACACATACAGGGCGTCAGTGGTAAAGATCTGTGCTAAACCTTCCGTGACAAATACAGGATGCCATTTGTAAAGGTCTTTGCTCGTCTTTCCTTGACACATACAGGGCGTCAGTGGTAAAGGTCTGTGCTAAGCCTTCCGTGACACATACAGGATGCCATTTGTAAAGGTCTTTGCTAGTCTTTCCGTGACACATACAGGGCGTCAGTGGTAAAGATCTGTGCTAAACCTTCCGTGACAAATACAGGATGCCATTTGTAAAGGTCTTTGCTCGTCTTTCCTTGACACATACAGGGCGTCAGTGGTAAAGG
Organism: Tegillarca granosa; assembly: GCA_029721355.1. Taxonomy (NCBI): domain Eukaryota; kingdom Metazoa; phylum Mollusca; class Bivalvia; order Arcoida; family Arcidae; genus Tegillarca; species Tegillarca granosa. The sequence goes on from CM056595.1 coordinate 7,228,773, forward strand.
TCTGTGCTAAACCTTCCGTGACAAATACAGGATGCCATTTGTAAAGGTCTTTGCTCGTCTTTCCTTCACACTTACAGGACATCAGTGGTAAAGATCTGTGCTAAACCTTCCGTGACACATACAGGATGTCATTTGTAAATGTCTTTGCTCGTCTTTCCGTGACACATACAGGGCGTCAGTGGTAAACGTCTGTGCTAGACCTCCCATGACACATACAGGACATCAGTGGTAATGGTCTGTGCCAGGCCTTCCATGATATCAGTGGCACATACGACAGGCATTGTCTTAATGTTGAGGTGTTGTTTCTAGCTGTTTTTGTAACGGTGATTTTGAGGTTGTTGTTTATTGTCTAATTCAGTTTTTCTGTACCATATATAAATAGCAAAACAATAAATAACTAGGTCAATCAAACAAATGCTAATACTATACAATAGTGTCATCAATAGTGTCATTTAGTTCCACTTGTTCATCCGTAAAGATAAATAACAGTGTTCTAATTCTGAATTCACAAAGGCATTCAGATAACAAGAAATTGTTCTTATCAGTTGATTTGTACCCTAATTAAGCGTCTTTGAAACACGTGATGTTAGTTTTAATGCTGAATTGCTTTCAAAAATCGTTAAATTATATTATGGTTCAAAGAATGGCCGGAGATGATGAAGACCCATAAACGCATACCATATTGTAGTAACGGTAGAGGATGAGATGGAATTTAAAATTCCCGTAAATAAAACTCTCTTTAGTTTAGCGAAAAATATTCCTTTATATATTTTAATCATAATTTTAGTTTTAATTTTTATTTATTTAATTTTTTTTAATTTTTATTAATATTTATTTATTTTACTATTATTTTTTATTATTATTATTATTATCATTATTATTTTGGTGACACGGTTTTGTTCTGCTTGCTCAGTGTCAAGTACATGCTATTTAACTGCATTTTTCTATTTTTGGTTGTAATTACACAAGGAACGTTTTGATAATAAAATTATATGTTTTAGAATCTTCAGTATAGAAACTTAGAATTTTACAACACGCACAGTAATGAATAATGTTAATCATTTAATAGAAAAGTCATAATAAAACCATTTTGTATTTTTTTAAATTTAGTATTTTCAGTTTAAGTTAATAGTCTTTCATGAATGAAACGATAAAAGGAACATTTTGCACATTTTTAAATGAAATATCTTAAACATCAACTGAATCTCAAGTCTTAATTTGTAACAGAGTAACTACATGTATTTAAGAACAAAGTTACGACGTATTGATCGCGTGTATATATTGTAGCACAGTACAGTATCAAGAATTTGAAACAGTTTATAAAACGAACCATGAAAAACAGAAACGTTAATATCATTTGATATTTATATTCGAATTTATTTATTTATTTGATTAATTTTATTAATATTATTATTCTTTTAATTAATCAATTTATTATTATTTATTTTATCATTTTATAAATATTAATTATTTATTTTTGGTCACATTAATGGCTGGTTTGTTGAAAGCTGACAGATCAGCAATTTAATTTACGATGAAGAAAAAAAGTTGTTTTTTAATCGTTCATATTTATCCTAACACAAGTTGTGGCGCGTGGTGCATGAGCGTGTGTGTTCCTGCATTGTACTACATGTAGTATTGAGTTATAGTTATCTCAGAGTGCTAGTACACTCGTCCACAATGTCGCAGATAAGAATCGCAGACTAATCAGTCCATTTCCTGTACATGCACTTAGCCAACTAGGAAAGGCTACGACAAGGAAGCACTTTCTCGACCTGGAATGGACCCGAGACGTCTTCGATTTTAAAGCCCACCCGGTCATAAATGTATGGCAGTACTAATTTAAATCTAAAGACAATGAAGACATTGATATTTATTTAATAAACTGCTTAGTTTTATTGGTTGTTAAATGAACGATATGGTCTGGAACATAAAGATGACCAGAACAACAGTAACACCGAATACCTGAAACAACAGAGTTATAAAACCAGTCTGTGACATGTTATCGATGTCTCTGACTTTTACCTGCCATTTAGTTGCATCAGTCTGTTTATCATTACACAGTTTTTGTAAATAAACTCTTTCCTTTTGAAACTTGATTCCTTTAAAATGTTTATAAAGTATATTTATATAGTATATATACATGTATGATGTAGATCTAAGGCTTAGCATGTTCTCTGTCTGTTTCATGCAGAATAATTGAAAAGTAATTGTTATTGTGAAGACTGGTTTGTATACATGTAGAAGTAATCACAGATGACTGTAACTGCAATTACGGTCATCAGCTTACCCCTTGAGAGTAATATTCTTGTTTCGGGATTCTCTGCATGCCATGTACTTAAACTGATAAATATTATTTATGCGAAGGCTTAGAATAATTTTAAGATTTTTTTCTTTACAAATGCTAAAAATGGAGAGACAGACGTTTAATTTTCAAAACGTTTTTCTTCCGTCCTTTTTGTTTTGAGTAGCACACAGGAGTTTTACCTGCGATCTCCTGCGATTTTGTCTTTTGTCAATGTTGGTACTTGACCCAAGCTGCGAATTCAAAATTTAATTTCTTTTTCGACTGCATCTCTTAAATTTTGAACTCAACCCATAACACCCATAAAAACTAAGGATAACAACAATAACATAGGGTGGTCGGTTTTTTTTCCTCTAATAAAAATTGAAACAACTGTTTTTCCTGCATAAGATAACAAGTAAATATTTAAGGCCTATACAAACTTTGAAATGTCTTGATTGTAACAGCCAGCTTTCAGTTATAAAAAGTCTGCGATTGTTTGCTGATTCTTCTTGAACGGTTTGTTTTTTGCCAGCAGATTGTTATCCGAAAGGGTTCAGAAAAATAGAAAAATGTCCATTTTATTTTATCACATTGTCATCTTAGCTGACTAGATAAACAATGAATATTTCCAATCAAACCGGGGTTGTTATAGGTTTAGGTCTACTTTTATATGGTATCACCTGTCCAGCCTAATTGTCATTACCTCTTCTGTTATATTTCTATTAGTATTGGTTAGGTTGAGAACTTACATGTACACGTGCATATGTATTAGTCCATACCTCTATAACGAAAATATTATAGTGTGTTTACTGAAAGAAGTTTTCAATATTATGGTCAACCGGATATTACTAGTGGGTTAAATAGCGATATTAACTTCATCAATTATCAATGCCTTTAATAAGATAGTCTTCAAGTTTATTAACCCTTGTGTATCTTTGTTATATTTTTTACTTAGCATGAAACGAGCACGTGTTTTGTGATTGGATTCATAGTCAACTTATTAACTTATGGTTTATTTTAGGATATTGTCATAAGCAAAATTGTTATACTTCTATCTAGCCAATTAAAACTATAAGATTTTCCTCAATAAACCAAAACTGCTATCATGATTAGAAAAAAAAAAACTTATTGAGAAAAGAAATTCCTTCGCTTTTCTGAGATGTTCAAATTGGTCAATTTAATGTTTTTGTTGCACATCAGATGTCTTTTATAATAGTATTTTTTCGATATTTGATTTATCGAGTTTTGGTTGCCTCTTGTTTTTGCCAGTAGTACACGTCCATATTTGTGGAATGCTTATTATTATTATTTTATTATTATTATTATTATTATTATTAATTTAACATAAAGGACGGTTAACTATAAAATCTATGAAATATATAACTTCATATATGCCTTATTTCGGCATTTCACTATTGCAATCATTCCGGGCATTAACCGGTATCAGACTTGGCTTTATAACGTTGATTTAATGACTAATGTTAACTGTTATCATTCCCATCCTTCTGACAGTTTATGAGAGAAAATTATCTCATAATTTTAGGTCATAATAATTATTTTACTCTTTTTTATATAATTCTGTCTAAAATCAAGTTAATCATGTAAAATGGATTCATAAAATATTTGTTTGGACATTATGTAGCATTTTCAACCGTATCAATGATCAAATACGTAATTGATAATAATGAAATTATATGCATATAAAAATCCCATACAGTATCTGTTTTGTACTCTACATTTCCAACATAGTAAATCATTTCTAGTTACAATTACAAATGAAGAGTGGATAATATTCTCTGTTAGTTTTGCAAAGAATTTTGTTACGATATCTAGTGTCTATCCATTGCCAATAGTTTGATAATGCATGGTCTAATTCATTTCATCGCCTTTCAGCGTCTTGAATATTTAAATATAAATATATATATGTGTGTGTGTGTGTGTGTGTGTGTGTGTGTGTGTGTGTGTGTGTGTGTGTGTGTAAATAGTCATTTATATGTAGCTTTGATTGAACGAATTGTCAGTTTGCTTGTCGAAGATCGATGGTTTCTGACACACTCCGACTTTCTCAAATATCCAAAAATGATCGCCTCGGCTTCGACCATTATTATATAATTGTAGCTACAAGTCTCAGTTTTAAAAGTGTTTAAATTGAATTGCTAGCAAGCAGTAAAATAATAACCAATAACTTTGATGATTAAAACCACAGCTGCAGTGCCTTAAATAAAACAATGAACTCAATAGTAAGAGATTAACAATTTCAAATGTGTTCATGTGTTCCAATCAATTTAGGTAATTTGGATCACTGCTTCTTTACGGTGTCCGATTAGGGCCAATTTTTACAATCGCAAATGTGATAAAGTGAAAATACTATCATTATGACAAAGGAGAGACGCCAATCTCGCTCTATCGACCTTCCATTTCTTCTATGTGAAACAGAGAAGTAGCCGTATAATTGAAAATAGACCCTAACTAAACGCCATATTTATTCGATTTCTGTCAATTGGATGACGTTCGTCATTATTTAAAGATAATCATAACACATTTGGCACTGGAATTGGTTCGTTTTAACATCTGCGAGAGAATAGTCTTCTTTAATTGAACAGGAAGTGTTAAATTATCGATGCAATTCTTCTCAAAGTGTCTAATTTATCATGCCTTGTCACTACATATCTCTGTCTTTAATTTTCGATTTTCGAAATTTTTGTTTTATTTTAGTGAATATGTAAAAAAATAACGATTTATGATTACAGATTTTTCTTTTGTTTTTAGTAGGTATTAGTAGACTTCATGCTAAGACAAGTGTTTAGGAATGCTGAAAGAGTTAATAGGATACCTCTCTCTCTCTCTCTCTCTCTCTCTCTCTCTCTCTCTCTCTCTCTCTCTCTCTCAACAATGGGGAAGATTTTTGTTATTTCGACTTACTTTACGCAATTAACAAACTAAAATACGGTACTTAAAACAAAAACACAAATAAGGAATTGGACGAAATAAGAAAATAACAGAAACAAAAAGACGGAATTTCAACCACTTGACTCAGATACTTAATTATCTGGAATATTAATTAGACTAAGTATATAAACAGACCACAGCTTCTTTGATGTATTTTTACTTGAAGTTCGTGTTTTCGATTGAAGTTTGTTCTTTCTATAAAAACAAGTTTTCAAGCTGTTTCTTGAGTAAAATGCTATTCATATAAGATAAGTCTCATTGCTTTTAATCTCTATTTTATAGTTGTTTTGTAATTGTTGTAAGATAAGAAAAGATTAAATCGTTGAACTGCAAGCTGACAAAACTTAATGATGTTGTGAATATATAAATAATCACTATATATATTTTAAAAAAGTAGATTTGATGCAGTTGTTTAACGGCAATGTCTCAAACACGCAAACGATCGTAGCATATCGTGTTTATATATTGACGAACAGTTAGCTGTCATCTTCATTTCTGAAACCAAAGTTCATATATTTATTTATTTATTTATTTATTTATTTATTTATTTATTTATTTATTTATTATTTCTTGTCTTAATTTGTGTGCTTTTTAGGCATAGACAGAATACGGAAAATTGCTGACAACAAACTAAGTTCAATAGCATGTAATACCTAGGGTTACTGACAGCGATATACCTCCTGGTTGAATAATTAAAAGACAACATTTTGTTTCTCTTTTTATAATAGATCTGGTTTATGATAAGTTTCTAACTATAATCAGGTTAAGTATTAATATTCCCTGTGTTTGAAATTTAATTTTTAGCGTTTTCTTCTATTCCTATATTATATGTTTGAAGTAGCGGTTTTTTTTACTGGGAGCCTCGGTGACCGAGTGTTCTGATGCGCGTGCTTTCGACACAGCGCCTCTCGCCGTCTAAATTCAGTCAAACCCCACTCGGACAAATCCTAGTGTGAGAAAGTTTACAAGTTCGCTTGCTGAAGGTCAGTGGTTTTTTTTTTTTTTTTTTTTTTTTTTTTTGGGGGGGGGGGGGAACCGGTTTCCTCCTCCATTCCAGAACCGACCTCCTCGATATAATTCAAAATTCTTGACTGGGGCGAAAAATACTATTACTAAACCCGTTACAGCTTATTTTTGTGGTAGTAGAAGGAGCGGTTACTCATGTCCCTTTATTGTATGTTTGATAATTAACCATTAGTGGTTACCCGCATCTCTTTAGCAGTTCCGACCAGCATCCTTTTATTGCAACTTTGAGATATAATTATCGGCGGTTTTTGCATTCCAGAAGTTTACATGTGGATTTTAGATATATAATTAGTGTTACATAAACACATAAACAAATATTTGTTGATATATCCCAGGAAGACGACAGATGTCATGTATAAATCTGTTTGTAATTACTAATATATACTGATGCTAAGTTAATCCTTTTCTAAATAAACAACATCAGCAACATTTGGTGATTCTTATACCGTTTACAATGTAATATAGACCGCACAATTATACACTGTTGAAAACGAGAGAGAGAGAGAGAGAGAGAGAGAGAGAGAGAGAGAGAGAGAGAGAGAGAGAGAGAGAGAGGGGGGGGGCTTTCAAGATATGGGACACTTGGTGGAACATTAACGGTAGAAGTGGTTACCACATTGCCACAACCACATAGTTACCACTAATTAAAGAGCTGGTTATCTTCGGTTTGTTATGCATGTAGTTTCTCGCCTAATAGATCATTACGTTTATTTTATTGAAACCAATTGCACTCCTATTCTTGAATTTAGCAGATCCACCACCAACGGACTTCAGTTAGATCTCTAACGCAATAGGAAACAAAACACTAACAAGGGAAATGCTATGTATTTTACTCATAAATTACTAATTTTTGTTATTGTCCAATTTACTGAATGTGCATAGTTTGACCTTTTAGCACTTCATGTTGGTTACTTGGACAATGTCCAGCACAGATTTATTATGTGATAATTCAAGACATCTAAAAGAATTTGCTCATTCATCATAAAATCAACAAAACAATAATATGAAAATCTTGTCATCCGTTGGAAAACACTGCATTCTTTGTCTATGCGCTGTATCCATCCAGCATCCGTCGATTGTTATTTCATCCGCGCAAGAAAAATAAAGCTGTAGAAAATTTTTGGAACGGATGAACTTTCCGTCATGAACGATGTAAATCCGCGACATAAACGAGCAATTTTGGGATGTAACTCGTATAAAAATTATTTATGTTGTCTGGAGTTGTCACCCGTTTCTATTCTCTTTCATCCGCTAGGTTTACTATGAACATCCGTTTAACATCCCCGCTACATGCATGTTCTACCCACATTCGTTCTTTTCCGTTCCGTTTTTGCAAAATTTTGCCAATTTTGTCTATTTCTGCTGCGGATGAAAACGGATGGAGCCACTCCCGAAATAGAAATCCCGAAGCTTTGCATGTCCGCTGTGTCTTTTTGTGTACGTTTTGTGTCCATCGGCCAGGGGGCTAAAATCGTGAGAGTTCTGGACGATTTATTTTGTACAATAACAAGGATATTGTGATCATAACATTTTAAGCTCAAGCTAGGATTATGAACTTAAAAGATCATTTTACCCATCTCTAAAGAAAAATTATAATGTAAAACACTTAACCTGTTTTTTACAATTTAATCTTCTTTGCTAAGAGAACAGATGTATTGTAAAAAAAAAAAAAAAAAAAAAAAACTAAATTATTCAAGAATTTAAAGTGGTTTTAGGAGAAATCTTTATTCTTATGAATAGACCAACTTTTATAACTCATACTAGGATATACATATAAGTCTCAAATAATTTTTTTAAAATTTACTTTTTAAAATCAGTAGGACATAATACTTACGTAAGCTTTACATCATAATTCTATTGCTCAATAAAAAATTCTGAACACAAAAGGTCTACGTTTGTATCTAGTTTGTCTCGATTTGATTTAACATCTTCTTACCTTTTAAATTGTATTGAACTTACGTAAATTTATAATGGTAACGAAGACAACTATGTGAAGGTTTTTGCGTGCTCACGTAAAGGTTATTGTGTGTTCACATGAAAATTATCCCTTTTGCGTGCTCATATAAAATTTTTGGCGAGCTCACGTAAACGTTTCCGCGTAAGCACGCGATAATTTTCGCGTGTGCAGGCAAAAACTTTCAGGTAAACACGCGGTAACTTTTGAGTTTGCACACAGTAGCTTTCGCGTAAGCACACAATAGCTTTTGGCGAACTCACGTAAAAGGTTCTGCGTAAGCACGCGATAATTTTCGCGTGCGCAGGCAAAAACTTTTAGGTAAACACGCGATAACTTTACGTTAGCATGCGGTAGCTTTCGCGTGCCGGAGCACGCGGTATAAAAAATTGTCGTGTCACTTCTGTGCCTCCGTATAAGGCACACATTATCGAATTGTTCTTATCAATTGACCTTATATTGAACCCGCTTCTTGTAAAAAGCAAACTTGCAAAACTGGAAAATAATATTTAGTTTTAAATTACAGTGAAAACAAATATTTTACTTTAACATTTAAATAAAAACAAAGATTTAACGATCAAAATACAACCTTTGCATAGTATTGGCATACCTTTTGTATTTTCCAAAAATATGATCTGATAGTAAGTTTTTTATTTTATCAATATTCTTCTTCTTTTAGTGTTTTGTAATTTGTGGACGATGAAATCACTACATACACTTACAATGTATAGGAAATGCTACACCGTTGACTTCTCGTTACACTGCGCGAATGGAAGCTCAATACATAGTGTACTAAATTGAGTTATTGAAGAAATGAAGCATTAATTTTTTTCTGCGTTTTGATGGATATAATAAGCAATCTGTTATATATGTTTCGATATAGATGTGTGAGTGAGTGATTAATGCTTGTGTCAGACTGCCAAGTCAAATGCTAACTAAATTTATTGGTCAGTTAACTCTCTCTCTCTCTCTCTCTCTCTCTCTCTCTCTCTCTCTCTCTCTCTGTGTGTGTGTGTGTGTGTGATGCAAGATTTTCAATGAAGTGTATATTTGTAATTGGTTTTGTATTTTTGCAAACATGTCTATCTCAACTAAAGACATTTTTTTTGTAATTTACATCAACTTTTCATATACTGACCGAGTTTTGTAATATAACCCATAATTCTCACAGTATTTATATCATCCAAGCTAGATTTTTGTATATAGCGGTATTTCTTGGTTCAGGAAAACTGTAAAGCTGTTTTCGTTTAGTTTGGGTATTCAGTTAACATGTGGTAAAAGATTAAACAAAGATTTTTCATTGTTAGATAGGTTATTTATCATTGGACGTAAGAAGGATTCAGTTCATATTCTTCTCAAGGCCACGTTGCTTGGTTATGTATTCTGAGAGATAATTGTACTATTCATCTATTTTTGTTTTCCTGAAAATTATGAGAAAACTCCAATTTGGCAGGTTTTCTGACCCAATAGAATACTAGTGCCAAATCTTTGACATATTTCTTTCATTGATGGTTAAAACTGCCTAAAACCGCCTACGACTATGATATAATGTGACAGTTCTAAATAGAAAATGCAAAAATACAAGGTATTTTCTAAAATGAACACTAGTGTACATTTTATATAATAATCAAACTATCGAACTATTCTGTCAAGAACAACAATGGCATTACCGTAAACCCATTGATATGAATATCATATCTTTTACCTAATTCCTAGTGCGATGTTGCCATTATTTCCATAAACTATTCAGTTTGTGTCTGAAATCGTGAAGCTGTTTTATGTTTTTTAATCATTTTTCAAATACCTGAAATATATGTATTTATAAAAGGATGTATAAAGATTATTTATTTATTTATTTATTTATTTATTTTTTTTTTTTTTGTTTAGTTAAGCATTTTGTATTACTTAACCAATTTTTGAATGGTGTCTGAAGTTTATTATTACTATCATTATCATTGTCATCATCATCATCATTTTTATTTTTATTATTATTATTATTATTATTATTATCATTATTATTATTATTATTATTATTAGTGTTGTTTAATCTTTTCGCTGCTATTTCATTGTATTTTCTTGATATCCTCGATTTTGACAAATGTGTTTTTTAACTGAAAATTATATTCTTTGGCTCAACTATGACAAAACATTTACTGTTTGTCCCATCAAATACATAACTTAAATTGAGAAAAATAACATAAAATGGAAAAAAATGTCAAAACTCAAACTTTTGGAAAACATAAAATTAATTATAATGCAGAACAACGTCATGTTTTTTGTGTTTTCAGTAATTAGTATGTAGGCGTATATCCCTTATATATAACGTTACTTAATAATATTCATTTTATGACAAGAACACTATTTTAAATGTCTTCAGACATAACAGACCATAATGACCCAAAGATGTTACACAAAACAAGATGGAAATGTCAAATAAAACTTCATTTGGGGGATATTATTTCTTATTTTATAAATAATATAATGATAAAACATAATTTTTCATGCTTTTTAAGTCGATGATTTAGATGACAGTATAAGAACTAGGCACATTTTAAACAAAACGACAAAAAAAAATATGAAATAAATAAAAAAGTGAAAAAAAAACTAAAAATTAAGAAAAGGAAATGAAAACTTAACTAAATAGACACCAATATTGATCAAAAACCTTAATGGTGGACGGTTTGATTGGAGATGTTTATCTAGTCGGCTATGTCATATTGTTTGGTCAACAACCCAATTAGGTAAAAAAAAAATTAATTGATACTAAATCCCTGACACTTTAAGGAGAAAGTATGTTACCTGGAAATTTACATGTAAAACAGCTAATAACATAAAATAATACATTTGCGTTAGTCCCATACTTCAAAAGAAGCCATTAAAACAAAGTCAATCCATTTATAAAAGATTTTTCTAATCACCTTCTATAATATAAAATTTTAAGAAAAATGCAGTGATTTTCTTTAAACATAATAAAGAATTACCTAAGACATCGTTTAAAATTTATCTGTAATTTCTACGTAATTTGCATTGGATGTGGCTAGCCTTGGTATAGACCGAAGAACCTACTGATTCCTAATAACATTCTTCGCCCAGTGGCGGTGAAATACCTTTCAAAAGTTTAAATAGCTGTTTATTGGTTTTACCGCTCACTTGGTTGAAGCATGATTGATGCTAATTCTGAAACCTTTAAATAAGGATAAACATTGATGGGAGACTGAAGGTAATAGCTTGAAATTCTACACTTTGGCCTGGCTGTCAGTTTTTAGAGTTATGACTTTCAGTTTTTAGAATTACAGCCTAAGGAATTGCGATATATAAATAAACTTATTTGTAAGAACTAGTTGGATACTACAGTGTTACACAAATGTTAACCTAAGTCTTTCATGAAGGAATCTTTTAAAAGAATTCAAATAAAAAGATTAAAATGCTATAAGAAAGATTCTGATAATGATTGAAGAAACTTATACAACCTTCAGACTCAGAAGCATACTGGTTTGTAACCCTAAAGGTCTATAGATGCCGAAGATTGATGAATTTTTATTATTTTTATTTTTTCGTTCCGGTTTTTAAAAAATACCTCCCTTCTGCTGTGTAGTACAGTTCAAAATTTTAAGTTTCCTTGACGTGTCATAAAACGAGGAAAATCGAATATTCTGTTTATGAAGCTTTGTCTGCCTTATGCTGTGTCTACAATCACATAACAATAATAATAATAATAATAAAAATCTGGTCTTACCATCTCACTGTTAAGGAGGATTACATTGGTAATGTACCTAGATATACAAGATTATTATAAAGGTGTTGACTATTTAGTTCTGTTTATAGTTTAAATATTTGTCTTGATACATATTTTGCCCAAGAATTTACAACCATTCCTTAGCTCAGAATTGAAATCGGAGTATCTGATATTGTTTTTCTAGTTTTCAGTACATGTACACCAAAAAGATTACCAAACAATTGCTTATATACATGAATTATGTAAAATCTTATGAAACAAGGGTGTGTTAAACTTGTATTAAGATATGATACCATAATCAACTGAGCGAAATGGCAATTAGAAATTAAATGTCTTGTCCAAGGACAAGCACAGCTCTGGTCATGAATCTCAAGGTCTCAGTTTTCTTCACAAAATCACTACAGTTCTATGTCAGTATAAATGTACTTGAGTACTTACAAAAGCACGTTCAACTTTTAACGCCGGTATTATCCATGCGCATGCTTATAATCAAAACCATCTTGTAAAAGGAATGATAACCTTGAATTTGTTGTTTTTTAATTTTCACCCATTCTTCAAACGATATCGAATTTTGTTAGATTATAGAGAAAAGCCAGACCAATAACCAAATGTAATATAATTTCCATGACTACTCAGCTCGTAAGTCAAAATAAGACTAATTTGTCTTCAGAATTGGATAAATGTTTGAGCAGATTATAAACAAAATAGGACAATTAGGCAGTTGAGTTTCGTTTGTAAATTGGATTTCTTTCTATCTAAACTTCTTGGAATAAAAACTCTTTTACAGGAATTGTTTTCCGTCTACACTCTTAACCAAACTCATCCGTTTTAAGCTAGTAACTGCAAGCACATCATTACAGCGATTAACCGGATTTATTATATATTTTTCGCTATTTGCTGAACGCTTTTACATGATAAGAGTTATATGGTTCACTGAGCGATTGATTTCACCTATGTCTCAAGATATCCTAATTTTTTTTTCAAGACTTTTTACTTAGGTGATGAAACTACAGCTTTATATCAGTTTCTATCAACATGATCAAAATCAAATTGATTTAATGATAATATATTCACAAGGCACACTGTAATAGTCTGTTAATGTTTTGGAAATAAATCTTCATTTAAAATTGCTGTAATTTCTCTTGTAAGAAATGCTGTTTTTTACTGATGTGATGGCAGTTTTGTTGATTTCTCACATCTATGGCTAGTAATCATTTAATACACCGTTAAATGAAGGCCTAATTCGTTATAAATGTAAAATGCCGTTTAGTTAGAATTAATTTTTTTATTAATATCTGAGGTCGACATTTAAGAAATTAGCAGTAGCTTTGCTTATTTCGCCTTTTTTTTTTACAAATAAATTCATGGCGGCTGACGTAAACATAGAGTAACCTAACATAAAATACTCCTAATCACTGCTCTAGAGTTAATCAACCATGCTACGAAGTCTAGTAAGAAATATTTCACGTTCTTCTCAAAATATATAAATCAAACAAATTTGTTGAGAAAATCTGTTATTTGAGATTGAGAATATCACTTGGTTTGATTGGATTTGTACACGCTCTGAATAGTCTATTTCTGATTGGTTAAGTATAGAGTATCACCAATAATGATTGGATGACCAAGAATGTACAAGTTCTTTTGATTACCAATACTACAAACTACAAAATGATTTTTTATATTTTCTTTTTTTTTCAGGCTGACCAAGTTAGTGAAGAGACAATACAAGGTAAACATATCACAATACTTATACCTTTACAGTCTATAGTGACATGTTTTCTGTGGTTGTGTGTAATTTCTTTTATGAATTAACGATTTGTGTTCTTGATACCAAACGATAATATTCCTGACAATAATTAAAAAAAAAAAATAAATAAATAAAAAAAATAAAAAAATAAAAAAAAAAAAAATAAATAAATAAAAAAACTGGACCAACAATGCCGGATAACCTTGACCGATATAAAACACTGAGCCAATATGAGCGCATGCAAATGTATTTGAAGTAGTTTCACAAAAGAAAAAAACTTAAACTAAATAGCTATTAGCTAACAAGTTCGCTTAAAATGTAATAGGGGTAAGTGCAAATTAAGACGTCTACAGATTATAAATTAAAGAATGTTTCTTTCAATGTGAAAAAGAATAAAAAGATATTGATAAAAAAACCTAAATTTCTGAAGCTTCATATTTTAACTTGCTCTCCGTAATGCTTGTCGTGTAACGTTGCTTCAAGTTCAAACAGGATGTATGCTTGACTACTTTAATGAGTCCTAGATGAGAAGGAAAAGTGATATGTCATAAATGACTTCTATATATCAAACTGTATTTCTTTAGTTCAATTCAATTCCATCATGTAATATCAAAAAGAAAATTTGATGTTCTTTATGAATTTAATTATTTCAATTAATTTTAATTTTACTTTGATAAGAATAAAATCCTATGGTTTCTCACGCTGACAAAATTAATTTAATTAAGATTAATTGTTAAAATCCTCTTATTCTTGAAATTTTATCCTTAAATTTACGGGATATTCGAAATGATTGCAATAACCAATGATTTAGAGTTTCAATGGGAACCTTGGAAGGGGCGTTGGAACCACGTTATGTACCAATGTATACGATATAGGTACATTAGTTTAATCATTAATATTGCCATTACGTCATATGAAGGTTCACAGCAACTGGGTCTACATATTTTGTCATCAAAAGAAATAAGAATATACATTTTATGACTTTTATATAATACGTTACGGTTGCATTAATGAATTCCATATTAATTTGGAAAAAGCATTACATCTTTGTCCATGTCATTGAATACCCTTACGTTGTCAGAAACATATAGAGTAAATACACGTGTAATACGCATTTGTCACAATTGTCACATGATTCTGTGGTGATGCTTCAAATATACAAGCATATATGAAGAGAAAACTCTAAATTTCGCAATTTCAAGATAATTAATGTACCTTTCTCTTTGAAATTCACATTTTTCTTAAGATAATTTTATTGATCAATAAGCCCAAAAAGCGAATAGATTAATTCAAACTACAAGATCCATTGTCCCTCTTTTTTCTTCTTCAAACCTGGCTCAAATAAAACATAGAAACTATTTATGATACGCCTGTATACTAAGTATATCTGCAGCTGTCACTAAAATGCTCATTTGGTAGACTTTAATATCTCAGTTACTTTATGTAATAAGCTATTCAATGTGTTTAATTTTTTTAATGCTTAATATATATATATATATATATATATATATATATATATATATATATATATATATATATATATATATATATATATATATATATATATATATATATTATAACGCATGTATGCGTGTATTTAACAAAGGTAATTTGCGGCGTATCATCCATCAGTTCTATGGATGATACGCCGCAATTTACCTTTGTAAAATACATGCGTTATAATGGTAAATGGCAAATTAAAATGAAGAAAATACTAATATTTTGCATCATTTATTACATATAAAAGAGATTTTGTGTCTCGATGTAATATATTTTCTTCTTATAAAATAATTATGAAGTAACTACACAAATTTCATCTATCTGAGTATGCAATTTAATTATACAAGATAGGGATAAAGAATGGTCTAATATGTTTGAAACATAAAAATGTTTCTTTATTCACATTAAGTTTGTAAAAGCTCTTTTTCTCACCAGAACAAACTCATTGTAGAAGTACCATTTTCCTAGAACAAATTAAAAAAAAAAAGCAAATAAAATCACAACTACATGTATGAAAGAGAAATTATTATCAATCAACTCAAAACATAATGCCAGAAATATTCTATCTGAAGGGGTGAACAAACTACTGATCTTAGGTCCATAAATTGAGTAGGCTGATAGAACGATTATTTCAGGCTACAATTTATCTAAATTAGAGTTTTGTTGCTGTCATATTCGATAATGTTATTTATTTGTTCCTTGTTATTCACGATAGTGCTTTTAGACATTATTTCAAAATAAATCTTAACACGATAATTTTTTCCCTAAATACAAAAGATTAAATTTAGTAAAGTACACGCATAAACACACGAGTATCACTTTAATAAATCAATCGACTGTGTTGTAGCAAAGATAACACAGAGTCTTCGTTTTCTTGAATACCAAAACTCGGAAAGTAGGGGTTTAACGCATTATGACACTGAATCAGTAAGAGCCGTTGTTTTGGTTATTTTGTGCTAGCATTTTATGTCTTATCGATCATCAGAAGGGTGTCAACACTAATTCTAAACACATTTTCTGTACATAACCATAACACAAGACAAACATTTCCGTGTATACATGAACATGACACGAACATACCAATGTCCTTCCATTCCTTTGTATAACTCCCCCCGTCTTCCCTAAGAAAGATGTCGGACCAACGTATAATATTTTGTGTTCTAAGATTGGTGTTTTAAAAATACAAAAAGGCACATAGGCAGTAATATGCTTAACCATTTTCCTTACTGGATTTATCATTATTATTATTATATATATATATATATATATATATATATATATATATATATATATATATATATATATATATATAATATATAATAATAATATATATATATATATATATATATATATATATATATATATATATATAATATATATATATATATATATATATATATTGGAATTAGCTTTTAGCTCATCGCTTTAAGTTATAACTTACTTGTGATGCAACTAAATTCTGACAGATAAATCTCTAAAATTACTTCTAAATACATTTCTGTAAATTTCTTCGCGTTCATAATGCCTCACTAGATGACATTTCTCATTATTATCCAGTTTGTCCTTTATTCATTAAAATGTTTAGAACCTTTAATTGTTTCAATATTGTTGTGGCATTTAATACATTGTTTTTTTATATATATTTTAGAGTGGAAGGAAGCGTTTGCTATTTTTGACCAGGATAAAAACGAGAGGATATGTGTCAAGGAACTTGGCAATGTTATGAGGTCACTGGGTCAAAACCCAAGCGAGGAACAGCTACGTAAAATGATCCGTGATGTAGATAAAGACGGTAAGCGATCTTATTGTCCCTCAGGTGCCAATAAAATATGTCCATCTACTAGTGCAAGAAGGGCAGAATTGAGTTATTGTGATAAATATGTTAGAAATTTGTGTTGTTTATTTATCCCGAATTATTTACTTTTTAAAGTCTACTAATAAACTCTAACTGAATTTGAAGTATGATTACTGTAAAATGCCTAAAATTTCGTTGTGGACATCCTGACCCCTGTTTTAACATATCAATAAAAATGTATATTTACTTATTACCTTTAATAGTAACTAAAAACCGCGAATTTACCACCACTCGAAATTGGTCACCAATTCATAAACTCCTTTACAATATTTTTAATTTTTTGTTTGGGTATATGACGTTTTGAGATGCTGACATTAACCAAAATCCGTTCAATCATTGTGGTTACTTTCTGGAGACCACAACGATTATTTATTATTATTTTTATACTCCAAGAATGTTGCAGTGTGTTTACATTAATTAGTCTAGGCTCGTTGATGTTGATGCATACAGTTACATCAATGTGTATACTCTGTGACACTCCACAACTACAACTCCGACACTTGTCGAAGAAAGGGGTATATTTATAAATTTTATTTTAAAATTTTGACCCGAAATTTGTATTTTATTTCAGTTCAAATAATCAATCATGATCAATAAAAACAGAAAATGTACAGTATCATCAATAATGACGGCATACTGTATTAAATTCGCGTTTTTAAGTTATAAAATATAACTGGTTTGTTTATATAAATGTCACGCAAGACACAAAAAAGTTATTTAAAAAATCCAAATACCTCTATTCCATCCATCTACCCATCTTTCTATCTATCTATCAAGCTCGCAAATCAAGAAGTTATATTCAATACTATTTGTTTTAATTTTTCGATGATGTTCTAGAGAATGGCACTGTGGAATTCAATGAATTTTGTGACATGATGGTCAAATATCAAAAGAAGGTAGAAACGAATCCGGAGGAGGAAATGAGGGAAGCATTCGAAGTGTTTGATAAAGACAAAAATGGATTTATAAGCGCTAATGAATTACGCCACGTGATGACGAACTTAGGTGAAAAATTAACAGATGAGGAGGTTGAAGACATGATAAAGGCAGCAGATATTGATGGTGATGGTCAAGTTAATTACAGAGGTAATGAAATCTGATTATCTTATTTTTAAGCGCTCGATCCCAATCAGAGATGACAATTGTTTGTATTTTTTTAATGTTTTTAAATTGTTTCTAAAAAGATAATAAATAGCAGGGTTTTAGAAGAAAACAGAAGACGATTCTATTGACACTTGAAACTTTTCCTACTCACATTTCTAATTAAGTAACCAAAAATATTCTCGATGCCTTTTGGGACTTAGGTGGCCGAGTAGTCTAAACACGGACTTACGGCTCACAGCATCTCTCACCTGCCTGGGTCAGAATCCCACTCGACAGATCCTAGTTTGAGAAAGTTTGTCAGTTCACTTGTCGAAGGTCGATAGTTTTAATCATCATCACAGAACTCACTGCCTCGATATATGTGAAGAAATCTCGACAGGGACTTAAAATTCGATTTAATTCCAATCCGGTCCTTTTTAAGTAAGGGAATATTCGTAATGATTTCAAATTACTTCAATTAAACACCTTACTGGGGATGTTAATATAGGTACTATTAGAATTACAGTACAGGCCTGTCGAAAGTTTAACTCTTTAATGCCGAATTGGTGCCGACTCAGGCAGTTATGCCTCAGCCAATAGAAATCTACAGCTCGACACCATTTTGGCAGCAACAGCTCAGTGTTAAACTTTCTACAGGCCTGTACTGTAAGTAGGTGCTCTCCATCTTTATACAGTTATGGTTTTGGATATGACAATCGAGCAAAACATTAGCCTTACTGTTTATTTAGTAACTGATAAATTAATTTCATGTTTTATAGCGGTATATTTCAAACTTAGTAGCACATGAAAATAAGTAGTAATCAAATCATATATAATATTGACTCATTCATTATATCAGATGTTATAGAATGTGACAAAGGTAAGCTTGTCTCAAGATAATTAGGGACGAATTCAGAATTTTATAAAAAGGGGAAATTTCGAGTTTTATCATTTTATCATATCAAGGACAGGACAGAGCCCTGGAGGGGGGACAGGGTGCGAAGACAAAATATTTAGTTTTTTAAATAATATTTAATATAATATTCAAAAGTTTATTGACTCTCTCTCTCTCTCTCTCTCTCTCTCTCTCTCTCTCTCTCTCTCTCTCTCTGAATTTTTCAGTGAGGGATTACAACCCCCGCAACCCCGTTACTTGAAATCCGCCAATGTTGTTTATAAATAGCAGTCTTTTGTTTAATGCACGATATGATATTTTTCTCTCTAAAACACATTATATATACCAGTACAAATATTACTCAGACAATATAAAGCAAGGAGAATGTGTTATGTCTTATATTGATAAACGACACTTTTAGATTATTTGCTCACCTTTACTAAACAAGACATATAATATATTTTATACGATTGCACAATAATTGTCCAGACAGTGATCACAGACAATGAGAACGTGTCAAAGCTGTGACGAGCTTTACGATATACATAAACATATATAATTCAATATAGATTTTTTTCTGGCTTCATAAAACTTCGCGTCTTTCTATTCAAAGATGGTTAAGAGATGTCCCTGAGTACTATTAATGATTGGCTGATTATTAATTCCCCAGACGTTGATTGGCTAGATTATTAATTCCCATGACGTTGATTGGCTAGATAATTAACTCCCACGGCGTTTACAGTTACAATTTTTCTCTAACATCTTTTATCCTGTTGAGTATTTATGAATAGCTTTAATTTAATACTAGGTTGCTATCAAAGTCTGTAGGTTAAGCCATTAAAATTGTTAAGAGGTCTAAAGTGGCAATAAAACTGAATGAAGTTGTGATTATGTTTGTGTGAGGAATGTGACTACAATATTAATTGTATATTGGGTGAGTCTGAAAAAATATCTAAAAAATGAACAAACAAATTGAAAGTTAATCAATCACAAATAAAAATTTTAAAAAATGACTCGTGAAAACAAGTATTTACTCTGTTGTCATGTAAGGCTTTTAATTTATTTCTTAAATTGGCCTTTGCTACTTTTAATTTTATTATTTTATAGAAATTAAAAAGTAGCACACTTTTATCATACTTGATTATCAGTATTCGTGCGAGAGGTATTATTCTCTATAGTAACACCACACTGCGGGATTACTAATATTAACTGCGGGACGCAGATTTTGGTGATTACGATTTTCCTTGAATTCTCTTTCTTTAGCTGCTGCATTGTTAATTCAACACATCAGTTGCCTCAATATTTATATATTGTTGGAATTTGAAGCGAATGGGTTTCACAATTTTCGCTCTACGAAGCGATCTAGGCGTTTGAAATTTTCGCCGAGATGTCCGTAACTACGCAAAATTATGTCCGTAACGGCAGCAAATTGATTTACAAATGATGTCCGTAACTTTGAAATTAAACTAACATATCAATATTGAGACAGCTGTTTTAAACTCATGTGCTTTTAATGGGTCACGATATTTATTACACTCGTCTACGAACAACTACACACCACTACGAGCCCGATATATCTCACGTTTTACAGGATTTAGGATGTTACT
Source organism: Tegillarca granosa (assembly GCA_029721355.1). NCBI lineage: Eukaryota > Metazoa > Mollusca > Bivalvia > Arcoida > Arcidae > Tegillarca > Tegillarca granosa. The sequence continues at coordinate 7,249,412 of CM056595.1, forward strand.
ATTTGAACAGTATATGTAGAATGTAATATATTTTCATTACATTAATTTATTTTTTCTAAATATTACTTTTAAAGATCAAAATACGTAATTGCGATATACCGCACCAATACACCCTTGTGGTATTTACTACGAGCCCGTTATTTTCTCAACATTATCGACACCGTTAAGTAAGCCTTAGGCTTGTATGGGTGCATCTTTAACTTTATTTATTTGGTATTGACTGCCGGATGTGCACAGTTCTTTTAAACACTCTGCGTGGAACTTAAGTGGGTGATTTTTACATGCATTATTTAGGCTGCTTTTACGGCATTGACACTGTTTGCGTTTACTGTTTCAATCTGTTGATTGTTCAAGTCTTACACGAAATCCAGAGGAATTTTTACCAAGATCTGATTTTATTTGTCGTTTAAACAGCCTTTTGTTGTGTCCTCTTGTGAATTGTGTTCCGGTTGGTACATTTATGTTCGGATGGGTAACTTTGTCAATCCCATTTACTATTTTAAACATTTGGATCACTTCTTTTACGTCTGAATTGAAGTATTTGTAGCCGCAGTATTTTTAGTCTTGAAGTATAGGGAAGTTCGGATAGTTCGCGAACCCGTTTAGTTGCTCTTCTTTGTACTTTTTTCTATTTCCTGTTTATCTTTTTTGTGAGGGGGGACCTTTCAGAAATCAAGGTACACAATATCAATTTTTTCTTTGTTTTTCAAATTTTCCAATGCATTAATCCAACCTTTTATTACTTCTAGGAGCTGTGTAATTCAGGAACAACCACTTCTGTAAATGCGTTGTGCTGGATTAAACAGATTATTATGTTCCATGTGCTCTACTATGTCATCTCTGATTAATTTCTGTAGAATCTTACAGGGAACAGATGTTAAACTGATGGGTCTATAATTTTCAGTCTTCCCCCTTTGAGCTTTTTTTGGTACTTTGTATCTCAAGATCTACATCACTTACTGAACTAAATATTTGGTCAGAATGTGTAAAATCAAATTTTACACATTCTGTAAAATCAAATTTTACACATTCTGACAAAATATCTACGTCTTAAACCTTGTAAAACGCACGTTATAACGGGTTCGTAGTGGAAAGTAGTGGCTCGTAGTGGAGTGTAGTATTTACCGCGACGGGCTTAGGGGTTAGATTTTGTTTAACAGATTCTAAAATAGATTCATTATTCTAATATATTTTTTTCCTTGTAATGACCATACCATAAAGTTAATGAGTAGAATTTTTTCCACAGAATATTTGGTTTTACAGACTCTGAAATAGATTTTTTTTTTCTTGTTATCATAATAACCATTAACCCCAAAACTCTAAATCCATGTTCAAACCGTGATCCCAAAAAAAACAGAGTATAACAAAGGGAAACAGGAGGATAAAATCTCCTAAGCTAGCTACACGGCCATGACTAAAACCAAAAATTAATGGACTTGTAAAAGAATTTAGCTGCGGATGACAAAATTGTACTTGAAAACAACCATAGCGACCAAAGACACCGCCAAAAAAATAGAGCCGAAATCACCCCATTATATTAAAGGCAGTGGTTCTATATAAAAGCGTTAATAAATTGAAACTGATTAGTTGGTGACGGCCAAACCTAGGCATGCAAAGACCTGGGCCTGTTGTTCAAAGCTTGGCTAGGTTAATCAAATATCATGTGATGAATTTTAATTTATTTCATTAAAAAAAGATTACAATTCAAAACACCAAACACGACACATCATAAAATGAATAGTTTTATAACATGTTCTTAAATGTGAATACAGTATATGTCGCTGTCAAATTTGTGATGATAGACAAGAAACAAATTTAACAAAGAACAACTAAATCCAGTGAGTTTGAGTATATACTTAGTAAATGGTAAATTGAAAAAAACATTTATGGTTTTGCTTGATAAAAACTACAAACACCAGTCGATCGTATGTTTATTTAAATGCTTATGTTCAAAACGTTTGCAATGCCTTTTCAAATCGGACGCACACTTAAACGTAGCACGGCAAACACGACACAAGAATTGCTTTTTTCGTGTTCTGCTAACATATGCCTATCTAGAAACCTTTATATGTGTAACCCTTGCTGTACGCATTACCGCTAAACTGGGTATTTCCATCCACAATGAATACAGCGATGTCATTATTGGTTACATAAAATTTCAGTTAAGGACATCCACAGACAAAGTTACGGACATCTTTAAAATATTTTTCCGTAGTTACGGACATCTCGGCGACAATTTCAAACGCCTAGTACGCTTCATAGAGCTAAATTTGAGAAAACCGTACGCTTCAAATTCAACTAATATATAAATATCGAGGCAACCGATGTGTTGAATTAACAATGCAGTAGCTAAACAAAGAGAAATCAAGGAAAATCGTACTTGCCTAAATCTGCGTCCGCCATCTTGAGATGAAATCATCAGCTTACCCCCTGTGAAAATAGCAATGCAAAAATTAAACATTTTAATTGACTGCAATGGACAGAGTTCTATTTATCATAAATGGAAGGACAAAATAGTTATAAGTCAATATGATGTAAAATAGAAATCCATAGTAGATAGATGCTTTTAAATTTTCTTATTTTCCAAAAATAACCCGCGGCACTATTACAGTTTATAGAATATAAACATGATTAGTCTGTTATGACGTAAATAAGAACTTGTCAAAGATGTGTTCTCCCTTTATAAAATCATTACCAATTATTACATCATATGGATTTTCACTTCTAATTTCCCTGAGTCTTATAAGTTCTTCACTTACGTATGATGGTAATAAAAGTTGATTAAGTTGTAAGGAATGACTGTTACATAAACACTAAAAGTGACTTAACAAGTTAATAATAATTATGACGATGTTAATCTGTCTGGTTCATATGATATAATCCTGGTAGGGAAAAAAATCTAAAAATAAACAAATTGCAAACGATAAATATAAAAAAATTGTAACAAAATACTTGTTTGATTATGCATATTAGAAAATCAGCTGATTAACGAGTCGTACAAATTGGCTTTAATATACAATTTTTTTGCACCTTTTCCGACTAACGATTTTTTCTTCATGAAACATGTAAAATAGTTAAATTATCATGAAAAGATTAACATGAGACCATTGCATGACAGTCATGAAACCCTTTAATTTTGTAATAATCATGAATTCTTTAACATTGTATAAAAATAATGAAACGTTTAACTTTTGTAATAATCATGAATCCTTTTACACTGTATAATAATCATGAAACTATTTAAATTGTATACTCAACATGAAACCCTTTACATTGTATACAGTACTCAACATGAAACCCTCTACATTGTATACAGTACTCAACATGAAACCCTTTACATTGTTTACAGTACTAATCATTAAACCCTTTACATTGTATACAGTACTCAACATGAAACCCTTTACATTGTATACTGTACTCAACATGAAACCCTTTGCATTGTATACAATACTCATCATAACACCCTTTACATTGTATACAGTACTCAACATGAAACCCTTTACATTGTATACAGTACTCAACATGAAACCCTTTACATTGTATACAGTACTCAACATGAAACCCCTTGCATTTTATACAGTACTCAACATGAAACCTTTTACATTGTATACAGTACTCAACATGAAACCCTTTGCATTGTATACAGTACTCATAATAAAACCCTTTACATTGTATACAGAACTCAACATGAAACCCTTTATATTGTATACAGTACTCAACATGAAACCCTTTACATTGTATACAGTACTCAACATGAAACCCTTTACATTGTATACAGTACTCAACATGAAACCCTTTACATTGTATACAGTACTCGTCACAAAACCCTTTACATTGTATACAGTACTCGTCACAAAACCCTTTACATTGTATACAGTACTCAACATGAAACCCTTTACATTGTATACTTATCACCTTTACATTGTAATCATTAAACCATTTTATTGTATAATAATAATAATAATAATGATAATAACCCTTAAATATAATCATTTAATTCATTACATTGTATTATAATCATGAAACCCTTAACGTTGTATAATAATCATTAAACCCTTAACGATTAAACCCTTTATATTGTATTATGATCATGAAACCCTTAACGTTGTATAATAATCATTAAACCTTTAACGTTGTATAATCATCATTAAACCCTTAACGTTGTATAATAATCATTAAACCCTTAACGTTGTATGATAATGATTAAACCTTTAACGTTGTATAATCATCATTAAACCCTTTATATTGTATAATGATTATAAAACCCTTTACATATTTTATGATTATCAGTTGTATCACATATCAATGGCTAGAAAGATTGTGTTTCTATTGATTTCAAAAAGCGTTTGATAATGTATGAGCGACAGTGTCATGTTGCATGATATTAGGTGTTTGTTACATTTTTATTTATTATGAAAGGAACACTATATTGTTTTATTTTTGCGTGGTTGTTAGTCATCATTGTAATGGGTAGCTAGATAGAAAAAGCTGTTTTAATAGTTTCTTAGTGTTCTTGACCATGGAAGCTTTTTTCTGAAAAATTACTAATAATATATGTATGCTCTGATAGCGTCCTTGATACCCATGGTATAGTATACTTTTGTAACAGCAAGTACAAAGGAACAAAAAGACAAAACTGCAGAGGCAAAAAACATCAAAATTCTGAAATCATTTAGTTTTGTTTTAATGAACACAAGAAACAAGTGGTATACAATTACATTGCCAGAGGACTTAATTACAGCACAAAATGATGAGTAATCTTTTCCCTGCTTATCGCCTTTATATTTTTGCTCTTTGTCACTTTATGTGAAAATGAAAAAGTACATTTATTGAAATTTGTTCGTATTCAGACTTCATTTAAGAAAAGAGTTAACTTTTATCAAGTAACAATTGATTGTTACATGAATACATGTAACAGATTAATAATTCAATTTTTCTTTCTTTTATGACGCACTATAACTGTGATATGATTTAAAAACCAAAAGTAGTTTATTGTTGGTTAGTTGGTTGCAATGCTGTTTACCGTCACATTAGCGAGTTTTTCAGCTTAGAATACGTTTGTGTATGCGTGAGATGTACGGATGTATATTATGGCATGTCGTGTAATAGCGCGCACTAAGAGCGTCTTTTTAAGGGTGCTAGCTCATTAAATCAGTATGCCACAGACAAGGATACCACTCCCACACTCCATTGCCCTGGCACCTGGAGAACTAGTCGATTTTCTGTGTTTCTAATGTCGAGCGCCAAACGAGAAAGCAATAACCCAAATTTTAAGTCTTATATATGTCTCAGCTTGGGATCGAATCAACGACGTCTCGCTTTCAAGACAGACGCTCTACTACGTACCGAGCCACCGGCGGGGTCCGATGTTTATGTACAATTGAAGTAATTTCAATTATTTTTCTTTGTAATATAAGTATTTTATATTTAAGGCTAGTTGGTATAAACTGAATTCAATATTTATTTTTTTCACGATAAAAAATTTTCTAACGTCATCACGCAAAAACTCTGTGAAAAACAATGTTGATTCTTTAAAGTATTTTGATTCTCATATGTGGCGATAAATAGTTATAACCAGTAAATTGACAGATTGTCTTCGATGGATTTTTCAACCCCAGATAGTTCTCGAAACAATAACGATTTGTGACATGATTCGTCATGTAGAAAATGTCAATAGATTAAGATTCGACGCTTATAGAAGGTAATAATAACAAGAATGAAATTAGTCTAATCAGGCCAATTTTATTGGATATACAGATTATGTATGCGTCATGTATTTCGGAATTTATCACATTTATTTAATCACATATTGGCCTATTTTGCTTCCTGAACTCATTAAATACATGTTTGTTTCATTACTAATATGATATGATAACAATAAACATCCTGTCATTCTGAATGCATTAAATATTGAATTACAAATCTTCATTGTAAATAAAACGAGATGACACCCCCAGGTGTAATTTTTCTTGAAGCATAAAGTATTATTCGATTAAGACACAAAAATGAAGTTTGGAAACCTGCTGAACGAAAGTAAAAATTACAAACATTCTTAAGCTTACTGAAAATTTGTTTAATAAAAATAGAAATAAACAAAAACACTTAAAGACAATCCCAAGGGTGTAGCTGCTAACGAAACTATAGAAAATATACATTGTGTTCACAATTACGGATCTTAAATAAAATAATTTCAGGAGCCTCAGTAGTCAGGTTCGAATCCCACTTGGGTAGATCCTAGAGTGAAAAAGTTTGTCAGTTCGCTAACCAAAGGTCGGTGGTTTACTCCGAGCACTTCGGTTTTCAAGAACTGATCCCTCGATATAAATGAAAAATTGTTGACTTAAGTGTAAAACACTATTAAAATGTTTAATTCTGAATAAAATAAAATAAAATATTATTCAAAAATTCAAAAAAAAAAAAAAAAAAAAAAAAAAAAAAAAAAAAAAAAAATCAAGAAAAATGCTTGAAAGTATTACCTTGAAAGTATATTGTAGAAAAAAGCAAAAAGTGCTTGAAAGTATCTAAACAATAGTTCTTCTACGGTTGACCCTAACAGAGGCTTGTAAGCTGACAGTTTGACGACTTTAGGCGTTATAGAACATTGTAGAAAGAAAAAAATAGCTTACAGCTTGACGAATTTAGCCTTTATTACGACGTTTCATAGAAAAGAAAGAAACTGAGATTCTATTGATGGCATTGATGAAAAAATTATTTAGGGCTATTTGAACTCAACGTTTTAATGAATGAGATAGTCTTTGAAATGGTATTAGTATGTGAATAAATACGGTATTATCAAAAAGCAAATTTTATTTACATGCTAATAAAAGGCATTGATAACGCACTAGAGTTGACATTTTGGACGTTTGGTTGACGTGTGAGTTCTTTTTGTATAGATATTGTTACAGTGTTTATATATCTATAATACAAACAATTTTTGCATTCAAATTAAAGAAGCAAAAAGATGAAAGCATCTATGTAATTATTTTAATGTATCTTTCTTTAACGCTTGGGTTGTATCTCTTTTAAAGTTATTGTTTAGTTAAAAACTTGAATAATAAGCTCTGTACGTATGTGGGGGATGAACGGTTTTATTGTTATGCGAGTCTTTTGAACGAATTTTTATAATAATCGCATTCATATATACATATAATTAAAACTCTTGCAATTAGCTGTTGAAAATAAAGACTCAAATACTAATTACTTTAATGTGCCAGAAAACAGATAACCAGATTTTCTTAGTAACGTTATAGTTATATATATATATATAATATATATATATATATATATATATATATATACCAAATGAAATACGTTTTAAGTTAAGTTCCTTAGCTTTGAAGTAGTTAATAAAGATGCCACAAGATTTTTAGTCATTTTGAGATGAACGTGTATTAAATGTATGACGAAGCAGTATTTATAAGATAATTAACACGCTTTATTAAAAAGGTATTATTGCTTAATTTATCTTGTTTTTGATATAAGTTCACACACCCAAATATATCACTGACATTTTGATTTTGACGATAATTCTTCCCTTTTTCTTGCACACAGACCGACTGCATTGCTTGGAACTAATGACGACCACATCTGTACTTAGTATAAAGATTAAAAGATATGAAAGGAATCCGCCCGTCCGTATGTCTGTCCGTCCGTCAAATATTGTTTCCACTTCATAGCTTCTACTTTTATGGATGTTGTTTTCACAAACTTTGCTTTGTATACCAAAGTAATACAATGTGTCTCATACCTTATTAGTTGTGTTGGCGAAAAACCAACTTATCGTGGTCAATCATATTTGTGTCCTTGGCGACAATATTTGGGATTGGGTTATTTATTTCTAAAAATGTCCTCTTTTAGGTGGTAATCAGAATAACAAACAGGAGATAATTTCCTTTAAACTTGTTACATCGACAAGTGTTTGCTATAAGTGATTGGCTTTCAAAACTAAATTCGATTTTCCTCAATAGTTTCCTTACTATCAGATGCATCATTTAACATTATCGAAGTTATATTATGATCAAGAATGTCTTCAAACATGATTTACTAAATGTTGCATAATAGCAAAAATAGAAAAACCTAAAGGCTTTAGTAAACAAGATTCATTGTCTCAGAATAAATCAATGGGAATTTATTATGTTAGATCATTTATTACATTTTTTCAGTTTATGACCATAAATGTTCATCTGTGTGTGCCACTTATTTGAGGAATAAGAGAGTATTGTTTATGACCCATTTTTGTATTTTTTTTAAATTACTTATTCGAATTTTAAAAATTCGTATAAAACATGGTTTCATTATGATGCTTTTAAAATCCTCTGTCTTGTTTCTGAACTCGTTCATTTTGATATGCATTTTTGGTGTTTTTTCCTTGTATTAGCTATGACCTAAATATGTCCGTAATTCTTATTTGTAATAATAAAAAATGTAATGTTGACTAATGGTCACTGAACAACCACCTAAACCCTGCAATTGCCTTCGACGTGTTTATGAAAAACATTTTATTATCAAACGAAACTATAAAGAACTCTTCCACATATAAACCTGTAGCCTTGATGCTCACTCTAGGTTAATAAAATTTATATATGACTTGTATTGACCGTCTTATTGTTGCGTACATGTACGTATGCAACGATCAACGAATTAACCAATATCTTCCGAATCTTGAATATGTAGTAAATTGTACAGCAAGTTATTTGCATTAAATGTTTTTGATTTTTTCTTTTAATTTCAGAATTTGTCAAAATGGTGTGTCAGAGTCACGGATAAAAAGAAAAGTGGTAACAAATTTATAAAATTATAAATTCCACGAAAATCATTCCTAATTTACATCAAGTATGAGGACATAAAATAAACTATGTATATACGTTATATATATATATAAACTGGTTATGACTTGTTCTGAGGTGGCGAAGAGAAAAAAGTTACTCTACAGTAACAGATATTATATATGCATATAGCTTAATAAAAACCGGCTTGAGGAAAATATGCATTCCAGCTAAAAATAAACGCAAAGGAAGCTTACAAATGTAAATATTGTTTACAAGAAAAATGTGAATTGAAAACAGGAGGCCGAGATGCTTGTCTGAAATTAATAATAGAAAAACATGCGTTTATATCAAGTATAAATTTGTTAAATAATCAAATTCTGGTTTCTTCCACTGAATTCTAAATAATGATATTAACTAGTGAATTTTGCCTACACAATTTTACGTTTTTTACTTATGTGTGTATATATATATATATATATATATATATATATATATATATATATATATATATATATATATATATATAGAGTTTTTACACCATCACTTAATATCTGTTATATGGCACCAATAGCGCAGTGTTCCATGATAACATTAATTTTATTTATTGCTATGTCGAAATACTGTAATTACATCCCTTCCTTGATACTCTTTTACTTTGGAGGACACAGTGAAAATATTAGTGGGTACAACTACGACAAATCAGTCTAAGCTATATAAAATGTTTGATAAAGTATGTAGCACTTTTAAAAACAATCACAATTACATTGCACCAAATGAAACGGAAAATAAGCATTTACTAGCAAGTTTTAGAAAATCGTTGAATTTGAAGGTTACCATCTTTTCAATCAAGTATTGGATAATATTAGTTTTTATCGTAAAAACAGCCAATATGATGGTTATGTATCACCTTTAGTTTTTATTTGTGGTCAACATTTAATGCTATATCATGTAACATTTCTTTGAAGTGTGGATTTAAAACATTTTTTTTTTAATGTTTGATTCTTGGACTACCAGTTTCCCGCCATCTTGACCAGATCTCTGCTGCAATGTATTAAAATCAGTTGCTTCTTTTCTATAAGTCACCGTGTAAATAATTTTACTTCTTAATTTAAAGCTGCATTAAGTTTTCCAAAGAAAAAATAAAACGGTGCTAGTCTAATAAATGATGATCCTAATGAACAATGTTACATTTGGTTCAACGATAACAGCTCGAATAAATACAGATATTACAGTATTTACCCAGCGAGATGCAGCATTTGGGATCTAATATTAGAACATGGTTACGTCATCAAAACCCGAGTCATTTAAACACAACTTTCAAAATGTTGAAATACGATAAATTAAACACAGAACTTCGTTAAATTTGTCATTTGTGACTTAGTAAGGGAAAAATAACACCATTTCAAATACATCTGGATATTAATGAAGGACAATTAATGCAATCTGTCATGTTTCACTTTCGATTCTAGGCTTTTCCGTACATCCGTGCGTATGCTCCAAGCTCATAATTACCATCCAACCGGTCAGAGGATTCCGTTTATTTACAGCTAAAAGAAATGAAATTTTAGAAAATGAATGTCACGGATCGTGGTTAGAAGGTATCTACTTTTAAAAAAATATATTTTTAGAAAAATATTTTTTAAAAAATTCAGAAATTTGGTAAACTTAATGCAGCTTTAAAATCGGGATCGAATAAAATACATGTATTCAAGGTGATGAAAATAGAAAACTTAATTTACTTTGTATAAAAATCTTGATTTTTCTTATTTCCAACACTATAAAACATGTCCTAGATCACAATGGTGTGATATTACCTACTTTGATGTTCTAGTTGTTTTGTTTATGAAACCTATATCCATGGAAACCCTTTGTATTCATTCCACAAATATATGATATGTTGTCAATTGAAACTGATGTTTCATTTTCCTATTTCATTATATTTTTGTACATTCATTAATCTTACTTTCCTTGCAATTGTTTTATATATAAGTGTACACATGGCCATACGCGATGAGAAATACCATTTCCTCAAAATATAAGAATACGGTCTCTAATTTATAGTCGGCATGCATGAGCCAATGCTTCTTTTAAAGTATAAGTAAAGTAATGCATTCAAAATCAATAACGCATTCAGTGAAAGAGACGCATTTTTTTCTCATTAGCATAAATTAAATTTACTGATACTAAATTATTTAAAGTCATAAAAAGCCGTTACTTTTAACATCAAGTTTGAACATATAAATTTGATCTTGATATGGTTTTGAAATTGGTGGCCGCTTTAGATCTTTCAAGTAGTTAAAAATCTAATATTTAATTCTTTTAAAGAAGGAAAAACGAGAATGAAAACATCTTATATTTTGGACAATTATTATCGACTTAAACAATCAAAATAGAATAGACAAATAGAAATTCCAAAATTTGATGTTTTAAAAAATTTACTTTAGGCAAACAAAACTAAATATTTATCTGATTTCACTAACGTAACTCTAATTACTTGTAATTTAGTCCTCTGAAACAATATCATTTTAATCTTGTTAACTTGTTCTTACAAAGTTGTGTAGTTGATATGGAATTGATGCAATTAGTCAAAGAAGTTAGTGGTTATATTTTCACAAAAGAATCTAGGGCTAGCTCGTAAAATTATCCTTGTCAATAAAATCGAAAAATTCTAATCGGTTTAATTAAATCTTCGAGGCTAAATTAGATTAGCAACGTTAAGCTGACTATTTTTAAACTTAAAAGTATCAAAAATCTTATTTAATTATTAAAATTGATTTTCATCAAACGTTTTTTCTTTGATTTCTATACTAGTGAAAATCAATATATATTTTAGATGGTAATTAGAAATAACTTTAGAAACACAGAAATGTCATTACATCAGCTTTATTTTAATATTTTGAAAAATGCACATTTTATTCTATTTATTGCCTGAATAAATATCTTGATCTATATATATAAATGTTTTATTTTATTTTAAACCATTTATAAACGATAGTTTTGTCATTTGCAGAATTTTAAATATTTCTTTTGGTAAAAATTTATGACAGTTAAATAACATGAGCAAAGGTCGTTAGGACCAATGGTTGTTAAAAAGAGTATACCAGTATGATTGTAATACCCTGAACTACTAGTATATAATACTAAATATTTTTGGCATTATTGTATGAGCTGTGCTTAAATCTAAAATAAAAACAATGTGGTAGTTCTCAGTGCATTGCAATAACCATACACATATAATTTAACCTTTTTATATATATGTTGCAGAATAAACAAAGTCTAGCTCATGTCAATGGATTGTCATATTTATTGAAATCTGTCAAGATTATTTTGCAAAGATAGAGGTGGTTAATTACACAGCAACATTCCAATACACTGACTTTCGAACAAGCAAACTAAAAAGCTTTCTCTCATTAAGCAATGCGACAATGTTATTGGAACCTAGGGTAGGGTGGTGAAAGAACTCTAATTCGTAAGCCGTCCTTTTACATCGGTTCTTCCATAAATAGCAGGTACCTAAACAAAAACAGGACGATGGTGTATCAAATTCCGAGGCCACCTGCATATTCTGGACTCTACGAATGCATTATTGTCCGTTACCTTATATTTACCTATGCGGGTACATGTAATACTTTTTACCTATAGACAGATGTATCTAGCTAGACAAGAGGTTCTTATCCTTCCCAAGCACACGGTCTCACTTCATTGATGGAAGTTCACGTGTATAGCTGAATTAGCCAGTTTTCGAAGTTTTTGGGAATGTGATTTGAACATAGACTGGTATGTTTGTGTTTTATACATATCTAAAGATGCTGGTCTGAGCAGGTCGATAATTAAGGTAAGGCTTACCGGGGAAAGAAGTTTAGTGTTTAAAATATCAAACAAAGTACTAAAAGCTTAGCTTAGTAAAAGAAAAGTTACTTCCTACTATCAATTTCCGGATCTAGCCACACCTTTTCAGACGCATACATTTTATCCATTGTTTTGGATGTACTTCGTCATATACGACATGTATTCGACTTGAACCCCACAACGCATTAGTAGTTCGCGATTTTGTTTATATGTATCTCAAACAATGCATGTTTAAGAACCAAGCCAGTCTGTGGCAGTTGCTGGTAATGAAACTAATTATTGCTTTACTTGACAACACGTTAAAACGACCACCTCACCTTCGAGCAATGAGTGAACAATCCAGCCTTATGCAGGATCACACATATTTTCTAGTGCTGATTTTACTAGTACCCCCGAAAAAGCAAGAAACATTTGTGATGGCGTTACCCGACTACGTTTCCATTTGACACTATAACTTGTAATATTGTCATATAATAAGAACAAGTAAATATCTACATATGTAGCCATAGAATTATCTGATGTACAGGTTTATTACAATAAAAAATAAAGAAAACGGGAAACGGGAAAATATGCAGAAAACAATTGATTTATATACAGGGGTTATGTCCATTTTAAATATTTATAAACTGATAGAGAAAAATCTGGTAATTAAATGTATGCATAGGTAATAACTCTGTATTTATGTGTGAGCATTGCATGTTGGGCTTAGAATACATGTTTATTATTCCCGAAGACCGATAAAAGCTAATTTGTGCCATGTCGTTTTATCGCCAGGGAAACATGTGATAAGAGCAGAGGCACAACGGGTTCAAATTGCAAATGTAGTGGGTTTCACCTTTAACTAAAAGTCATTCTGAATACGCGCTAGTAGAGACCATACACATGTATAACTTTATCTCAGTAATGGGTTCATTGAGAAAGTCTGGCTGGCTTTAACTAACATCACGGTAAAATAATAAATAACGGAATTCTGTCCCCTTTTGACTTGTTTTTAAAAAATAACCTTTTTTCATTAAATGACCGCTTTTTGAAAACCCGTAAGGGTTGTTTATTGAAATAACTTGAAGCAACGTCAGCGTAAAGGTTTTTTTCCTAGGTTCAAAATTCCCTCGTTTTATCATTTGGTCATGTTAAAGCATAAAGATTGACTTGCAAAGACATATTCCAACACAATTGATCTATGTATAAGTCAAATAGTAATTTTTATATGATACGCTTTCATTTAAGAAAAAGTACATTTATTTTTTCAATGAGAAATCGAAACGGACCATTTGGGATAAAACCCAATCCATCATGCTTTATTTCGCTCGCCATATATTCTGGAAAGTGTGAAAAGCTAACCAAGATGCCAGGAAGTCCACAAATGACGTATCTACAAAATGACTATACATGTACATCATTTTGACGGATGATTTGGGAAATACATATCCCTGCTTGTTGCTGGATTTAATTTACTCGCCATTTTTAAAGCCTTAAAAACTTACCAAGGTGAGAGAGAAAAAAGCCACAAAATGGCACAAATATGCAACCATAAGAAAGTATAGGTCATTTTGGCATGTTGTTTATCTACATAAAATGATCGTTACATAAGAAAATGCCACAGACGTTCTATGTTCACGAACTAATATATAACCAGTCATAAATTATGTAGAAAGATCCGTCTGAAATGCTGCTTTCACGCAGCAGTTAAGTTTTATAGCAAATGCATTAAACATAAATCGAAATATGTTTTATATCAAAATGATGATGTTACAGTGTTAAATATGTTGCAAATATGTCTACAGAAAAATAGATGGTCAGTGCATGTAAATGAACCATTCTTAAGTCATATTCACGAATTAAAGAAAAAAACGGATTTAATGGTCGAATAATGTCAATAATCATGGTACAATCTTTATCCTTATTCCGTGGGACATTTTTATTTACTTCCAACAATGAACTTTTTGTAGTGCTAGGTCTCTTTTTGTACAAAAACAAAATGCAATGGCGATTTTAAAAGTGAAAGGTTGCAATGGCGGTGAAGGATTTCGGATATCATATTCAAGAGCTTGGTGTGGAACAGAGCTTCATTTCGCCGAATCTTTCTGCTTGGATAGTGTTTGATAGTTGTCGTGGACCTTTTAAGTTGGATTCTTGAAAGTCCAAACTACAAATCACCCAATAAACAAGCAGAAGAAGCGTTAAAGCGACTGTTATTGTATTTCTCTACTAAAGGAATCTGAAAATCCCAATGTCTTAGCAAAAAGCAATCTATATATAGAACAATATGTTTTAACTTTACTTAACAGTGTATCCCAACTTATACTGGATATATTTGACTTACCATAGTTCTTTGTTCCTTTCATTCTCAAAATTGACTTGCACGTGACGGGTGTAGCTAGCTAGACAGGAGGTGCTTAACCTTCCGGAGCACCCGGCCTCACTTCCTTGATGGAAGTTCACGTGTATAACATGTTTTGCCAGTTTGCAAAGTTTTTGCTTTGTTTTTGGGATTGTGATATGGACAAGGACTGGTATGTTTGTTTTATTTTTTTACTTCAGGCGTACGTAACCGAGAACTAGAATGTCTAGTTCTACTTTTTGACATGATATCCTCAAGACGCCTAAATTCGTGGTAGGGTCATTGAAATTCGTGGTAGATTGCTCACACCGGATATGATTTATAGGAAGTATCGTACTGATGATTAATGCATACAGTCCAAGTCAAAAAGGCGCCCAAAGGGAAAAAAATTCCATAGTTAGTTATAAATATTTTTAAATATGTCGTAAACTGGTAAAAAAATATAAAAATATCAAAAATTAACTTTTGACAAATTTCACTATTGCCAAATTATTCTTGAAGATATATCTATTTTTAATCACAAGTAAAATAAATAACGATGGAACCTATGTCGTCTGCAAGAAGAGGGTCTTGCAAATTTACCCGATCAACATCTGAAACTTTTGTGCCAAGTAATAGGTTTTGAGTGTCATCAAAATCGCGTGTCCCTTACGCTTTATTTAGTAAAAGTCATACTTTTTTTTTTACTATATAATATGATTTAAAATGACGCGAATTCCGCATGTAATACCGGAAATGCCTAATCATTTTTAATCCTTGTTTTAATTTTGTAATCAATAATAATCCAAAAACATTTGTGTTGTTAATCTCAACTAGACTATTGAAAATATAATTTTCTGAAACAATAATTTTTGTAGACCATTCCTTGGAGAAATCTCGTGATCCGAGAGACTTCCCAGGAATTTGGTCACGTTTTTTTCAAAATGGCGTCTACAGAGAAGGTTTTGTTTACAAACGATGTTTTTCGGTATATTACAATGAAAACAACCAAATTTTTCTTCATTTTAAAGCAAAGTGTACGAAATGTAAAAACAGGATTTACTTACGATTAATCATTAAATTTAACAACAAACTGTTAGTACCACGAATATTGGCGACAAGAGGATACTCTAGTTTTTTTCGAACCTATAGATTCTGTTGCTACATTATAGAGAAAAGCCGAAAACTGTCCATTCTATGAAAGAAAGGATTGATCGAGGCCCGTACGGCCGAGATCAATTCTTTCTTTCACAGAATGGACAGTTTGAGGCTTTTCTCTAACTTAAAACATTGAATCCTTTGTGTTCTTAAAATACAGTTTTAAATCACCCTTTCATTAAATAATGGACAGCTGTAGGTTACATGATTTCTTTCATAACTTAATGGACAGCTGTAGGTAATTCAATAGTGTGTTTAATGAAGTGTATTCAGTCATATACAGAAACACATTATGCATGCTTTTTGTGATTTGCTCATGTAAGACTACAAAACATGCTCATGCCATGTGCTTTCATTTGTTAAGATACCATCAGATAGTGTAGAAATGTTTTTACTTGGTCAAAATTTACCCCATTTAACAAATATATTGAAGGAGAAAATCAGTTAATGGAAGTTAGTTATATTTTACAGTGTAGATCTTTTAATATTAGTGTTCAATCTGCCAGTAAAAAGAGAAAATCTGTGCAGAATGAAAAACCAAATTTTTGCGAAATTGTTGACAGTTTAGGTGAGACAACTACGTGTTGATTCCGGAAATATATCAGTTCCAGTTATTTTACATTGAGTTTTTAAGTTCAAACCAATAATCGTGTGGATGTTTACATGGAAATTGTACATGTGTTCAATTTTGAATGCAAAAATGGAATTTAAACATTTCTTTGCTAGTAATTGATTTTTTTAAGGATACAATGAGTTCAAACTTTTATGGTGTGTTTCTGTTTGTATTTAACACTTCACCTGTAACTGTCCAATAAGTTGATATATCTGTACATTCTAGCTGTCCATTCGGTTAGTTAATGTACAGATACTTTAACTTATTGGACACTTACAGGTAATAAATGACGATTAAGCTAGTTAATGTACAAAAAAGACAAAGGATGACGTCATAGCAATGTTTTAAATGTACATAAAGCCATTAAATGTAATATTTGTCTATTGAAGAATCCAAAGTGACGGATTAGATGAACATCTTTAATCAAGATAAACTTTCTGGTCTATGTTGATAACTATGTTACTATGGTTTGACTTCAAGAATTTACTCTCTTAATTTAATATTAAGGATATTGAATTTTATTTTCATAATTTATACATGTACTCCCTTGTGCAGATCAGGTGTATGGAATTCCAGTGTCGTACTTGTAAAGGTTGTCTTGGAAACCTATGTTCAGAAAGGTGAAACATCAAAATAAAAAAAAACTTTCCTTAAAATGTGTTCACTTGGTTTGAAACATATATGAAATTTATATAAAGAAACTACTTTTGTCAACGCTTTCACTCGCAAGTGTTTTAGTTCTTAACCACCAATTGCAATTGCAATTGTACCAATTAACAATATTTTTACACACAATGGTTGTAACATTGAAAATTATGATCTGTCTATAAACCTAACTAAAAAAAACATACTTGTGTTTTCAGATTATTTAAATTTTGTTATGAATTAAAAAAGATGACAAAGAAAGAATTGAAAAGAAAACTTCATCTGGCGCTACAGTTCTTTGGAAAGTTAGAACTACATCCACAATACACATTAGATAACCGGAGGAAATTTTCAGAAAATCAACATTCATGTTAAACTTCAGTACTAGAGAAGTTTGGAAATTTTCCATATATATACAGAAAGGGAGCTAACTCTTTTTTAAAAATAGATAAAATCTGACTGATGTCAAGGAAATTAGTTGGAATGGTTTTCTAAATCCTCTGAACGACTTAAATAATTTGTTCAAATGATTAAAACAAATAGTTTGAATGATTTATTAATTCCTAAAAATGATTCAGTTAATTTTGTCCAAATGATTTATCTAAATTGTTCGAAATAATTACTAGTTGGTTCAAATGAATTACTTATTTTATTTATTTATTTATCTATTAATTATTATTTATATTATATTATGTTAGTTTGGCCGTGTTTTCTGTAGTTATTTACTACTGTAGTATTTGGAAATACTTTCTCATCATATCTGAATGGTTGATTTATTGCTCACGTGTCAGTGAAGTTTATTTCTACATACATCGAGACATCACAAGTTAAAATTAAAGGGGGAAATTCTGGCATTTTTTTGCATAGTGCAATAAGGGTTCTTTATCGCCTGTGACAATGGACTTCTGTCACGTGCTTAGTCAAATTACCGTTAGGGTATTTTATGCATCTGGTTAATAATAATAATAATTATTGTATTAATAATAATAATGATAATACTCATAATAATAGCAACACAAAAATATTTACAAGACAATGTTTGTTCATAGAATGAAGAAATAAAAAAAAATAAATAGTTGGGAAAATCCATTTTTGAGGTAGTCTGGAAAAATACATTGTATCAAGTTCAACAGTAGAAATAGGCACGATGGACTATACACTATCACGAATAAGGAAGAAGTGGAGTGAAGCATTGGTCAAGATATTTTTTACCTTGATCAAAGTGGTAAGGCCTTGAATGAAAGGAAAACAAGAGAACCTGTAGAATGTTTTTTCTTGTGTGTGTGTGTGTGTGTGTGTGTGTGTGTGTGTGTGTGTGTGTGTTTTGTATTTTTTTATAATAAAAATAAAAAACAAAGATGTTTTCTTTAATTTTCCTGAATTGTATAACCTATACATGCAGATTCATTTGTTTTTAAATTGTTATTAATTATGAACATATGGATATAAGATAAGTAATAGAAATAATAGTAATAGTAATGTAAGATAATAGAACTACAATCACATCATTATACAATATTTCATCATTAATTCTAGTGTCATTCAAAGTAGGAAGTTGTTCAAACTGTGATTACAACGTAGGTGTTTTTTCAGTACTTTGTTGTCCCGATTAAATATGACTAGTAAAGCGCCATTTACAACATACTAAAGCAGAAAATTGTTTGTCCTTATAGACACTTATTCCTATCAGCATTAACACAGGTAACGTCATTTTCAGTTTAGAGTATGCGTAACAACTGGTTTTGTCATTCCGTGTCAGGTATTTATCCAGATAACACCGAATTTTTAACTTTTTTTTGGTATGAATAGACAGTAAACAAAACGCATGACTAGGAAATGTTTTGTCACTACCTTTAATGAACACTCAATATTGAAACTTTTCGATTTGAAAATCAAAGCCTAACTAGTCAACGCTTTAATACCACAGTGACATTTTAAATTAAAATAAGCAAAATTACAAGTCAAAATTCAATCATGATGGTAGAGCTCGTTATTTTGCCCAAACAGTGAGTGAGAAAAATTATATTAACTTATTTGGTGACTATTTTTATATAACACATTGAAATAGCTTTCTAGTACCTGTTTGATTGACCTCTTGGCGAAGTAAGTCTAGTATACATATTCGTTTACATATAAATTAGTATTTTAAAATACATTTGTTGTATTTATTACCATAAATATGTTATATACAGATATATATTACTATCTTAATTAATTAGGGTTATTTCTTTTTAAAATCAATGGATTTCGTTAGTCTATGTTCAACTGCTATTGCTGCTTTTGCCACTCGACCTGATTTTTTCTTACGGGCTTCGAATTTGGCTCCCATATTGCATACTTCTGTCGTTATCGCTAAAAAGTCTTTTTCAGGGTTCTGCCTAATTACGTCATAAAACGCATACAACATCCATCCACCAACACTCTCTCGTCCAAAAGATATGTATCCTGAAAAATTACAGAGAATTATTAATGCATGATTTCAGAATCACACAATCAGAGTTAAACTAAAATTACGGAAATATGGTCAACATAAATTTGACCAAAGTTGGTTAATAGTGTTTTACATCACAGTGAGGATTTTCCCCTTATATCAAGGCGATCAATTCCGGGATAGTAGAGGAAACCGGAAAGCCTCTGGAAACACCGTCCCTCGGAAAACTAAGTAACAAACTTTCCCACACTTGGATCTTGTACAAGGTAGGATGCTAGTCCAGGCGGTGAGAGGTTAATAAATTGGACTGACAAAAATGTTTGAATATTGCTGTTTTCAACTGTGGAAATTGTTTTGTTACGAAAAATTGGGAGTTTGAGTCCACGCTGACCAAAAGCTTTACTATGTTTGCAAAGATACTTAATACACACTCAAGAACAAAGTGACTCTTTGTAGATGTAGACAAATACAGATGACATAAAATGTTAAGAAGAATGAAACTTTTTAGACTTGCCATGAATCAAAAACAGCTCAAAACTTGACATATAACGTAAAGTCCTAAGAAATTTGTAAAACCAGTTAATCTCGATATACATTCAAGGTCAACTTCATAAACAACATAAATTTATGCATTAAGTCTTATATTAGTTTGTAAAACCATTTGACCTTGACTCACATTGACCTAAAGCAGTTAAATCGTTTAAACATATTGTTATGAATCTAAATGATTAATAGCCTAAAACTTCATACATGGCATCTGCAGTTAAACCTCTACCGAAGCCATTGATCTTGTTAAAAATTTTATTATAATATTTCCGAGATAAAATCTGGCAATACGTTTAAGTTCAATGAGTCTCTTTTCTGGGAAATGCTCATTTCTAATTTTGGCGAAATTAAATACGTTTGGTTATGAAATAAATGGGTAGCGATTGATTTACATAAGCAGTTGAACCACGTGACTTTTATTATTAAGTGATTTTGTTCAAAGTTTTAATGGTGGTTATATATTATACCCCGCATATTCGTTTTTTTTATTATACCCCCCGCAACGAAGTTTGGGGTATACTGGAATCGCCTTGTTTGTCTTTCTGTCCGTTGACAAATTATGTCCAGAGTGTAATTCAATTATGTATGTATGATTCAATTTTTTCTGATACTATGCACATATGTCATCATTAAAACCTCTGCACCTACAAATATCAGTTTAATCGGATAAATTAATTTATAAATAAATAAATTTGGTCGCACATATAATTTGTCCGGAGGTATATTAAATATGTATGACATAGTTATTCTGAAACTATGCACAGATAATAAGATTCATTAAAAACCTGTGAACCCGTGATTATTAGATAGATTTCTTATTGTTTTGCAATTTATGAACATTGAGTATGAACTCAATCACCCACAATTAAAAATTTCTCCACTAACAATTGGAAGCGAGGGTATAAGTCTCCTTCAGTGACAGTTCTAGTTTTTATTTATTTATTTATTTATTTATTATCTATATTTTATTTATTTATTTATTTATTTATTTATTTATTTATTTGAGGGGGAAGGGTGGGCTTTGCTGTTTTTGGACATATTAAGATGTAACTCTCTATACTTTATCAAAACAATGTAACAACTAGTAACTTTAAATAAAATATTCATGATTAGAACGAATTTTGTCCTAAAAGATAATACTAATTTATAACGTTCGATTTCCTTACCATCAGCTACTGAATAAATCACACAAAAGTGGATAGGACAATATGGTAAATATACTGCAATTCTTTTCTTCTTCCTCTTTTTACAGTTTTTAAACATATTTTCTTCTGTACTTGGTGAAATAGAACCCTTTTCTTCCACATCTCTATCTTCGTCACTTGAGTATTCGCTATCGGTGTTGTCCGTCTCATCGGTGTCGTCATTTTCTTCTATATCTGGTGAACCCCTTTCCTCAACATCTTCACCTTCTTCACTTAAGCTTTCACTATTATTGTTTGTCCTCTCATCGGTGCCGCGTCTTTCATAGATGATGTCAACTCCTTCATCATAACTGTCGCCATACCCATCTCTTTTCCGACATGCCTTCAATAAAAAGATTAAGTCTAACACAAACATATAGAACATACTCTGCATAGATCACATTAAAAAATTAACGAGAAAAAAACTCTCCATTCATTCATTCATTCATTCATTCATTCATTCATTCATTCATTCATTCATTCACTCTTTATTTCCTCTTTTACAGAGATATAATACAAATACAACTTAACTACTAACTAACTTTGCATAATAATAGTAACGTTAACATATTTACAAACTAGTTTTACATTTTTTTATACACACAGTGTCATTTAACATATTATGCATTTGCCGATGCTTTTACATATGTAAAGCAAATAAATAAGAAATGTTTAAGGTCGGGTGGGTTGAGGGTTGTATGTGATTCTTTCCAAGCAATACATGAGTTAAGGTTTCTTCATCGTAACTTGAAAATGTTTCTATAAAATTCTGTTTTAACACAGGAACATAAGATGTGAGAGAAGAGGTCGCTCTGTTGTCTTTCACAATGTTCACATGTTACATTTTCAGTTTGTCGACGCACTACCGTCAATTCTGCAATATATAGCGTGCTAGTTGCGTTTCCTGTCGGTTCTCGGGGACTTCCCACACTGTTGCAACATCTGGATGGGAAACATCGTGTATGGTTTTGAAACGATCAAAGTCTGAATCCGAATTTGTGCGATCACCGCGAAGTTGTAATTGTTTGCCGTCTATGGTACTTTTGATTAATCTTTTCCATTCTGTTGAGGGGATGCGCTGCTTATGTTGTATGTAGTTGTTGAATTGATCTTGTAAACTGTATTTTGTCAATATATAAAACACATTCGGTATAAATCCAAGTTGGTTTACTGTACGGTATTTTGAAATGTCTCTAATACGTTCCTTAACAAAGAGTGCTTGCTGACAGAACAATTACTACCAACTTATAAGTCTTGGGTCAGACTCGGTGGTGGGTTGGGGTTCTAACCCACGACATTCCACTTACGGAGCAGGAACTCTGCCAAGAACCCGTCATTTAAAATTGAAAGTCACAGGTCTTAAGGACGAGGCCTTTAAAAGCCCAGGTCCCATATCGAGACAATACTGTACTATCTCTTGAAGCTGGTGGCGTATTAATGTAATTGAACTATTCTTAACAGGGAGACAGATAACAGTCAAGTATTTGAAACGTTACAATAAACTGAATAACTGATCAAATTGGGTAATTCGTCAGAACGAATTAATAAATCGTTCAACGAATTAGTTAAATCGTTTGGACGAATTAGTAATTCGTTCGTACGAATAAGTTAAATCGTTCGTACGAATTAGTATTTCGTTAGGACGAATTAGTAATTTGTTCGTACGATTTAGTAAATTGTTCGTACGAATTAGTTAAATCGTTCGTACGAATTAGTAATTCGTTCGAACGGATATGTTAAATAGTTCGTACGAATTAGTAAATCGTTCGGACGAATTAGTTAAATCGTTCGGACGAATTCGATTTTTTTTTCCATTTGGCCCTTCCACGCCGCCGTAATAAACCTTTTGGAAACGTTCAAGCAAATCTTTCTCTAGAACAGTTAATGTATTTCACAATTCACAACTGTATAATATAGATCGGATAATGACTTTACGATACAGGTCGCGAAAAAAACACAGAAAAATTCTGAGAAATACAAAGTGAACATTCACGCTGATGAACTCGATAACTACACGTGCTTTATCGGTTATAAGTGTATAGATATAAAAATACCTGAATAAAAAACAATTTCGGTTTGTCTTTTAATTCTTGACATGCTTTATCTTCAAATAAACTTATCAATTTTCTGGTTGGTATAGTTCCGTCTGTCCCAAATATGACAGGTTGAAGGTTGATAGTTCCTTTCTTCTCAACAAGCTCTCCAGAAGCTTCATCTATCAAAGTATTATTGCTTGATTCGTCCTTACCATGGGAACCAATAACACATGCAAAAGTGTCAGCTTTTTTGTTTACTTCTTTTCGTGTTGCGGCTGAAAAATTGAAAAGCGTACGTAACAAGTTATTCAAACACTATTTCAAACATACAAATTGATGGAATATAATAATAAAAATGTACAGTTCCTAAAGTCTTATAACAATTTGGTATCATTAATATAATCTACAGCCGGAAGAAAGTAATTAGTAGTAATGACTGGAGAAGTAGATCAAAACAATGCTGAATGCTGTCAATTCACAACAAAGTATATATATCCTCAAGACGCCTAAATTCGTGGTAGGGTCAAATTCGTGGCAGATTGTTTACACCGGATATCATTTACAGGAAGTACATCACTGCACACACTCAAAGTCAAATAGGCGCCCAAAGTGTTAAAATTTCCATACTTAGTTAGAAAAAATTTAAATATGTCCTAAACTAGTAAGAAAATATAAAAATATCAAGTTTTAATTTTTAACAGATTTCACTATTGCCAAATTATTCTTGAAGTTATATCTTTATTTTTAATATCAATTCAAATAAATAACGATGTAAACTATGTTGTCTGGAAGAAGAGAGTCTGGCCTATTTACCCGATCAACTTCTAAAACTTTTGTGGCAAGTAATACTAGTTTTGAGTGTCATCAAAATTGTGTGTCCCTTACGCTACATTTAGTAAAATTCATGCATTTTCACTATATAATATGATGTAAAATGATGTGAATTCCGAATGTCATACCGGAAATGCTTTATCGTTTTTAATCCTTGTAATAATGTGTAATCAATAATAATCAAAATATTTGCGTTGTTAATCTAAACTAGACTATTGAAAATATAAATTTTTGAAACAATTAGTGTTCTAAGCCCTAACCAGGAGAAATCTCGTGATCCGAGAGTCTTCCCACGAATTTGGCCACGTTTTTCCAAAATGGCGTCTGCCGAGAGGGTTTTGTTTACAAACGATGTTTTCCGGTATATTCAAATGAAAACAACTAAATTTTCTTCATTTCAAAGCAAAGTGCAAGAAATGTAAAACGGGATTGACTTCTTTACTATTTACTTACGATTAACCATTGAATTTAGAGCAACGAACTGTTAGTACCACGAATATTGGCGACAGGAGGATATATATATATATATATATATATATATAGTACGATTACATCTCAAGAAATATTTTTTGAAAGATTTGAGAGCTAGATTGCAAAATGGTACTTTACGCCCAGTCAATATTCATTTAACTGTTATTCCTGAGACAGTGGAGGAAACCGAAATGCCCGACAAAACCACTGTTCTTAGGGAAGCAAACTGACAAACTTTCTCATACTAGGATCTGCCAGAATGTAAAAACCCTCAACCACAATCTCGAGTCACAGTCTAAAAGTATGATCTTATTATATTATTTGAGAGATATAGTTACATCCTGCAGATAAAGATAATATGGGTCACATGAATACAGAATCTTGTCCATTACTTTTCGATTAAATATTGTTACCATACGTCTCTGACGAAATGGTACACTGAGATTCATGGGTTCATTCTCCGTTAAACTGACCTTCGATTTTCAAAACTAGGAAGGACACTGAGATGGTCTTGGAATTTTTAAATTCCGATAAATAGTTGATTATTATTATTATTACTTTTATTATTATTCTCTCTCTCTCTCTCTCTCTCTCTCTCTCTCTCTCTCTCTCTCTCTCTCTCTCTCTCTTCCAGATGATTACATGACTGCATGCATTTTTTACTCAGAAACAATACAATATAAGCGGTTTGTTTGTTGAGTTCTCTCCCCTTTGATGCCTATATGTAGTAAATTTTTGTTTGACATTTGATGAAACTCGTATGTTCAACTTGTTACAATTTTATGTTTTGCACTTTGTAGCTTTTCCTAGTGACTATTTCACGTCAAAATGACATATTTGATTTGTTGACGTTATGATAAAGACATTTATATATGGTCATCAATTTCCGAACATTTTGTCATTTTCTGGTTTATTGGAAAGTATAAGCACATATAAATTAAATTAAGTAATAAGATCATTGAGGTACACTGACCATTTTGTTCTAATCACATATAAAATCCATCATCATCATCATCATCATTCCTGTTGCTGTTGTCATGTGCAAAATTTTGAATATTTCTTTTTATAAAAATTTAAAATTTTGCAAACGACACTGTCATTAGTAGAAGTAGTAGTATCATCATCATCATTTATTATTATTATTATTATTAATTATTATTAATAATAATTATTATTATTTACTACTACTACTATAGGTTATACTCAATAAGAACATACCTTCAGTAAGTACATTCACTATCTGTTCTGTAGTCAGGTCTGTGAACAACAGTACTTGGAATTCTAGAGAAGTCAATGCCTTGTGCATATTGTTAAGTTCAGGTTGAGCATGCGGTCTACGCCTTAGTCTCGGTTTCACATGTGGAAAGTTTTCGATAGAAATAACGATACCAAACCCTCGAACTTGGTGCTGGAAGTCGTACACTTCTGGATCACTTTCAACATTCTCAAGATCTGGTTTTTTTAGTTGTGTTTCAATTTGTTCAATTAAACTTAAAAGAAAATAAAGAAATACAACTTAAAAAAATATGAAATTTTATAATTGTAAAAATAATAACAATTAAAAGTATAAACATAAACTGGGTGCATTATGTTTATACTCTCGGCCAGGAAACTACAAAAATAACTGATGTTTTAAGTGCAAATAAGTTGTATCTTATCATTAATTATGATAAAATTCTCGACTTTGGCCGAACACTGGAAACTATTTTTAAAAACTGTACCTGGTGGTGTTTGTAGTCATAATTAAACCTGATTTAACTATTATCATTATTTATTAATATTCTTTTTTTATTTTTTTAAAGTAAAACAGATTCTGTTTTGCCCGCAATTTATTTGATCGAAAAAAGATAGATATTTTTCAGTACACTATAAGAATTTCTATTTATTTTTCGTGATTTTTGTCGGTTTAAAAACTTATTATCTGAAATTAAGTTTTCCGCTTTTTCAAAAGTTGAATGATTAGGAAAACCTTTTTATGGGGACAAGTGATACAGTGATACTGTTTGCAATATATTAGTGTGTGTGTGTGTGTGTGTGTGTGTGTGTGTGTGTGTGTGTGTGTGATATTTAAAGAAAAAATTTATACAAGCCACATCTTGAATTGCCCAACGAGGATTGTAAATATGATGTTCTGAATACTACATGTAATGTCCTGAACGTTCTACATTTATAACATCTAATGTTATATCTGGGTATTGCATACGTATCGGAATTAATTTTGAAACAAAGGGTCCCCATACAGTTTCACCGTTTATGGCACCACTTCCAAGAATTATACAAATTAAATACTACTTGTCCTCAGGATGCATTATCATAGATATCGCACAACTAGTTGATTTTTCAGGATTTCCATATATCTATCTATAAGTAGCACTATTTTCAAATTTTGTGTACATGAATGTAATTTGTCGTCAAAAAAATAGCATTTTAAATATATTAAGTCTAGCTATGGTATGCTTATTCGCTTTGAAAAGCTTAAGAGCTTCGGTGGCCAAGTTGTCTAACTCTTACGGATGATATTGTTTTTCAATACCTAGGTTCGAATCCCGTCGGACAGAATCAACATGTAGTGTGAGAAAGTTTTTTTTTAGTTCAATTGCCGAAGTTCGGTTGTTTTCCTCGGACACTCCGACTTTCTCTACCATTCTAGAACTGACCGCCTCGACATAATGAATGAATCTTGACTGGGGTGTAAAACACAATTAATCCAATCCAACGGATGAGCTTAAATGTTGAAAAATAAAACTGTCTTATAGAAATTGTTTACTGACTTTCGTTTCCATGTATATTTTAGTATTGATGAAATATCACACTTACTCGTCAAATATCTTCTTAACTCCGATCTCTGATACTGAAAATGAAAAAAAAGAAGTTTGCGATGCTTGCTGAATCTTTAGATGTGAAGTAAAAATCATTTATACGTTAATCATTAACTTACAAAAAATCTTATATTACAGATAATAATAATAATAATAATAATAATAATGTGTATTATTATTATAATAACCACCTTTGAATTATAAAATTGTCATGTACAACTTTTGAATGTATAATTTTAATAAATTCGGTACATGGCAATTTTTAATGTTGTTTAACATTGTAGTTAGCGTAACTTTACTGGGGTTATTTCTCTTTCTCCTTTAAATGAATTTTGAAAAATGACAAGTGGGGATTTCCAGAAATCTATATTTAAACATAACCATTATTATTGATTTTTTAACGAAACTTCTTAAATGTTTATTTACGATTTTTAACAAATGAAACAATTGAATATATGACACAAATACCTGTTAAACTTTGATGTGCCATATGTGTGAAATGATTGATATCTACTTACCGTCCTTGCCATTGTAAATTTTAGGCAGATCATCGGTGTTGGGATCAGAAGTCGCCATGTCATGGTCTACATGGTTACGGGTGTCACGTGATATAAATAATGACGAACAAAACGATTTTTAAAAAATCAAACGAACAAATTGATTACTTGAATTATCATAATATAATTGATAAAGTTTCATCCAATCATCATTGATATATTTCCTCACAACTGAGATATATGACGATTTTAAATATAATAAAATAATAAAATAAACTTAACTAATTCGTTACTTCTTTTAACATCAGATATAACATACATAGAAAAACGTAGGGAGAAAATATTATGCAACTATTGTCTTTTGATGAGGTTAATACAAGGATTTGTGACCCCAATGTTATAATGGTCGAGGTGAATATATCATTTCTAAAGGGGTAATAAATCCTTGTGTTAACCTCATCAAAAGTCAGTAATTGTTTTATTATATTCATGGCGCCGCTAGATTAAATAAAAGAATACGCACAAAAGTGTTAGCCGAAGGCAAACACCAAGCGCCTATGGCGCTTCATGCTAGGGGGGTGCGGGGGCATGCTCCCCCGAAAAATTTTGAATTTAGTGGTGTAAAATGGTGCAATTTGATGCCTTTTGGAAGGTTTTTTTGGGACTAAATCCTATGAATACACCACCTACATCATAAGAGAAAAAACACATTTAGGATACATTATGTGATAAAAACCATTTTATTCCCTCTGCAGAACTCACCAGATGGTGACAGGAAAATATAAAAAATTCCTATAGATATCCCCACGATGGTTTTTTTTTTTTTGTTTGTTTGTTTTTTGTTTTTGTTTTTTTTTTTGTTTTTTTTTTTTTTTTTTGCTTTTGTTTTATTCTCTTTTTTTATTTCGATTTTGAAACAACAGCTCAAGCCACATCCTGCATTTCTTCTCCGCGCTCAAATGCTAATGCAATGCGTCTATGGCCGGTGGCGTCATACTGTTTTAAAACCTCATCAACATCCATCTGCCTGTTACGATGTATATGCATCAAAGCGAGTCCAGAAAGGCGTTCTTGGGACATTGTGTTTCTCAAATAAGTTTTCAATCTGCGAAGACTACTAAATGAGCGCTCAGCCGATGCTGTTGACACTGGCATGGTTAAAAGTATGTGAAATATTGTATATATATTTGGATAAAGCATGTGCGACTCATCCAATGCTTCACATAGACGCTTGCATTTAACATTTTGAAGCTGAACAGCATTTTTCCACAATTCCAGCTCATCGTCTATATTGTCACGATGAGGCAAGAAATCACTGTAACACTCCTTGATATCCTGCCACATGTCATTTGTCAGCAAGTTGATTTTATGACTCAGGAGGTATTGTGCTTTTAGTCTTGGTCTGGAATCACAGAGTCTTTCTTGTAATTGAGTCTTCAGATGGTCAACAAATTCATTAAAAACATTTAGTCTCCAGTACTCCTTGGACTGTTTCAGCATGTACATTTGTCCTATGTATTTGCCTTGCTGCAGTACGTGGTTTATCAACAGTTATTTCATTTGCATCTGCAAGAGAAGTGGCTTCATGCCATACTTTATCATAGAAAGACACATCCTCCCGTTTTGAGGACAGAAATGTCACTAACGCATGAGCTTGATCAGCTGCCCTTACAAGGTCACATTCAGGATTCTGTAGTCCATCCGAAATGGGAGATAAATACTTGAGAGTGTTGTGACAGATAAAAACACATATGACAAAGTCAAAAGAATTTATAGCTTTAAAGAAAGAAAAAGCTTTCGAACTTACTTGTGTATCTTTGAAAGTTTGTAGTTTCTCAAGGGTGTCAGAAATTGCTTTAATGTTTTTTATGATAGACTCTACACTATTTGCATGATTAGACCAACGAGTTTCACAAAACCTTTTAATCCTAATACCACCAGGGTTTACATCTAAATATGCCTGAAGTCTCTGTGGAGAAGAAGTTATGAAATAGAGCATATTGCCTGCAATCCCAAACATATTCCGAATTTGTGTGATTTTACAGGAATGACAAATAGCGAGATTTAAATTATGGTTTCTGCAATGAATATATACAGCTTTTGGATGTTGTCTCTGTACTCTCGCTTGCACTCCCCGTATATGTCCGCTCATATTACCAGCGCCATCATAACCCTGTCCAACAATGTTGTTGGCATCCAAATGAAACTCTTCAATTTTGTCAAGAATAATTCCAGTCAGTGTCTCACCTGTGGTGTCCCTAGTTGAATCAAAAGAAATGAAATGTTCTTGTACAGTGTGTTGGCCATCTGTATTCTGTACAAACCTAAGACAAAAAGCAAACTGCTCAGTGTTACTGATATCAGCAGACTCGTCTGCCAAGACAGAAAAGAATTTTGCATTTCTGCAACTGGACAAAATATCCTGCCTAATTTGATCACCACATAAATAAATAAAATCATTTTGAGTTTGATGACTGATATATTTGGCATTTGGAGGAGAGTTTTGTAAGTGATAATTCAGTGCTTCATCAGTCTCTGCACGAAACTTTAACAATTTCCTAAAATTACTCGAATCGTCCGTTTTGCCCCGAAGCGCTATGTTTTGCTTACCGCATAAAATTATGGTTTTTATGATAGAAATCAATGCCGAACGGTTTCTCTCAATTTTTTCCTTGTACGCTGATGATATTTTTTCAGCAATACTTGGAGCGTCATTTTTGCAGAGGCGTAGAAAATTTTTACTGAGTTCAACAGCACGCATGTGTTCTTTTGTGCCTAAATGAGTATCTACTACTTTTTTAGCATTACTCCAATCAGTTAAAAGTTTTGTAGACAGTACATTTTGATTTTTGCTAAAAGCAACACAGACATTACAAAACACACCGTCCAAACTTGGGCTGTAGCTGAGAGTGGGATATTTGTCCTCATCAAATACAAAATTTGGAAACTCTGCGTTGCTTCTTACCAATTAATGTAAGAGGAGCAGACCAACTTTTGAAATGGGGTTTGAATTTTTTCTGCACAATATTAAACCTTTCCAAATCAGATCTCTCACGGCAAGAATTGAACTTTATTGTACCAATGTCGAACATCTCAAATTCATTGTCAGATTCAATATTTTTGTTATCACTTGCATTTAATTTTTTGCACCTATACTGCATTTCTGAATTTTCAATGCCCGACTCAGACATGTTCAACTTTGTTTTTTCGCTTTCATCACAAATATCCAAATTTTCAGTACTTTCACAATCAACATCAGAACAAGACTGTGAAGGTTCCAAAGTAAAATTTTCAAAATCTGACACTTTCGGTCGTCTTTTGACCCAAAATTCTAGACTTTCCTGGCTTGATCCGGTTCGCTTACTCATGTTTCTTGTTCTTTTATTACACAGAAAATAATTAGGTTCCTAATCTATCAGAACATTATAAACGAAGTGATATAGGAATCGATAGAGCTATAGATCATGGACAGCGTTCTTTTGAGTCAGCGTTCTTTTGGGTAGTTGTTATGTTAATGACGTCATCTGAACTCATTCTCTTACAAGTTAGCATGGGCGCCGCAATTATCACTACGGTTATTCATTCATCAGCGTTCTTTTGAGTCAGCGTTCTTTTGGGTAGTTGTTATGTTAATGACATCATCTGAACTCATTCTCTTACAAGTTGAATGTACAACGAATAACCGTAGTGATAGTTACGCACACTAACAAACAATATTTGACTCCAGTATGATACTGGAGTCAAATATTGTTTGTAAGTGTGCGTAGTGCAATAAAGATTATATTATATCATAACAATAATGTATCTGCTGTTCGGGGTTTTGAAAAGTATACGCACGTGCGTATTGTGCGTAAAGGGTGCGGCGCCCATGCTGATACTGAAAATGAAAAAAAGAAGTTTGCGATGCTTGCTGAATCTTTAGATGTGAAGTAAAAATCATTTATACGTTAATCATTAACTTACAAAAAATCTTATATTACAGATAATAATAATAATAATAATAATAATAATAATAATAAAAATAATAATAATGTGTATTATTATTATAATAACCACTTTTGAATTATAAAATTGTCATGTACAACTTTTGAATGTATAATTTTAATAAATTCGGTACATGGCAATTTTTAATGTTGTTTAACATTGTAGTTAGCGTAACTTTACTGGGGTTATTTCTCTTTCTCCTTTAAATGAATTTTGAAAAATGACAAGTGGGGATTTCCAGAAATCTATATTTAAACATAACCATTATTATTGATATTTTAACGAATTTTCTTAAATGTTTATTTACGATTTTTAACAAATGAAACAATTGAATATATGACACAAATACCTGTTAAATTTTGATGTGCCATATGTGTGAAATGATTGATATCTACTTACCGTCTTTACCATTGTAAATTTTAGGCAGGTCATCGGTGTTGGGATCAGAAGTCGCCATGTCACGGCCTACTCAGCTAGTGTTTAAATGGTCAATGGATAGGTTACGGGTGTCACGTGATATAAATAATGACGAACAACAAAGTTTGATGAGTATCTAAATAAAACTATTTTTAAAATATCAAACGAACAAATTGATTACTTCAATTATTATAATATAATTGATAACGTTTCATCCAATCATCATTGATATATTTGTGAATCTTGTCTTTGGGGTGTTTTTGTTTGGTTTTCTAAAAAAATTTAAAGTTGAAGAATTTAGTAAGTTTCACTATCTTTATTCGCCGGTGTCTGTATTTGGAGTCTATGCTCCTAAAATAACAACATGTGGTTATACAATCACTCTCTTACAATACACATACATTCATACAAAAATCGTAATAACAAAGACTGGCTGCACAACATAATTGAATTTGGACATGAATTAAAAATAGGTCTCAGATGTAAAGTTTCAAATTAATGATTTCCAAAATTGGTTGAGGATGAATAATAATAATTATAATGTGTAAATATTCAAAAGAATATTTAACTAAGTTGGGGGGAAATTAACTCAAAATGTGGTGCAACAGTCAACAATAAACCTGACACAGAATATACACAACATGAATTAAATTTCAATACACATCACTCTTTTTCAATGCAATTGATAATTAAAATAAAGTGCTAACTCAAGTTACACTAAGAAAATAGTAAGCAGACAAAAAAAAACTACAATATATAAAATAAAACAATTTAAACTACAATATTTCAGAGAATTTACATGGGAAATCCTTGACTTGGGGAGATTATGAATAATAATAAGTCATTCCCAGATCTGATTGGCTGAGACAATAAATGACGTCACATGCTAGGTTTTTGGTGAGAAAAATGAATAAAATGACTTAAACTTCAAAATATGAATAATAAAATAAGTGCATCATGATTGTGCATCTGACATGTTTGCTTGATTACAAAAATAAAACTTAAAACATTAAGGGACAAGAGGTGGAACATGTCAGTGCTGCAGACAACATGTCTGTTACATGCCGAAACTTAAATTGTGAATAAAAACGTTAAAAATAAGTTATCGGGTATTGTTGCATGAGAATTCATTAAAAACAATCTTAAAATATTGATATCTAGTTGCTTACTGAATGCCAACGCTTGTAAGGCTTGAAAAATACAAATCTCGGCATGGTTTTACATGACAGCCACATGCTGACTTCACCGGAAGTACTGATATATAAAAACAATGAAGGGATGCAACTCAGTTACATTAGAGCCTTTTTAAGGTGGCTCAGGTGGTCAATACTTTTAGAATGTCGAAAAATATCCAAAACATAAAATAATAGTTTAATACTTGAAAAAGTGTAATAGACAAAGTATCGGAATAAAAATCTTTAACATTACATTATGAAAATCACACCTCACACACAAAAATACAAAATAGTGCACACATGACTAAAGTGTAATTAATTTACTTAACTAGCAAATTAAATAAAAGTTTATAATTAGATTTAAATTAATAGTAAATCTTGAATAAAAATAAATAAATTGTCCCAACATGAATCTTAAGCATCTAAATAAAATTTTGTTGAAAATAAATAATAATAATACTTAAAAAGTTTGGGATGATGAAATTTAAACTTAAAGTTTGACAATATAAAGTAAATAATATTTGACTTACCTAAAAAAATTTAAAGTTGAAGAATTTAGTAAGTTTCACTATCTTTATTCGCCGGTGTCTGTATTTGGAGTGATCAGACTTGCGAGCGATAGCGTATATAATTTCCAACTTTTTCGTTAAGTCACGTGACCTTGGTGAGGCCTTACATGTAAGATAATAATTTGTGATTGGTCAATTATAACAAAAATCCCTTCTTTGGCCTTAACATGCCAGAGTGACCATTTTTGGAGATAGCGTCCCCTTAATTGCAAAATAAGGTTTACCATAATTACAAAATAAACAGGCTTAACTTAGGACAATGTTCCTCTAACACCTATGACATAATTAATCTGACTCGGACACATGGTTGTAAACAACAGATGAAAGGACATGGGAATAAACGCAGATGTTTCTCATATTGTGATAGTTTTTCTCTATACTTAAAAAGTAATAGGATTTCTTAACACAAAGAGACAGGAAAAATCTGAAGTGTTTCTTACTGTGAAACTTTAACACTGGATAAATATTGGGGAAAATGTTAGATAACTTCGAATAATCTGTTACAGAAATTTTCGACTTATTGATAAAAACTTTTAACATTTATAAAATAATTTCTAAGTTATAAACTAAAAATAATCAATTAAAGTTTAACTAATTTATTAAACAAGAATAATAAAAATATTTACAATGTATCATTTCATTTAAATGGTTAATTCATATTTTATGAAATAAAACATGAATTACAAAAATCATGAAAAGTGCATGGTTACAATATCCGTCTTTTCTACCAGTTAAAGGATCAAGGACAATTAATTCTGGAGCTGGAATTTCCTGTTTAGTTCTGTAATTAATGACAGTGAAATCAGGCCAATAAACATGAAGATGATTGAGAAAGCATCCAGTTACTCTAAGGTCACTAATTGTTCCTGGAGCTATGATATCCCAGTTTTTTGGACACAGTGGCAATTCAACTATTGGTATCATAACACATGATGCTCCTGTTGTAATTTCCAGGATAAGCATAGTTGAATGCTTTCTAAACTTGGTCTTCATGATATACAAAAGACATATAATTACTACTGCCATTAATACTGAACATATGACATATGACCATGTTAAGTACTGATTATACAGTAATGTTTGAGCTGGATGTATGGAAGATGAGGGTGTAGGTGAATGAATATAATGAAATGAAGGAATTGGAGGTGAAAGTGTGAAACCATGCGTAGGCAGGGATTTTTGAAGCAATAACAAAGCTGCCGTAAGAGTTTTTACTTTACACAGTAAATATATTGTCAAAACTATGAAAATGCCTGATGCAGTTAATGATGAAACAGATAAGAAACCATTTAGATCAGGCCAAGAATCTTGAATAGAAACTTGTCCATCAAGCATGGATTCTGAAAGATCAGTAAAGATTGTTTCATCATTTTGTGCAGCTTTTGCCATTCGCTTCAAACTAAGGTGATACTTGTTATCATTTGCTAAGTGAGTGGAAAAGGTATGGTTAAAAATATGGAAATCTGGAATGTTAATATCAATTGGTTGTGCATAAGTAGTATCAGCCCTGATAGCAGAGTAATCATCAGGTGAGAAAAAGTGCTGAAGTAGAGCTAAGTTAATTGGGTGTAATTTGGTAATGGAATCAGTGTTATTTTGACATTTTTGAAGTTTAGGGGGTAAATACAAGTTATCTGTAGAAACAGAACATCTACATGGGACATTAATTACACAGAAATGGCAACCTTGCATCATTTTCTGATGTGTTGGACAGTCTAATGTTAGCATGTTAATTTTGTAAGCCAATACTGAGGATGGTGTTAATTCATGCAAATTAGGTGATAAACTGTTAGGTACAAATCTGAAGTTACAGATAGAGTGAGCAGATTCTTTTTGATTAAAATAAATGGAGGAAATGCAAGTATGTGAGGCATGAGAAGTTAGCGAAACATTAAAATCACATGTTAATGATTGTTGGCCTTTACAGGTGTGAAGCTCATCTGGTCTTAGGGAAGCAAACTGCTGACTATCATGACTCACTACAAAATAATTAGGCACATCTAAAAGTTGAGTAGCATGTTTGGAAGTTTTATTGATAGGTACTGGGAATGTTATAACTTTATACAATTTAAGGGGTTGCTGCATAGTTGTGATAGGAAGTTGAAGACTTATATATAATTTTGAATTATTTCTAGCATAAATAAACTTGGACATTTTATAATAATAATCTAAATTTGTGTGAACTAAATGAAAACCTTTAAAGTGTTCAGTCATAATTGACTGTATTTTATGAATAGTATGTTTTAAAATTGATGGGTTAATTAAGTATGGTGAGATTTGTCCAAACACTAATTCCTGAATTCCAAATAAAAATTCCTCTAAATGTTGAGTTAAAACCATTGTTGTATTAACCTGCTTGAAAGTTTCATTTAACATGTAATATATTGTGTTCTCAAAATTGGTTAAAGCAAAATTAAAATCATTAGTTACATTCTGAATGTACTTAAAATTATCTTTGACACTTGACATAATATTATTAAATCTTTTGTCTGAATTAATCATAAAAGAATGGAATTGTTTTTCTTGATGAACCATGGCATTAGCTAATTTATTACTATTTCTAGAAATTACATTCATATGTCTGGCCAAATTGTTTATGTCTTCAGTTGTCGCTGTACCAAATAGTGATTTTGAAATTGTACCTATGAAATCAAATAAACCTCTCTTTCTTCTACTGTTTGTAGATGCAAGCAGATCACCATGGGTGTTAGGAATGAGATCATGGATAATTTTAGCTGAATGGTTGATTTTAGATGCCACTTGTAATTTAAAAATGTTAATCTGATCAATTAGTCTATTCAAAATGTCACATTTTGAAGTTTTCATGGTATGGCAACGTGCAAAAGGTGGCATTGTTACCTGCTTTGGCAACTCTAACTCAAATGTATGAGTCCAGTATTCTTGTCCCATTTGGATACTGGAAATTTCTTTAAAAATAACCCCATAATTGAGTCTTTGGACTATTCTATCCTGTGCAGAAGCTGTAACTACCATTACTGACAAAAGGATGTAGCATAAAATGACTCCCCAGGATCCTACAGTAGATAGAAAGATAGAATTAGTAATTTGTTAAGGAAAATAAGATAGAAAGAAAAATTGTTAGATTTGTAGACATTTAGTAATTGGTTCACATTTGAACATTTTAGATGTATTGGATGCCAAGATAAGGGGTAGCTAATCCCTTTAGCACTATGTTAATATGAGAACCAGCTCATGTAATATTATGGATCCAAAACAAATAAAACATGTAATGCTAATGTTAGTATAAGAAGTTTGTTAGATGGGTTAGAGGGAAAAAAAAAATCTATCTAATTAACATTTTAAATAACAAAAATTGTTAAAATAGACATCCTGGGATTATTATATAATTCGTACATAATTTCATCTCATGCATTTTTAAACACAGCTGGTTTCTTTCTTTTAGTACCCTTTTGTGTTTTTGTGATAAGAAACTGGCGAACCATGTGTTTTGGAAGATTTTCTTCTGGTTCCCAGGTTCTTTCAGAATAACCTTGCCATTTGACACGAAAAGTGCGTTTGCCACTTTTATATTTCATTCTGAGAAGTTTGTCAACAGGATATAATTTTTCAGTACTTTCATTTGTTTTTGACACTGTTTCTTCTGCTTCTGGCTCAGTATTTTGTGCTAGTTGTTGCTCAGCAACAACAGCATCATTATTGTTTGCGTTATCAGTTTGAGTGTCATTTTGGGTTTCAATGACCTCAGACTGAGTTGGAAGGACTTCAGGTTCTCTCTCATTATGAATTGTATCATCTTTAAGTGGTGGTGGGTTCAAACATGGCCTATTGGCTGGGTCGTGATACAATTTTAGTCTATTTGCATTTATGTAGCTTTTTAATTCTTTGTTATTACTACATCTCCTGAGTTTATAAGTGTGATTTGGACCACAAGCACTGATATAAAATGGTCCATCATACTTACAATGTAGTTTAGGAGTCATTCCTACTGGGACTCTAGTTGAATGGAGAAGAACCACATCACTGACATTAAATGAAACTGGAACTGACTTTTTGTCATATTGCTCTTTTTGTTTAACTTGGGCTCTAGAA
The DNA here is from genome assembly GCA_029721355.1 of Tegillarca granosa. NCBI lineage: Eukaryota > Metazoa > Mollusca > Bivalvia > Arcoida > Arcidae > Tegillarca > Tegillarca granosa. The sequence goes on from CM056595.1 coordinate 7,287,796, forward strand.
ATGTTCTCAGTTGCTATTTGTTTTGCCATTTTGAGGTTATCTAACATTTGTTGAATGTGGGACTTTGCCTCCACACTTAAACCGTCACTTGGTATAAGTGAAGTATCACATGGCAAATGCATTTCCTTAGCAAATACAAGGTGGTAAGGAGAGTACTGAGATGAAGCAGATGGACTCATTCTTAATGCCATTAACACACTTGGAAGTATGTTTGGCCAGTTAGTCTGATTCTTATCAATAACTGTTCTGATGCACTGAATGAGTGTTTTATTGCAATTTTCAGCCACTGAATTGGTCTGTGGGTGATATGATGATGTAAAATGCTGCTTGACTGAGAATATTTGAGCAATAGCTGATATAAGTCTGCTCATAAATGCTTGGCCTCTATCACTCACTAAGTATCTGGGTGCCCCATATCTAGTGAATATATTATTAAAAAGAATAGTGGCTATTTCATCTGAATTTTGGGTTTTCATAGGGAAAGCTTCAGGCCACTTACTGAAAGAATCAACAATGACCAAAATGTACTTGTAACCTTCCTGTGTCACCTTTTTGAATGGACCAATGACATCTATATGCCATTTTGAAAAAGTATCAGTGATTGGCATAGATGTCAGTGGAACCTTTTTATTGTGAGTGGGTTGTTTAGCCCTTTGGCAATTATCACATGTTCTGATATAGTCAGCCACAATTTGGTACATACGGGGAAAGTAGTACTTTAACTGCATAGCTCGATAAGTACGGTCAAAACCTAGGTGGCCTAACTCATGGTAAGCACTAAGCAGATCTTGTCTTAACACTCTGGGACAAGCTAATTGTTTAATGAAACGCTCGTCTTTTCTCTTTCCCTTACTTCGGGGCTGAAATTGGTGATAAAGTATATTATCCAGCATACAATAATGATCAGCTTCACAAAGAACTTTATGAGCTTCAGCTTTATCAGTGGGTAGTGTCCCATTTTTGCAGTATGCATATATGTCTTTAAAATCTGGACACTGACTTTGGAGGAAACCTATGTTTGTATCTATAATATCATCACCAGGATCAACTGTTGTAATCTGATCAATTGACATGATTTTTGGTAATGTTGGGTAATTATCATAGACAATAGTAGTTTCAAAGGGTTTCGAATCTTGCACAGAGATCTCATTGACATCTACTGATGGAATGATATCTTCAGGTTCCTCAGTGGTTTGATTTTCAGGGTAAGTTCTACGTGAAAGGGCATCAGCATTTTGATTATTTACTCCCTTTCTATAATGGATTTCATAATCATAACCTTGTAGGAACATAGACCATCTAGCCAGTCTACCAGTTGATTCTTTAATTTTACTAAGCCAAGTAAGTGCTCTATGGTCAGTGTATATTTTAAAATGATTATTGGCAAGATAAACATGATATGCCTTAATACCACAGAGTACAGCCAAACATTCAAGTTCAGGTATTGGCCATTTTGATTCATCTCTACTTAGTGATCTACCACCATAGTGAATGACACGTTCACGACCTTGATCATCAATTTGACCTAAAATGTAGCCCAGTGAGGTGCCGCTAGCATCTGTAGTGAGAATGAATGGCTTTGATAGATCAGGATAAGCAAGGATTGGAGGGGACATGAGGGCATGTTTTAACTTATTAAAAGCTAGCTCACAATTTTCTGACCATTCAAACTTGACATCATTTCTTAACAACCTGTTAAGAGGTGTCACTATGTGGCTATAACCTTTTATGAATTTCCTATAATATGAACATAAGCCAGTGAAACTACGCACATCTTTCTGAGTTTTTGGTGTTGGAAATGATTGAACAACTTCGGTTTTAGAGGAATCGACCTTGACACCATCTTTGGATATTTTGTGACCTAGATATATGACTTCCTTACAGGCAAATTTACATTTGCTTGGTTTCAAGCGTAAACCTGCTTGGCGTAATCTTTCAAAAACAAGGGCTAGATCTCTGATATGAGAAGTAGTGTTAGACGAAAACACCAGGATGTCATCGACATAGACTAAAGCTCTTTGGTAATTTAGGCCTTTTAACACTGTTGTTAGGAGATGCTGGAATGAACTTGGTGCATTTATTAAACCAAATGGCATTCTTTTCCACTGGTACACACCAGAGGGCGTTACAAATGCAGATTTATGTGCAGTTGACTTATCCATGCCTATTTGCCAATAACCATTCATTAAGTCAAGCGTGGAGAAAACCTGAGCCTTAGACCTACCTAATGCATCAAATACATCATCAAGTCTTGGCAACGGGAAGTATTTTGGCTTGGTTTGTTTGTTAAGGGATCTATAATCAACACAAAACCTCATTTCACCTGATTTCTTTTTCACCATTACAACAGGTGATTGATATTCACTATCAGATTCTTCAATTATGTCATGCTTGAGTAATTGTTCAATCTGTCTATTCATTTCATCCATGACCTGGGGTGACTGACGGTAAAATCTCTTGCGTACAGGTGGCAGATCGCCTGTGTCAATGTGATGCTGATAGAGACTGGTTTTGCCAAGTTCACTTAGATCTGCAGCAAAAACATCTCGATTTTGATTTAAAAATGTAAGTAAAAGCTGCTTATCTTTATCAGGAAGTTCAGACTCTGACAAATCAAATGATATTGGTTCTTGATTTGTAGTGTCCGACACACATTGACTCGAGATCTTGTTGTTATCATCACAGGTGGACAATGAATACACATACTGATTATCAATATTGCATGCAGAAGCTACAGTTGTGTTAGTAGGTAAGACAATAGGAAAGTTATTAGGATTCATTAATATGAATATTGCTTTACTGTTAGTTGAGACAGAGACTAAGCATTTTGCACCTGCAAGTTGATATTGGGGTAAAATTGGAAATGGTTCAAGCAAGATTATTTGACCGTTTTTATTGTTTGAAATCTTGACTGGAATATCTGCTTGAGAGTTTGCCGGAATTTTACAACACCTTGTAGTTCGAGCTAAGCCATTGTTCATCTCAATAGAATGAATAATGTTTCCATTTTTTATGTCAGGAATTTGAAAAGTTTTTGTTTCATGGTTTAAGATGACCTTATTCTGTTCTAAAAAATCAATACCTAATATCATTATTTGATGAAAATTTGGAAAAACATGAAAAATATGTGTAATAACACGTGAACCAATTTGAATTTTTAATGGGATTGTACCCAATGTTGTGAGAATTTCACCACCTATACCTGAAGCTTTTGTTTGTTCAGATGAATTTATCTGAGCTACATCTATACACAATTTATGTAACAATTGAACAGCTATGCAGGTTATAGCAGATCCAGTATCAACAAGTGCTTTGACATCAAAGTTTTGGACTTGTACCGAAATCAAATTTTTTTCAAGGGGGGTTAACTGATTAATGGAATGGATGTTTAAATTGGAAATGAATTGGTTCTGATTTGGATCTGGGTTTGATTTCTGAAAAGGGGGCCTATCCAAACTTTGATGGATAGGCGCGAATTCCTAAAATCGTTTTTGGTTTAATTGTCTGTTAGAAAAAGGTCTAGTAGACATATTTTGGGTAGCAGCTTGTTGATTAGATCGAGACCCTAACCTGCATACTTTAGCAGAGTGATGAAATTTAAGACAGTTGGTACACTGTCTATTAAAAAATGGACAAAGTCGCCTGCTGCGACAAAACTCACCACATCCGTTACAGGTTTTCATCTGTGCCTGGGGTTGATGATGAAACTGCTGAGCTGGACGACTAATTGGTGGTGGCATGTGATACCCATGGAATGCTGGTGGCAGTGGTGGTTGGGTTACAGGCTGAAAACTTGGCGTCTTTATGTTTTTCACTTCTTCTTTGATTTCTTTTATGGCCTGAACTAATTCAGTCATGGAGTTTAAAGCATTTATTTGAGGGTTGCACTCAGCAACGGCTGAGGCAATTTCCAAGGCGTTCCTCAAAGAAGAAAATGTCTTTGGATCGTGTGACAAGACACACGACTTATATTTTGGTAATAGTCCTTCAACAGCAAGGCCTACAATTGACTCCTCAGTCATATCTTGGGCATTAAATGCCAAGCACTGAACTCTGTCCAAGTACTGAGTTGTTGTTTCCATTTGTGTTTGTTCAAGTTTGTAAAGTTTTTTGTTTGCACTTTTGTTTTGAAATCTTGCATAAAATTCTTCCTTCACTGAATTTATTGTCTGCTTTTTTTCTTGGGGTAACATGTGGAACCATGTGGCAGCTGGTCCACTGAGTTGGAGTGGCAAGCTTTGTAGAGCCTGTTGATCGCTGTACTTCTGTAGTGCCACCCAATTGGTAAAAAGTGGCCACCACACAGCTGGAGATGATGAACCATCACCAGAGAATTTGTCCAGTATTAAGGTATTGGGTGGATTCAACAATGCAGCAATTTGTTGAATGAGTTCTGCATCTTGAGCCATTGTTGTATTTGTTGAAACTGTAGTTGTTGTTGTTGATGCTGTTTGAGTAGTTGTGATGTTAGACTCCTGTGTTGAGATTTGTTGACTACCGGAAGCGGATCTTAGTTGATAATTAATTGGTGTTGCACCTTTCATTTATTAAGCTGTCTACGGGATCTTTTCCTTTCCTCCACCACGTTGTGAATCTTGTCTTTGGGGTGTTTTTGTTTGGTTTTCTAAAAAAATTTAAAGTTGAAGAATTTAGTAAGTTTCACTATCTTTATTCGCCGGTGTCTGTATTTGGAGTCTATGCTCCTAAAATAACAACATGTGGTTATACAATCACTCTCTTACAATACACATACATTCATACAAAAATCGTAATAACAAAGACTGGCTGCACAACATAATTGAATTTGGACATGAATTAAAAATAGGTCTCAGATGTAAAGTTTCAAATTAATGATTTCCAAAATTGGTTGAGGATGAATAATAATAATTATAATGTGTAAATATTCAAAAGAATATTTAACTAAGTTGGGGGGAAATTAACTCAAAATGTGGTGCAACAGTCAACAATAAACCTGACACAGAATATACACAACATGAATTAAATTTCAATACACATCACTCTTTTTCAATGCAATTGATAATTAAAATAAAGTGCTAACTCAAGTTACACTAAGAAAATAGTAAGCAGACAAAAAAAAACTACAATATATAAAATAAAACAATTTAAACTACAATATTTCAGAGAATTTACATGGGAAATCCTTGACTTGGGGAGATTATGAATAATAATAAGTCATTCCCAGATCTGATTGGCTGAGACAATAAATGACGTCACATGCTAGGTTTTTGGTGAGAAAAATGAATAAAATGACTTAAACTTCAAAATATGAATAATAAAATAAGTGCATCATGATTGTGCATCTGACATGTTTGCTTGATTACAAAAATAAAACTTAAAACATTAAGGGACAAGAGGTGGAACATGTCAGTGCTGCAGACAACATGTCTGTTACATGCCGAAACTTAAATTGTGAATAAAAACGTTAAAAATAAGTTATCGGGTATTGTTGCATGAGAATTCATTAAAAACAATCTTAAAATATTGATATCTAGTTGCTTACTGAATGCCAACGCTTGTAAGGCTTGAAAAATACAAATCTCGGCATGGTTTTACATGACAGCCACATGCTGACTTCACCGGAAGTACTGATATATAAAAACAATGAAGGGATGCAACTCAGTTACATTAGAGCCTTTTTAAGGTGGCTCAGGTGGTCAATACTTTTAGAATGTCGAAAAATATCCAAAACATAAAATAATAGTTTAATACTTGAAAAAGTGTAATAGACAAAGTATCGGAATAAAAATCTTTAACATTACATTATGAAAATCACACCTCACACACAAAAATACAAAATAGTGCACACATGACTAAAGTGTAATTAATTTACTTAACTAGCAAATTAAATAAAAGTTTATAATTAGATTTAAATTAATAGTAAATCTTGAATAAAAATAAATAAATTGTCCCAACATGAATCTTAAGCATCTAAATAAAATTTTGTTGAAAATAAATAATAATAATACTTAAAAAGTTTGGGATGATGAAATTTAAACTTAAAGTTTGACAATATAAAGTAAATAATATTTGACTTACCTAAAAAAATTTAAAGTTGAAGAATTTAGTAAGTTTCACTATCTTTATTCGCCGGTGTCTGTATTTGGAGTGATCAGACTTGCGAGCGATAGCGTATATAATTTCCAACTTTTTCGTTAAGTCACGTGACCTTGGTGAGGCCTTACATGTAAGATAATAATTTGTGATTGGTCAATTATAACAAAAATCCCTTCTTTGGCCTTAACATGCCAGAGTGACCATTTTTGGAGATAGCGTCCCCTTAATTGCAAAATAAGGTTTACCATAATTACAAAATAAACAGGCTTAACTTAGGACAATGTTCCTCTAACACCTATGACATAATTAATCTGACTCGGACACATGGTTGTAAACAACAGATGAAAGGACATGGGAATAAACGCAGATGTTTCTCATATTGTGATAGTTTTTCTCTATACTTAAAAAGTAATAGGATTTCTTAACACAAAGAGACAGGAAAAATCTGAAGTGTTTCTTACTGTGAAACTTTAACACTGGATAAATATTGGGGAAAATGTTAGATAACTTCGAATAATCTGTTACAGAAATTTTCGACTTATTGATAAAAACTTTTAACATTTATAAAATAATTTCTAAGTTATAAACTAAAAATAATCAATTAAAGTTTAACTAATTTATTAAACAAGAATAATAAAAATATTTACAATGTATCATTTCATTTAAATGGTTAATTCATATTTTATGAAATAAAACATGAATTACAAAAATCATGAAAAGTGCATGGTTACATATTTCCTCACAACTGAGATATATGATAATTTGAAATATTAACTTAACTAATTGGTTACTTCTTTTAACATCAGATATAACATACATACAAAAACGTAGGGAGAAAATATTATACAATTATTGACTTTTGATGAGGTTAATACAAGGATTTGTGACCCCAATGTTATAATAGCCGAGGTGAATGTAACATTTCTATAGGGGTAATAAATCCTTGAGTTAACCTCATCAAAAGTCAATAATTGTTTTATTATATGACTGTCAGACAGGTGTGTTTCAAAGCAATTCGTAACAGCTTCTGTTTTTGTCCGTCATGATTTTCAGAAAATGCATAAGATCCGATGCTTTCAAGTTATTCAATTCTGATAGGCTTATCAAAAGCTCATATATGTCCAATTATGTGTGCAAAAAACACAGTATCAGCATTTGTAACCGCGACTATAGACTGGTTACAAACGGTTACATGGTTACAAAATATTTCTTTTCATTCAAAACCCGCTTCATTTTCTGAATAGGTTACGGGGTTACAAAGGTAACACTATGGTTACATAGAGTTACACTAAGTTACAGATATTATTTTTTCAATTTTTGAAAATCTCCCAGGTTACAAGGTTACAACGGTTACAAAGGTAACATTGAAGAAAAATGGCTCTTTTTCAAAACCCGCTTCATTTTCTAGATAGGTTACAGGGTTACAAAGGTAACATTATGGTTACATAGAGTTACTTTAAGTTACAGATATTATTTTTTAATTTCTGAAAATCTCCCAGGTTACAAGGTTACAACGGTTACAAAGGTAACATTTAAGAAAAATGGCTCTTTTTCAAAACCCGCTTCATTTTCTGGATAGGTTACAGGGTTACAAAGGTAACATTATGGTTACATAGAGTTACATTAAGTTACAGATATTATTTTTTAATTTCTGAAAATCTCCCAGGTTACAAGGTTACAACGGTTACAAAGGTAACATTGAAGAAAAATGGCTCTTTTGCAAAACCCGCTTCATTTTCTGGATAGGTTACTGGGTTACAAAGGTAACATTATGGTTACATAGAGTTACACTAAGTTACAGATATTATTTTTTAATTTCTGAAAATCTCCCAGGTTACAAGGTTACAGCGGTTACAAAGGTAACATTGAAGAAAATGACTCTTTTTCAAAACCCGCTTCATTTTCTGGATTGGTTACTGGGTTACAAAGGTAACATTATGGTTACATAGAGTTACATTAAGTTACAGATATTATTTTTCAATTTTTGAAAATCTCCCAGGTTACAAGGTTACAACGGTTACAAAGGTAACATTGAAGAAAAATGGCTCTTTTTCAAAACCCGCTTCATTTTCTGGATAGGTTACAGGGTTACAAAGGTAACATTATGGTTACATAGAGTTACATTAAGTTACAGATATTATTTTTTAATTTCTGAAAATCTCCCAGGTTACAAGGTTACAAAGGTAACATTGAAGAAAATGACTCTTTTTCAAAACCCGCTTCATTTTCTGGATAGGTTACAGGGTTACAAAGGTAACATTATGGTTACATAGAGTTACATTAAGTTACAGATATTATTTTTTAATTTCTGAAAATCTCCCAGGTTACAAGGTTACAACGGTTACAAAGGTAACATTGAAGAAAAATGGCTCTTTTGCAAAACCCGCTTCATTTTCTGGATAGGTTACAGGGTTACAAAGGTAACATTATGGTTACATAGAGTTACATTAAGTTACAGATATTATTTTTTAATTTCTGAAAATCTCCCAGGTTACAAGGTTACAAAGGTAACATTGAAGAAAATGACTCTTTTTCAAAACCCGCTTTATTTTCTGGATAGGTTACTGGGTTACAAAGGTAACATTATGGTTACACAGAGTTACTTTAAGTTACAGATATTATTTTTCATTTTCTGAAAATCTCCCAGGTTACAAGGTTACAACGGTTACAAAGGTAACATTGAAGAAAAATGGCTCTTTTGCAAAACCCGCTTCATTTTCTGGATAGGTTACAGGGTTACAAAGGTAACATTATGGTTACATAGAGTTACATTAAGTTACAGATATTATTTTTTAATTTCTGAAAATCTCCCAGGTTACAAGGTTACAACAGTTACAAAGGTAACAGTGAAAAAAAATTACTCTTTCAAAACCCACTTCATTTTCTGGATAGGTTACGGGGTTACAATGGTAACATTTAGGTTACATAGAGTTACACTAAGTTACAGATATTATTTTTCGATTTCTGAAAATCTCCCAGGTTACAAGGTTACAACGGTTACAAAGGCAACATTGAAGAAAGTGACTCTTTTTCAAAACCCGCTTCATTTTCTGGATAGGTTACTGGGTTACAAAGGTAACATTATGGTTACATAGAGTTACACTAAGTTACAGATATTATTTTTCGATTTCTGAAAATCTCCCAGGTTACAACGGTTACAGCGGTTACAAAGGTAACATTGAAGAAAAATGGCTCTTTTTCAAAACCCGCTTCATTTTCTGGATAGGTTACGGGGTTACAAAGGTAACATTATGGTTACATAGAGTTACACTAAGTTACAGATATTATTTTTCGATTTCTGAAAATCTTCCAGGTTACAATGGTTACAACGGTTACAAAGGTAACATTGAAGAAAAATGGCTCTTTTGCAAAACCCGCTTCATTTTCTGGATAGGTTACTGGGTTACAAAGGTAACATTATGGTTACATAGAGTTACATTAAGTTACAGATATTATTTTTTAATTTCTGAAAATCTCCCAGGTTACAAGGTTACAGCGGTTACAAAAGTAACATTGAAGAAAGTGACTTTTTTTTCAAAACCCGCTTCATTTTCTGGATAGGTTACAGGGTTACAAAAGTAACGCTGTAGTTACGATGAGTTTCACTGAGTTACAGATATTATTTTTCAATTTCTGAATTGTAGAATGTTGTGGGTTTGAAGTTCAGTTGGGCCTGACTAGGATGTGATAATAAGTAGTCTTTCTTCGTTTAAGTTTTGACTGCTTTAAGAATTTATGCCACTGCTTGTTCATATTAAATGGCCATACAACTGACAGCAACTAATGAAAGAAACAGACATCATGATTTTTTTTTAATTGAAAGATCTGCCAAACTAAACCTTCTATTCATCATTTCTTCTGTTAGTTTTATTGATTTTTAGCAGATTAACTGTTTAATAAATTAATAATAAAGTCAGTTTATTATTATTATTATTATTTGATTCCATTAGTTGTTGAACAAGTAATGGTGAGCTGTTTACTTTTATTTATTTATTTATTTATTTTTTTTTTTTTTTTTTTGGTCGTAGCGTGTTTATGGTTAAATTCCACACATGCGCTAATTATCGGCACTTATAGCACTAGAATCTTTAGGCTATTGTACAAACCCATTAAAGGCATTTAATTTTTTATTTTAGGCAAATAACACTTTAAGAATTATTTATCAAGAATTGATTTACTTTTTAATATTCTTCAGTTTTCACCTTAATAGTCCCGTCCGGGCTAGGTCTAAATATTGCCCACAGATTAATCCAGGAACAATCTGTAAGTCGGTTTTTAACTCTTGATAATGAGAACAAATGATAAATAACTGTATTAGATAATTTATACGTAATAAAGAAATATATATATATATATATATATATATATATATATATATATATATATATATATATATATATATATATATATATATATATATATATATATATGTCATTTTTACAGTAAAAATGTTCCGCGTGCCCAGTAAAATTTTAGTTAAAATAAAGAATTCAATCTACAATTGGGAAAATGAGTGTGATTGTCGGTTATAAAACAAGAAAGTGATAGTAATTTTGGCTGTAGTCCTAAAATTATATGCAACCCCCCCCCCCCAAGTTGACTTGATTACAAGTCATATAATGAGAGAGGGAGAGACGTACCTGTTACAGGTGAATCAATAGTCTACTAACGATATATAGATTGAACGAGTTTATAGTCTACGTGGGGCCTTGCGGCCATTGTGCAGACTGTTTGATTTTGTACTTTTAAGTGAATTTCCTAATAGTTAGTTATATTCTGTCATAAACGAAGATACCAGCACCGCGTGAGAGCAGGAAAATGCATAGGGAGAGGGTGTGCCCAGCTGTAACTGAAGTACCCCGTGGTAAGAATAAGGTATCCCTAACCAGGCGCAAGAGCACGCCAAGAGAAAAATTTAGTAATTTTGAAGAAGATTTGGTGGGTGGGGTTATTTGAAGCCTGTTCCAGAATAGGGGTCTTTAATAAAGGGGAGTCGAAAGCATGGATGACTTAATTTTGAAGATATAAGTGAAGGGGCCCTATGCCGGCGTAAACGCCTTTTCTTATTTCGATAAACATAAGGGGATCTTTATCGTGCCCCGTTAGGCTGTCGAGTACACGAGACCTCCGGTAGTCCTAAAATTATATGCAACCCCCCCCCCCCCCCAGTTGACTTGATTACAAGTCATATAATGAGAGAGGGAGAGACGTACCTGTTACAGGTGAATCAATAGTCTACTAACGATAATATGCACGGGTTTATATACCCAGCGTGAACAATAGTGCAATGAACTGACCAATGAATTTAATGTTTACATAATAAGGTTTGGAACGACTTATGACAAGGACCCATATGTACTCATGGTGGATATAAGAAATTAAACACCAATGCGCAAATCGTGAGTATCAAAGAATTTAAATAAAAATGTTACATGCTTGTTGTAAAAAGTTTTGAAAAAAAATATTTTTAAATTTACATACAAAATTTGAAAATTGATGTTAGAAGAACCAGTTTTGACCACATTGTAATATTAAATTAAAATCAATCAAGATAAAATATTATCATGAAACAAGACCATTTATGTATGTTTTTTAAGTGAATGTAAATGTTTGAAATGTTTTTTTTACAGAAATTGTACAAGCAGTAGAAAAAGAAGAAGCTGTAGAAGAACAGGCTGTAGAAGAACAAGCTGTAGAGGAACAAGCTGTAGAAGAACAAGTTGTAGAGGCAGAAGACGGTATGAAATTGTTACCAAATTTTAAACTTACCAATTATATTTTTTGACTCTGACACATATGCCTCATTAGATACAGACCACTGCACTTACTCGATTGGTAGAGTGCTCGCTGTGTAAGTGAAAGGTAGTGAGTTCAAAAACCAACCAGGTCTGACCCAAGACTTGAAAGTGGGTAGTGACCAATCATTTGCCAGGCACTCGGCATTAAGAAATGAAAGTCACTGTTCTTTCAGATTCATAAGTCATGACAAGTGTAGCACGATAATGAACCCTGCTGTATAATGCCATCAGTGCAATGCACAAACAAAATTCCTGCACTTTCACCTACAGCTGGTGACATCTCAATATAAGTGAAATATTCTTGACTGGAAGTTAAACACCATTACTCAACTTATTAGGTACTCTATGATTGAAATAAAGACCCATAACAGAATTATAGCATCATAGTTGTCTTGAAAGTATGCTAATATCTCTTTACTGTAACAAAATATTTTTAAAATGTCTTTTACTTTTGTCATGAACTAGACATTTTAGAGATTAAGTGTATAACTGCATTGTGTTTTTTCATCATAATAATTTGATTATACAAGATAACCAATGCGCCTGATACACCCATCTGATAAAATATTTCTGAATGAAATGCTCAAAATAAAGTTTTGTACGTAAATTTATTTTGTATGGTGCATAAACATATAAAATTGTTATTGTTATTATTAAAAAATAGATTAAAAAAATAGAGAAAAAAAAACATTTATAGCAAATATGAAGATTTTTAATTACTGTAGTAATAAATCAAGACTGTTTTTTAATGTTTAAATTGATTTTCTTTATTTTATTTTGGTTATAGTTTACTGATTTTCTTTCCAGAAATTGTTCAAGCAGTAGATGTTGGCCAGGGAGAAAATGAATCAGTGATAGAAGCAATAGAAGGTATCAAATTGTGACCATAGCTAACCCTATTTTAGCAAAACTAAATTCTCAGGCATAAATTCATAGCAAGGACCATAAAACACATCAACATTCTGCAAATGTTTCTCATATAATTTCATACATAATCCCATCAAACAATTATATTTCCTTTCTTATAGATTTCAATGATTTTTTAAACTATAGTCAATGTCAATATTGTCATGTATTGGTAATATTGATATGGATACTTGTGAATTGATTATCTTTGTATCTTAAGTTTATGTACAAGTTGTATGTGTTTTAACATATTTCCAAGAAAAGTTTGTCTGTGTTATATCTAGTCCTGGAATATAGTTGTCATAAATTCTGTAATGCAATTTAAGGTAACTGGAATGAAATTAAAGAATGAAACGAAATAAAATACCATCATCAAGTTTAAAGTATATGATATACATTTTCATTACAGAAATTGTACAAGCAGTGGAACTTGACTGTGGAAATGAACAAGCTACAAAAGAAGCAGAAGAAGGTATTATACTTCCTCAAGTTTGGCACACTCATTTTTAACTTGGGCTTTGAAATAATATAATAAGCCATTTGGTGATAGTGTATAATAATTATTCAAACTAACTAGTAGTTATCAAATAATTCTGCCTGTCCTTTTATAATGACCTTTGCTGGTGGAAACAGTCTCATAATTAATCTCCTTAATATTTAACTTTTCAATAATTATATTTTGTTTCTTCAGATTTGCACATTACTTGCATTGTGCTGATAGAAAATCATTCCATTGTATTCATTCCAGTTATGGTATGAATACTGTTATCTTTTTTTTTTGTATGTTCTTTAGCCGAAAGTGTGGTTTTAGAATATTACCAAAACAGTTGAAAAATATATAGCAAAACAAGAAACACCTTTATCATATTAGATATGTGAAATGAGGAGTTATAATTTCTTTACAGAAATGGTGCAAGCAGTGGAAGTTGAGGGTGATAATGAACAGGCTACAGAGGATGCAGAAAAAGGTATAATATTTTTAGCTTACCCATTATAATAAAACAAAAACATCCCAGTTCATGTCCAAATCAAAGTAAAAACTTTGAAAACTGGAGTCCATACACTTACACATGTAAACTTACATCAGGGAAGTGAGGCCAGGTGTTTCCAGAGGTAAGCCTTTTGTCCAGCAAGCTATACCATTCTCATGCAAAATCATATTTAATCCAATTGAAGAATGTAAGAGCATGGAACCACGGAACGTCAAATGCATCTGGTACACAGGGACTTTATGTTTATCAACAATATTTTGATGATGGCCTTAAAACTTTTTAAGGGGCTTAGTAATTTTATTTTAAGTTATACAATTGTTATACACAACTGACTATAGTTTTTAGCTATTTCTTCATATAGGTCTCCTTATGTGGTTATAAAATTAGCCTAACTTACCACTGAGTTAGGATGATATTTAAATAAGTTTTATATTAAAAAATATAGATTTCTTCCAAGAATTTTTTACTGAACATGATGTGAAATCAAGAAGAAGAAAAAAAATCTCAAATGAAAATGCTAAAGATCATAATGCATATTTTTTTTTTTTTTTTTTTTTTTTTTTTTTTTTTTTTTTTTTTTGATGTTCTTTAGTTTTGCTTAAAGTTTAGCTTATTTTGTTTACAGAAATTGTTCTAGAAGTGGAAGTTGCAAATGAAGAAAAGCAAACTGTAGAAGAAGGTATAAGAATTGTTATCAATAATTTTGCTTTCTCATTAAAACTAAGCTTAATTAAGCTTTAGACTGAAGTACTACACTCATAAGGCAACATTTAATGTTAATATTTCTTTGGAAAATTAGGTACAAAAATAAAATAAACTTTGAACATGTAGAAACATTTCTTAATCAAAACACAGTTAATTTTTAAATTAAAACTTATTGCCTAGAGTATTGAAATTTAAATTGTTAGAGATAAGGATCATAACACTGTTTGAAGGATATGATATTAAAAAACCAGTTCAGAATTGACTTGGCGGTGATACATTCATTCTTCTCATTATATTGACCTTTCTTAGACGGCACTTAAAATATCCAAATTTTGGTTAAAAATCAAACTTTAAAAACCAAATTAAGCAATGTAAAATGAGGAGTTCAACATCAAATTAAGATTACACATTTAGACATGTACAAAGCTAAAACATTTCTGAACAATTTTTATTGGTGAAATCTAACTTTGGTATGTTATTTTTTTTTTTGGTGATGAGTTTTAATTTTGATTGTAGTATAAATGATTTTTCTTTGCAGAAAATGTTGCAGCAACACCTGCTGAAGGTGAACAAGCTATAGAAGAACAAGGTATGAAATTGTTACCATAATTTAAGCTTATCTTTAAGCAAGATTTTGTCTCAGACACTTTTAACTCATCATAAAACACTTGAAAAAAGGAAGAAGAATAAGAAGAAAGGTTACAATTAACTCATGATGTCTGACATGTATTTATTTAAGCCCAAAAAATTGACAGTTGTCAAATTTGTTCTATCTATTTATTCTGTATGGTTTTCAAAGTTTATTGTAATTTTTAACCAGATCGATATTTGATGAAGCAATACAAAAAAACAAAGCCATATCACAGGAGTTTTTCAGTGATTGCTAAAACAGAATAATTAAACAATGGCAATATCATGTGAATAAAATGACAAGTGATATCTTATCAACACTTAGAATATGTAATGAATTATTTACTGATGTTTCGGAAAAGTTAGTTTAAAGAGAACAATGTTAATTTCATTTTTATGTTATTTTTGTTAAAATAACCATTACAGTGACTAAGTGGAATCTTGATCACACTCTGATTGTCAGTGTCTATCAAAATTGTATCAACATTAGCGATATATACAATGCGTATCTCCTCCTACTTCTTTTTAAATTTTTGACAATTTTGTTCTTCTAAGCCCATATTTCAACATGAATAGATATAAAACTTCTGAATTCTTCTATTTTAGTTACATTGCCAGTTGTAAAAGAGAAACAAAAAGATTCTTGTGGAATTTGTTTTAAGTATGGATCAAAGAATTGGAATTGGATAAAATGCCAAAGATGCAACATTAAGTTTCATAGGAAATGTTCAGGAATGTCTGCAAATCAGTTTAAGAAATTTGATTCTGAAAAAGACTCTTGGAGTTGTAATACCTGCATTGAAGAAATTTAAAGCTGCATTAAGTTTTTCTATTTTCTGATATTTTTATTTGATTATCCAAAAAGATATTTATTTTTTAAAATAGATAATTTCTAATCAGGATCCTTGAGATTCATTTTCTAAAATTTCATTCCTATTAGTTGTAAATAAATGAAATCCTCTAACAAGTTAGTCACTTGCTTAATGATGATTATTATAAGCTTGGATCATGCACACTGCATGGTTGTACAGAGACTCGAATGAATCAAGGTTGAAATCCAAAAAAGTGCATTAATTTAAAAGTCATTAATATCCATATATAATTTAACGTGGATAATTTAACGTATTTAACAGTTTTTTTAAGTTGCGTTTAAATGTTTATGTTCAAACATGTTCTAAAATTAGATCCCACACGCTACATCTCCTTGAGAAATTACTGCTTTTTCAATATTGAGCTTTATTATTGAACCAAATGTAACATTGTTCATTAGGATCATTATTAGGTAGATCAAAACCATTTCAATTTTTCCAAGGAAAACTTAATGCAGCTTTAAATGATGTAAATTGTAATGTATTATGTTATGTCTTCTGTCATATGTTCTTCATTGTGCTTTTTAACCTCTCCTCTAAAAGCTTCTAAACTAAGAGTAATAAAACTTGGTGAAGATCATGCCATGGTCTAAAAACCAAATAGGTTTGTTATTTAGAATAGTGTTGATATTGGTATAATAATCATTTTTTTATATTGTTTAAGGGCATGTTTTGAAATGACATTTAAAATGTGATCAAAATATTTATTTGTTCTTGTATATGCTTTAATTATATGTAGTGTGTGTGATTATTTAAAGTAACAGATTACGATCATAATATGAGTTAACACAATGTTTTTCATCAAAACCTAGAGAGAATATCGGCTAAGATATCTAAAATCTTTATTATAATTATTTAAGCATTACTATTCCTCTGAAATTATATTAAAATACCACTTTCAGTAAAGTAGGTAATCAATTTTTACACTATGTATGTTTTGGCTAGCATTGAAATTGAAGTCTTGACCTAGTTTTGTCATAATCTGAATGGAGTAATATGCCATTGAATTTTTTATTATTAGTTACTCTTGAGGCCACAATTGTTATCCAATCTACATGAAACTAGTATCATGTTGTCAAATAGCTCAACTTCATTTATGGGTCATATTGGGTCAATAAGTAGGTCACTATAAACCCTGCTATCACTCTTGAGGTCAAAGTTTTGGTTGAATCTTCATCAAACTTACTCAGAATGATCCTGACTTGGGTATGTTTGAATATGGGCTATATGTAGGTCACTGGGTCAAATTATAAAAAAAAAATTGTTAACACTGTTGAAGTCCCAATTTTAATCCAATCTTAATCAAACAAGCTCAGAATGATCTTTTTGACAGAAACATCAGTTTTTTGGCTATGTTGGGTCAATAAGTAGGTCATTGAGTCAAATAATAAACAAAAATTATTGAGTTTGTATACGGTTCATAATCGGTAAATCCTACCCAAAAACTGAGCAACATGAAAGTAATTGTCAGATGAGGGTCCAGGGTTTTTATGGTCCTCCTGTTTTTAGTAAACTATATAAGGTTGTTTTTTTTTTTTTTAACAAAGCATGAAAACCCTGTTGTTGGTTTATGTAAATTAATTTTGTTTTTTAAGTACTACATATAAAAGCATCTTAGATGGGTAGCAATAGAGTATTTGGATTCGTTTAAGAAATGTTTTTTCAAGATAGATAGCCGAAAACAATATTCAGAAGTAAAATTGATGGGGGTTAAGGATTTTAATTACAAATAAAGTGACAATTTTTTCTTGGTATTAGTCAAAATGATTGGTTGTGTGGATTGTAGAATGTATGTATGTCATTATGTAATATGTTATTATGACTCAAGCTCTAAAGTAAATCATTAATATTTACATGATTATGATTATAAATAAAAATTAACATTGAGTAACAATATTTATAATAATGCAATAAAATCATTTTAAAACCTATGTTTGTCAATTCAATTCTTCTTGAAAAAAAAAACGACTTGGTTGTGTCTGACGAGACTAGAATATAAGTATTGACTCAGCATTTAGAGATGAAAGTCACAGGTCCTTAGAATAAGAGGTCTCAATACAAGTGAAATATTCTTGAATGGGATGTAAAACTCTGTTAAATTAAACTTTCTAAAAATTTAGTTAAATTGCAAAAGTAAAGTATGAAATCTTTCACATTTTCCCCCCTGTTTTGCAATGTTAAACACGTCTCATGCATATCCGTAAACAAGGACTTCTGAATAATGTTGCTATTCCCTTTTATGTTTTTTAATCTACACATGGAGGAAGACCTTGATAAGCAACTGTTGTCTCAGTTCTACTGTCATTGATTAAGTACAGAGCCATCATGATAATGGTGTTTAATGACAAGTCAAGAATTTCTCAGTTATTTTGAGGCTGCCAGTTATCGGATGGTGAAAGAAATTGAAATGTCTTTGGAAAACTACTAGCTTTCAGCAAGCTAACGGCAAATTTTCTCACAGTTTGAACTGCCAAGTGAGGTTTGAAACTAGTTGTTGAAAGGCATTGTGGTCTTAGACCACTAAGCCACCAATGCCACACACACACGTTATTTTGTCATTGTTGACATTAAGGGAAGTCGCATATTTAATACATTCATACCTGTTCAATTATATAACCAATTGACACTGATGTAATCTCTAACTGGTCATCAAATCACACACATTTTGGAAAACCGTTTTAATGATAGATGTAATATCCGTAACTAGTCACTATTTAGCCATACTGTAACCTTTGTCACCCCTTATCCTATCCAGACAATGAAGCCGGTTTGAAAAAGAGCCATTTTTCTTTAATGTAACCTTTGTAACCATTGTAACCTGGGAGATTTTCAAAAATTGAAAAATAATATCTGTAACTTAATGTAACTCTATGTAACCATAATGTTACCTTTGTAACCCTGTAACCTATCCAGAAAATGAAGCGGGTTTTGCAAAAGAGCCATTTTTCTTCAATGTTACCTTTGTAACCGTTGTAACCTTGTAACCTGGGAGATTTTCAGAAATTAAAAAATAATATCTGTAACTTAATGTAACTCTATGTAACCATAATGTTACCTTTGTAACCTCGTATCCTATCCAGAAAATGAAGCGGGTTTTGAAAAAGAGCCATTTTTCTTCAATGTTACCTTTGTAACCGTTGTAACCTTGTAACCTGGAAGATTTTCAAAAATTGAAAAATAATATCTGTAACTTAGCGTAACTCTATGTAACCATAGTGTTACCTTTGTAACCCCGTAACCTATCCAGAAAATGAAGCGGGTTTTGAAAAAGAGGTTTTTTTTCTTCATTGTTACTTTTGTAACCGTTGTAACCTTGTAACCTGGAAGATTTAAAAAAAAATTAAAAAATAATATCTGTAACTTAATTTAACTCTATGTTACCATAGTGTTACCATTGTAACCGTTGTAACCTTGTAACCTGGAAGATTTAAAAAAATTGAAAAGATAATATCTGTAACTTAGTGTAACTTTATGTAACCATAGTGTTACCTTTGTAACCGCTGTAACCTTGTAACCTGGGCGATTTTCAGAAATCGAAAAATTATATCTGTAACTTAGTGTAACTCTATGTAACCATAATGTTACCTTTGTAACCCCGTAACCTATCCAGAAAATGAAGCGGGTTTTGAGAAAGAGTTTTTTTTCTTCGTTGTTACTTTTGTAACCGTTGTAACCTTGTAACCTGGAAGATTTAAAAAAATTGAAAAAATAATATCTGTAACTTAGTGTAACTCTATTTAGCCATAATGTTACCATTGTAACCCCGTAACCTATCTAGGAAATGAAGCCAGTTTAGAAAAAAAGAAATATTTTGTAACCATGTAACCGTTTGTAACCATTCTATAGTAGCGGTTACAAATGCTGATACTGTGTTTTTTGCACACATACGGCGGCTTTTATTGGTTCTAGTCTTGGACAATGTGAAATCACGGATTTTTTTTTTTTTTTTTTTTTTTTTTTTTTTTGGGGGGGGGGGGGAAGGGAGAGAGGAACCTCGAAGTTAAGTTGAATCGTGAAGAAATTGCGCGGTGAACATAACGATTTGTCAAGTGCAGCTTAACATGTTTTAGCCAATCAAAATTGAGTAAAATCAGTGGTCATATAAAATATTCATTATTTATAAAGTGGTGTGCTTGAGTTACACAAAAATCCAAGATCAGATGAAATTGTTATTTGGTAAGTCTCTGGTACACAGCATAGACTCTTCTAATAAAAAGAATAGACATAAATAAGAAAGTCCTCCAGGCCCCATTGCTGTTTAGACAGTTTAATGGTCGACCAAGTAGCGTTATATACTGTTCGCATTCACATAAAGAATTCAATTCCAAATTGACCTGCATTCCAAAGACGTCGGTAATTTTAGACCAGAAGTGAAGTTAGACAGACTGGGGCACGAGCAATTAACATGCTAATGCTTGTCCACACAAGTATTAGTCTGAATTATTTGTATTGTTTGGAATAGCTGTCCACAATTTGGCAATAAATTTGAATTGATATTAGGTAGGTATCAGAATCATCCCAAATCATAAATGGTGGGATATTTTCAGTAATTTTGTTAAACAAGATAAAGTCAGTGTCATTATGTGTTCGTTGACCTCGTGCTGGTTCAGTGTTGAGTTGACCGTTCATACATGTCAGATCCTGTATGTGTTGGTATATTCTGTATATGTTTACAAACAGAATGCTAAAAACAATTAATAAGATCTACATCACTATGTTTTAAGTTAGTCCACAACTGACATCTATATAATACAGATGACATAACAATAGATTTGTTTAGTTTAACAGATTTATTTAACATTCCATCACAGCTAAGTCCCCCTGCCTTTGTAACACCTTCATCTGGTTCTTACTTGTGTGGCTATAAATACATATTGCTCAATACCTAGACGATTATATTACTTAGGTAAAATAGTGTCACTAAGTTTAAGCTTAAGACCAATATGATCATAGACCTTTTTGTTTAACCGAAACACAACAATCTTATTTGTATTAAAACAAAACCGCCAATCGCAAGCAATATTAAGCATGTGTTTTAAATATTGTGGGGACAATATCATCTGCAAATGCTGGATTTGAGATGTTGGCACCTAAACCACATGTATTTAGTTTTACTAGTAAATCGTCTATAAAAACTGATTACAGAAAGGTTGAAAGTACGCCACCTTGCAGGACTACTTGACGAACTTCAAACCATTCTGACTGTATACCATTCACCATGACACGGTTTGGTTTATGGGTTGAAGTTAGCGCATATGAGCACATTTCGGAAAATCATCCCTCATCAGTGACACTAGGGGCCGAAATTTTGATTGATAAAAACACACGCCAAATAGTTAAAATTAATGAGCTAAAGTTCCAATTAACAATTGAACTGTTTTAAAATGGTATTCATTGTCAGTATGAAGGTAACAACTTTGCAAGCAAGCGTTAGCGCATTATGACAAGTTTGCTTGCAAAGTTGTTGCCTTCATACTGACAATGAATCACATTTTAAAACAGTTCAATTGTTATATTTTCATTAAATACTTTAAAAAAAAAAATCTTCATTTATTTTAAGAAACAAAAATCCCGTCTATAAAACATGAACATCGGTGGAGTCCAGTAGACGCAACAGCTGAATTTAAGACCGAGAACGACACATTATTAATCCGCAATATTTTTAATGTGGGGTAACAACGGGGAGTTTTGGTTTGAAAAATTATAGTGTTATCAGGTATTTTGATGGTGTTTTCTCGATTTTTTATTAACATAATGAATTTTTTTTTAGAATATTCGATATAAATAATATGTATAAAAAATGAATATCAACGATAAATATGTTGTTATTTGTGGACTATATTTCAGTCGAAAATCAGGTGCACCTGTGTGGCCCCATTTCAATTTGCAAAGAAGTTTGGAGTAAAAAATTGCTAGCTAAATGTCGGAAGTGAAATTTGTGAATCTGAAACGGGAAGGGGGTACTGTAGCTGAGGATAATTTTCAATGGCCAAGCATGTGGGTTTCGAATCTGTGATATGTGAGTAAACATGCATTTACCGAGATTTTTTCTGGAATGTCGACATTGTTAGGTTGAGATTCACTCTGAAATAATGTGCCGAGCTTCATAATCGGTATCATTCAAATGTAGACAGCAAAGCAGTGAGAAGTATACTTATTCTTTACGCCTGGTATGGTGCAAATATCTCTCAAAGTTTAGAAAATTACCGTTTTAAGGTTAGCAAGGAGTTGTGTAGTACTTAAACCATGTATTTTACTTTTGAGGAGTTCCTATTGTATCCCTTGTAAATTGATTAAAAGCATGTAGATGATTTTTCAGTTTTCCGATCAACAAACACAGCATGTGAAACGGACAATTTTCACTGGATGTGGCATACATGCGTGAATCTAATTCCATTTGAAATTTACATCTCTTGAAATTTACATCCCGCGAGACATAAAATTGATTGACAAGTTGTACCATTACACATTGTCTCAAAATAAAAGGGTGTTTACAGCTTGGTCAAGGTAGGAAGAAATTTTTAAAAATCCGATTGTTCAAAATTTTTTTGTGGTTTGATGGTTTTGACTGATCTATTGTTGTCTGTTCTTTCAACAGGCCATCAAAAACACCACTCTGTCTCTCATAATGTCAGTGTTACGGTGAATATCAGCCAGGTGCCTATATATGTTATCAAAATATTATTTTATTAATTTCTTTGATTTAACTCTGTAATATCTCGTAAATGTGTTTTTCAGTCTCATCTCGAATGTAAACAAACGTAACGTGACAGTCATGTTTGTTTACCTACGATAATGTAGTTCCGGATTGTGTATTGCATTTTATATGTATTCATACACGGAGTGACAAAATTTTTTGGCATTCATTGTCAGTAATAATTACAACGGCTCTCAAGCTTGCAGCTATGGGAATTTCACAAGGCAAATGAAAATATAATTATATGAATCCAAATCCAGCTAAGGAATGCTTTGCATGAAGGAACAGACCTTATATATATATATATATATATATATATATATATATATATATATATATATATATATATAATGATCTTGATTTAATAAAATGTGCATATATGAAAATAACTCACAATTAATAAGTAACGGATTTACAAAGCTTACGTAATTTTGACAGATATCACCTTGCATCTGTCTCATTTATGGGATGCGCTTGCTCAAAATTTGTTCTTGAGGTCAGATGTCAACATGGATTTTTGCGCAAGTGCATTATTTTGTATAATAAGTAAAGAAAAAAACATTTCTTGAAAAAAACAAATCAAAAACAAAATCAAAAACAAGTGTAACATATAAAAGAAAAAAGAATAAACCGCATTTTTAGTTTTTCTTTACATGTTTATCAGTTGCCTAAACTTGTACCAAAAAATTAGTGTTTTTCTTTGTTTTTTTTTTTAATTAAACCCTAATGACATTCCTTTTTAATCACAGTTATAAATTATATTTAGTTTTGTGTAATCACCAGATCTGTGTAACTCAGCAAATCATGATTTTATTGTTCCATTCAGCTCCAAACATAGTCTGAATCCTCACTTGAACATAAACTTACTAATTTTTTCTTCTTAAATGCAAGTCAACTATCTTTAAAAAATGAGGTTCTGTTTGAATCAGCATACGGCTCACAAGCCTGTGATAAGCAGATAAAAATTACCTTCACTTAACTTTTGAATTAATCCACTTTAATGATAATAATCTACTTGTCTCTCTTAAAAAAAGAAGACACGAATTTGACTTTAAACATACTTGTAGATACAATAAGTAAAATGATCGTTCTAAGTATAGCAAGGAGTTTTGTAGTACTTAAACTATGTATTATAGTTTTGAGGAGTTGCTAGTGTATCCCTAGTATTGATAAAAAGCATATAGCTGATTTTTCAAATTTTCCGATCAACAAACACAGCATGTGAAACAGACAATTTTCACTTGATGTGGCATACACACGTTTCTGGGACATATTTTGGATGGGTGCCAATTCCACCTTGTGTTTTTTCTGTTGCGTTTCGTGAACCTAATTTCAAAATGAAATTTACATCCCGCAAGACACAAAATTAATTAACAAAGTTGTACCATTACACATTGGCTCAAAATAATAGGGGATAAAGCAGCTTTGCCAAGGTAGAAAAAAAATTTTAAGATGTGATTGTTTAAAATTTTTTGTGTTTGTTGGTTTTGACAGACCAGTTCTTGTCCGTTCTTTCAAAAGGTCATCAAACACACTATTTGATTTTAAAACTCTATTTCTCACAATGTCAATATTACGGTAAATATCAGCCAGATATCTATTTTTGTTATTAAAATTTTATTTTATTAATTTCTTTGATTTTATTTTATGCAATTTAACCATTGAACCACTTGTGTACATGTCAAAACTTAATACACACTAACACCTCTCACGCATTTACGATTTTGTTCTTGGTCTAATCTTCAGAAATTAACTTGTTTTCGTCAAGAATGGCTGAAACGATTCTAATACTTAAGCATTGAACAATTGAGTTTATGTAAATATAAAAGTAATCAAGATGAAAGTTTGTTAACGTTATTGTAATTTGATAAAATTACATAAATAAGTTAGGCCTAACTCAACATGACCATTAAGCTTACCGTGACAACAACGTCATACGGTTTGTCAGGCCATTGTTTTACATTCCATCAACCCAAACGGAATACATTAAGGTCAGTGACGGCAACGAATTCGCTCATTAATAAATGAATTTTATTATTATTAGTAGTAGTAGTAGTAGTATTGTTACCCGTCCCTTTGAAAATCTACAGAACATTTGGAATCCCGACGGATGGCGAAGAAAACAGCGATTACTAGTATTTCTCCTTCGCGTTCTGTAAAAACTATTCTTAGTTCATGATTAAATGGTTTTTTTTTTTCGGAAAATAGGACGATTTATTTTTCTTCTCCTAGTTCTCTCAAAATTCAAAGTACTTTGACAAAAGAACCCCGACATTTTCGTCCCAAAGTACTCAGGATCCGAACTACTTTGACGGCCTTTATTGTTAAACGTTTTACTAACTTGCTTAAACATAAATTAAAAAAAGTAAAGTTTAACATATCATTGAAACTGCATTCATCATATTTTAAAGCTACAAAATAAATAAATGAATCTTTTCTATAATAAGAAGTTGATAAGGAACATCAGCGTGAGACATCAGTTAAAACACGTTTATACAAAATGTGATTTCCTTCTTTAACAATGAGATATGCTAAAGGACCTAGGATCTAGAGAAGACAAAAACCTTTGTAATACTTATCATCACAAATCTTGCTTTTTGTTATTAGACTCTGAAAGACAAAAACCTTTGTAATACTTATCATCACAAATCTTGCTTTTTGTTATTAGACTCTGAAAGACAAAAACCTTTGTAATACTTATCATAACAAATCTTGTTTTTTGTTATTGAACTTTGAAAGACAAAAACCTTTGTAATACTTATCATAGCAAATCTTGCTTTTTGTTATTAGACTCTGAAAGACAAAAACCCTTGTAATACTTATCATAACAAATCTTGCTTTTTGTTACTGAACTTTGAAAGACAAAAACCTTTGTAATACTTATCATAGCAAATCTTGCTTTTTGTTATCAGACATTTGAATCACTTACCTTTCGCTCAAAAAGTTCCATTTGTATATTGTATATATCTTTCATTAACATGGAAACACAAATTTCAATCAGTTTATCTAAGGTTTGACAAAATAAATGATATTTATGCTTTGTAAGTCTTGTATGCCATTTTATATTCTTGTGTAATTTTTCTTATAAAAATAAAACATTCTCACGATTTTTTCAATAAATTTATTAAAAACTGTAATTAATATTACAATCTATAGTTTAATTGATTTAATATTGTTTTAATTGAAGCAAATTGTATATAAATCATACAAATATATAATTAAATACTTGACTCATCATATTTTTCGTGAAAAACATTTAAATATAACAATGAAATCTCAGAATTAGTATTAAGATTTATCTATATATTATCAGTACAAAAGTAAATATAACTCAGACCTTAAAGCTGCATTTAGTTTTCCAAAGAAAAAATTAAAACGGTGCTAATATAATTAATGATGTTCCTAATGAACAATGTTACATTTGGTTCAACAGCTCGAATAAATGCAGAAATAACAATAATTTCCCAGCGAGATGTAATATTAGAACATGGTTACGTCATGAAAAAACCGGGTCATTTAAACACAACTTTCAAAACGGTGAAATACGATAAATTAAACAAAAAATTTCGTTGAACTTGTCATTTGTGACTTATTAAGGGATACATAACACCATTTCAAATACATCTGGATATTAATGACGGACAAAAAATCCAATTTGTCATGTTTCACCTTCGATTCATGGGTTTTTCTGTACATCCGTGCGCATGCTCCATGCCCATAATAATCATCGTTAAACATTTACCAACCGGTTAGAGGATTCCGTTTATTTACAGCTAAAAGGAATGAAATTTTAGAAAATGAATCTTACGGATCGTGCTTAGAAGTTGTCTATTTTTAATAAATATAAATTTTTAGAAAATCAAAAAAAAAAAAAAAAAAAAAAAAAAAAAAAAAAAAAAAAAAAATTGAAACGACAAACCTTCCTCGTAACATACAAGTCATTTAGATAAATTTAAGAAATATTCCCTGTAATATTATTTATAATGGTTGGTGGTTAAAAAAAATTGTCTTGAGACAACACTGAAAAGCAATGTCAATCCAAAATAAAATCTACTAGTAGCAATATACAGTTATAAATGATAACATTACCACATTTAAAACGATTGTTAATTTCAAATCAACTACTATCAGTCCATAATTATTTGTCATATACATATTTGAAGAACAAAACTCTATATTTAAACATAATCATTTAAAAAGATAAAAAAAAATCCCATGTTAAATTTATTAACCTAATCGGGAAAAATAACCAGAATTATTCAAAACGTTTCTTTAATTCTGTGCATGAAACAATTTTGAATGTTTTCAACAAGATAACAAATTCACTATGTACAAAATAAATATCCGTTATGCACCTTCCTAGTTAATTATATAAGATATAATGTCATGGATATTCATAATGATCACCCCTTGAAAAATGCGAACAACAATGAACACCCAATTATTAACTTAATGCTCTTTCCTACATTTTTCTAATTGAAAAAGAAAACAACAAAAAAACAACTCTTTAAACTATATCTATTGCATATTTGGACTTTTTCTTTTTAATGTTTCTTTTAAAATTCAACAGCATGTAGTAAGGAAATGTGATTTGCATATTAATTCATTTAAACCTATTAACCTTAAAATACCCTGATGTAATCTTGGGTAAGGTCCAATTGGACCATTGAAGCAATTCAATTTCTTTAAGTTTTTTTTTCAAAATATGTACAGAAGAATTCGCAGAAATTTTTTTCATTCTAAAATAGGTTTTGGTTAGGTCATTGTTTTTAAAATTCAATCTGACTGTTAAGAGGAAAGTTTTGAATAAAAGAAATATTTAGAAAAAACCGTGTGACAAACAATAATGGACTAATAGTAGTGATACTTCAAATAATTTGACTAAAACTAATATACCCACAAATATTACGTACTTATGGATTTTTCATATAATCGTACTCAGTCACGTTCTTTTTGTGGACAAAAATTTTACACGTAATACCAACACGATACTTGCCAGAGTCCAAGTTTGTTCTATCTCAGAGATGTCTTTTTATCATAAATCCTCAATGTCATTGGATTATATATGTATATGTTAAGTATGTAATGATTACTTTAAGTGTAGACAATCCAGTGTAGATGGTTATTTAAGAAACAAAAAGACTCGGACAGTTTTTATCAGAAGAATTTCTGAAGTGTATAAGAACAATACTTGAAAACTAGATGATCATACTGTTTTAATTAACTCACCCATACCAATGTTGTTTTTTTCTTTTTATTCGCGCTTTTCCTTTCTCTATACATTTATTGTTAAGTTATTATTAAAAAACATTTTTATATTGTCGTATAATTTGGTATTAAATGACATTGTAAACGTAGACACTGCTATAATATGTTACAAATTTGTCTTGCAAAGAAAATATATGTCTTTAATTAGTCTGTGTTCTACGGTAATTGCTGTTTTCGCTCCGCTCAATGACGTAGAATTTGTTTGGAATTTGTGGGCTACAATATCACAAACTGTGGTCGTTAATGTTAGAAGATCTACGTTGCAGACAGGATTGGTCTTCTTAACTACTTCACTAAACACGTGTAACATCCAACCTCCTAGTCCATCTCGTCCGTATGAGAACTTAGCTGAAAAAGTAAAAAGAGTCTTCAATTAAGTACTGAAAAAAGATGGTCATGCAAACTGTTTGATGGAACACTACAATACCTACTTTAAGAAGATACTAAGATGTAACATCAAATAATAACCCTAAATGCATGGCTGATTATGTCGATTGTTTGAAATACAAAAAGAGTACAATTTTTACTAACTTTTTTATTTATTAAAGCTGAATTAAGTTTTTCAATTTTCGGAATTTTTTTTTATTTTCTAAAAATATATTTTTTTTAAAAATAGATATCTTCTAACCACGATGCGTGACATTCATTTTCTAAAATTTTATTTCTTTTAGCTGTAAATAAACGGAATCCTCCGACCGATTGGTCAGTGTTTTACGATGTTAATTATGAGCTTGGAGCATGCGCACGGATGTACGGAAAACCCTAGAATCGAAGGTGAAACATGACAGATTACATTAATTGTCCTTCATTAAAGCTGCATTAAGGTTATCAATTTTCTGATTTTTTTTTTGATTTTCTAAAAATATATTTTTTTAAAAATAGATATCTTCTAACCACGGTCCGTGACATTCATTTTCTAAAATTTCATTTCTTTTAGCTGTAAATAAACGGAATCCTCTGACCGGTTGGTCAGAGTTTTACGATGGTAATTATGAGCTTGGAGCATGCGCACGGATCATGTCGGATGTACGGAAAAACCCTAGAACCGAAAGTGAAACATAACAGATTACATTAATTGTCCTTCATTTATATCCGGATGTATTTGAAATGGTGTTTTGTATCCCTTACTAAGTCACAAATGACAAATTCAACGAAGTTCTGTGTTTAATTTATCGTATTTCACCGTTTTGAAAGTTGTGTTTAAATTACCCGGGTTTTTGATGACGTAACCATGTTCTAATATTAGATCCTAAATGCTGCATCTCGCTGGGTAAATATTGTGATTTCTGCATTTATTCGAGCTTTTATCGTTGAACCAAATGTAACATTGTTCATTAGGAACATCATTAGTTAGATTAGTGCCGTTTTAATTTTTTCTTTGGAAAACTTAATGCAGCTTTAATATCCAGATGTATTTGAAATGGTGTTATGTATCCCTTACTAAGTCAAAAATGACAAATTCAACGAAGTTTTGTGTTTAATTTATCGTATTTCACCGTTTTGAAAGTTGTGTTTAAATGACCCGGGTTTTGATGACGTAACCATGTTCTAATATTAGATCCCAAATGCTGCATCTCGCTGTGAAATTATTGTTGTTTCTGTATTTATTCGAGCTGTTATCGTTGAACCAAATGTAACATTGTTCATTAGGAACATCATTAATTAGATTAGCACTGTTTTAATTTTTTTCTGCAGCTTTAATACCATTATGATATTTAAACTATATAAACATTGTAAAACAGAATTATAAGCTTGCTTAAATATATAAATTGTTTATGAGACAAGTTAGTTTTGGTTCTGAACAAGTAAAAATTTCACGCTTCCTTCTCTAGGGACATTGAAAAAAATCAGTACTTCCAAACCTCTGACGAAATAAAAAAAGCATTTAAAAAAGAATCTGCTATAAAATATATTCCTAAATGACCTAAATAGTGAAAAGCACTGACATAGAAACTAGGTCTTAGCAATGAACTTTGACTTTGACTCCATTATTAAGGGCATTGGAAGAAAACATCAGAACTAAAACTTTTATGCGATATTCTTTACTGATATCAAGATATAGCAATTATGAGTATTTTATTACAGTCTTGATTCTGACTCTTAACATTGAATTACAGTAGAAAAACTTCACAAATCAAAAGTTTATGTCTGCATTGACATAAACTAAATTTTAATGTTCAGTTCAGAAAACAACTAAAGTTTTAATATTCAGTTCAGACAACAACAAAAACTTTAAACCACGTGGTAAAATCTCGCATATGCTGAATATATAGACATTTAAAGGCATACTTAAAACAAGATCTTCTCTAAATAATGATTAAAAAAGCTAAAACAGTAGTAAAACCACAAAATTATAAATAAAACAATCATGACCTTGAGACAATTTTCAGTCACTTTCAAAAATGTCTAAATTGAACCCTCCCATATTATTATCTGTTCAAAAAGTCAAGTTATATCTCTGTTGTACAATATCAAAATTTAATAAAATTTAAAACGAAAATGGGTATCAAATTTTTCGAACATATTCCATTACTAGGCTTAAAGCTTAAGACCCTAAAGAAACCAAAATCATAATTATCCTTTTTCCTCTGTTTGATATCGCTTGGTTTATCTTTGACTTTGATTAAGTTTTTGTAGCGAAACACAAATCTGAATTACACAGACCCATACACAAACATCTGACAAGTTTCAGTACAATCTGTTTTGTAGTTAAAGAAGACGAAAATGTGTTTGAATGCAAAACACACACATATACGCACACGCACACACACACACACACACAAGCGAGCAAACAACGCGAAAATGAATCGCACTGATCATACTAACAATAAATTGTATTGATAAAAATATTTTTAGATTTTTATTTCAATAACGAGTAAAATTATTGCAGTCTTAAGCATGTTCAGCGCCTATGTGATAATCTAGATATATATTTTTGAAATAATGAATATTTTGAAGATAGCATCACACACACACACACACACACACACACATATTATTAAAGATAATTTTAAAAAAGCTTGGTCGCTACATTTGTTGAATTTCAAATTGGGCTTTTACAAAAATTAATAAATGACTTCTTTGTTCAAAACACTTTTTGTTTTTCCTGTGCGGTTTGAAACATGCTGCTTTTCACTTACCCTCTGAAGTTGCATAAATCAGGTAAAAATTGTTTGGACAATATGGCGCATATAAAGGTAATATTCTTGGTTTTTTCTTCTTTTTGAATGGGTTTAATTTATTCAACGTTGAAAACAACCCATATCTCAAATCTGATAGCAAACCACCTTCTTCTTGGTCCTTTGAGGGATTAACATCTACTGATGAAGCATTAATTACATTTAGGGTTTTATCTTCCGTTTTTTCA
Organism: Tegillarca granosa; assembly: GCA_029721355.1. NCBI lineage: Eukaryota > Metazoa > Mollusca > Bivalvia > Arcoida > Arcidae > Tegillarca > Tegillarca granosa. Next base: position 7,319,103 of record CM056595.1, read on the forward strand.
TCCGCGTCAGTCAAGCTATCATCATCGGTATATTCCGTTTCATCATCGGTATATTCCGTCTCATGCTCGTCATCTATCGTCATAACGTCTTTAGCGCCTTCTACTTCAATATCTTTGTCTACCTTGGTATTTTTTGAGTACAATCCTGCTGATTCAATTTTATCTTCTTCATGACTTTTTAAAGGTTTTGTTTCGGGTAGGTTTTTAAAAACATTTATTTCAACACCCATATCCCCCTTTTCGCCATCTACAAATCTACTCCGACAAGCCTACAAAGAGAAAAAATTTCATGACCAAATTTCAAAAATTTTATGAAATAAAGTATACAGAAAATAAGGGGAAAAAGACAAGGCTAATAAGCTGACATGATCGCATTAATGCAAGTTTACCTGGAGGAAAAACATTCGCGGCTTCCCTTTCAAATCTGGACACTTGTTGTCTTCAAATAAACTAATTAAATCACTGGTCAATACAGGTCCGTCTGTCCCATAAACCACGTGGTGAAAGTGCTGCTTTTGACATTTGTCTTTCTTTTTGTCCTTCGTGACTTTCTGAACTTCTAACTCGTTACCATGGGTACCAATCACACAGGCAAATGTGTCTGCATTTTTATGCACCTCCTTTCGTGAAGCAGCTAAAATGTAAAAATAAGTCCGTAAAGAATATATTTATAACTATGTTTAAAGATATAAAATTTTCTGGATTAAAATTGTTTCACCATTTAGGTCACGTGATATAATAATTGGATGTGATAATAACATGACGTAAAATGACATCGCAAATACACAGTACTAAATACATATAATAACAAATAAAGCGAGTTAAGCAATCATTGTTTTCCATCTGAACGTGACGGTGTCTGTCAGAATATCTTTATAAACCAGATTAAAAGTTATATGTAGCAGGAAATGCTTCTAATTAAGTTCTCTCAATAAAATTCAAAAAGGGGTATTAAAGGATTATTCAAAAATCATAAATCTTTACAAACGTTAACACTCTAACAGACACTAAATAGCCTACAAAGCATAAATGTTCTGAGGTGTGCAGCTTCTTAATCTAATTAATATTTAGATAACATTTGTAATTGGTTGTAAAAACCAGAGAATCCCGGTACTACTACAAAACATACCTTCAGTAAGAACGTCTACTATTTGTTGTACAGTCAAGTCTGTAAACAACAGCACTTGGAATTCTAGTTTTGTCAACATTTCATTCATACTCTGTAGTTCGTCTTGAGCATAAGGTCTACTGCTGAGTCTTGCCAATGGAAAGTTTTCGATGCAAATAACGATACCAAACCCCCGAACTGGGTGTTGGAAGTTATATACATCTGAATCGCTGTCAACATTCTCAGGAACTGGGGTATTCAGACGTTTTTTTATTTGTCCTACTGAACTGAAATTTAAAATAAATATTTTGTCATATTATGAAGTTCTTGAATAACAGATATTTCACAACGAACGGGATAAAATTAGTTGAAACGTATAGTTGAATTTTCTTGCAGCTTTACTGTAGGAAGACGTTTAAATATTTATACTTCTCCAGTAAGTTCCAAATTTGTAGTCTTGTTTATATGATTTACAGCATTTTCAAATAAAGCTACGTTTAAAATGCCTAACGTCTAGCAATTCTAAAGTTCAAAATGATTCACGGTCAATTTATACGGCCGATATTAAGATTCCCATCTTCGTCCCACAACCAAAATTTGTGCAAATTTGAACTATATTACGAACGATCTAGGGATGGCAAGAATAAAATATCCAACTTTTTTTTCTGATAATTAGTAAGGAGTTTTCTTGGGACTAATTATTAGGACCGTCAGACAAATTATGATGCCTTATTTCCCTTGTACACTACGCCATGCAAAGATAAGCGCAACCAAAGCCACGCGTAACGTCAATGATATAGATCCGTAGTACACTATCATCGGTTACAACTGATATGTATTCCGTTGAGTTGCATTGAACTCGGGACGGAAACCAATCGTCACGATGAAAATATATGACAGTCTATTCTTTCATCTTCCGAAAAAAGCAAATATTTATCGTTAATTATTAAACATGTACATGCGTAGAGTAGAACTTTGATCTTGTTGCTTCTTTAGTTTGTGAAGTCAGTCTACTTGTGGAAAAAAAAATAGATAAATGTTGTCTTCAATTTTGTTATCTCAATTGCTATGGCAGGTGTTTTTCAGCTGTATCAACGTTGTCGTAAATCTGTTTTTATACTCTTTTTACATATTACCATAAATCCAACCTAAAAGAAGTGCATGTGTCTGGTTTTTGCAATATAGCGATTTACTGAATAAAAAATCGGGACAGATTCTAGTGCAAGAAAGTTTGTCAGGTCGAATGCGGAAGATCGGTGCCCGTGGCTCTCTCTCTCTCTCTCTCTCTCTCTCTCTCTCTCTCTCTCTCTCTCTCTCTCTCTCTCTCTCTGTGGGCATTCCGGTTTCCTCCACCATCCAGAACTGGCCGCCTCGATAAAAGTGAAAGAATTTTAACTCTGGAGGTAAAACACCATTACTTAACATCTAACACAATACCATATAGTGTTAAGAGATCAAAATCCGGTGTACGCTAAGCGACATTATTTTCTCGTCTGAATGGAATCAAAATACACAAAAAATACCTGTCAAATATCTGTTTCACTCCAATAGTTTTCACTGAAAAACAGAAGAAAAATAATCATCTTATATTAAAAATATTTTTAAATATGTAAATTCTCCAACGAGGACATTCTTGTTCAGTTATGTAATTTATAATATTGGTCACAAATTACATGTAAATAGAATGTATTGCCTTTGACTTGTAACATATGGCTAATCAAGAATAGAACAGAATAATTACTGTACGGGGGAGATTGTTTAAAAGATACAAATCATTGTACATTATATATAACCGTTGACTAAGTTGATGTCAATGCGGATGTTATATTAAAGAATTTAGGAAGTCTAATATCTCTCTCTCTCTCTCTCTCTCTCTCTCTCTCTCTCTCTCTCTCTCTCTCTCTCTCTCTCAAATTTCAACTACATATGCATAAATGGTTAAACAAAACAGTTAAAATCATATATCAATTTCAAAAGCCACCAGTGACATAAAAGAACGATATTTTCAGTCTGTATTACTTTTCGATGAAAAAAAATTCACCTAACTTTAACTATGAAAATAAATTACATGAATGAGAAATCCGTTATAGTGTGATAACTTTCTAAAAAAAAATAATATTACATTGATTTCTTTGGTGTGTGACACTCTCTCTCTCTCTCTCTCTCTCTCATTACATTAATTTATCAATAATAAAAATAAATACAAATGATTATATAACATATTTATTAGTTTATAGATAAAATAGACTTTTTATGTAGCAGTATTTCACTATCTACCTTTTTTATCTACGTGCATTATAAATTAGTTATTTATCGATCGATTCTAGCCTTAAACAAAAATATAAAAAAAACCAAGTGCATAAATTTCTAACATGCCTTTATATCCAAATATCGGAAATCGTAGGGTATCTTAAACTATCCAATTCAATGTTAACAATCGTCCGAATAACGACATGGTGTTTTTAAGTATGGAAGATGTCTGGTAAAGATCCGTTACTTGCATTTATAATCATTAGCATATGATTTACCTAGTACGAATGACCCGTTCTCAACATCCACGTTCTTGTTTATAACAACAAAGATGGACAACTATATACTTGTAACATTTAGAACTCACATATCCTGCAATTGTTGTAGTGATACTCACCATCCCCTCCATTATAAATTTTAGTTGCCTTTGGCATATCGTTAAGTTACAGTCGCTTTCACTGTTGTAAACATACTCTAACTGTTCGATTAACACGGAAGACTGAACATCGCTTTCCGAGGTGTTACGGAGGGCAAAATATTACATCGTCACGTTTCGGTAGGGCAAAATATTATGTACATCGTCACGCTTCGACAGAATCGGATTTATTTTTGACTTTATTTAAATGTGATTTTTGCCAATATATACAACAACTCTTTTGTATTGATTAAATGTCTACATCTAAGTGACAAGTCGTGAGATATATCATCCTTATATTGAGAGGCCATTTATGGGTTAACTAATTACTTAACGGCAATTTCTCATCGAGTTCACCTGAGTGCGCGCAAGGGGACGGGAAAGACTTCTACATGTGTATTCGTATCCACAACGTTCTGAACTGAATGCTTCAGAAATAAAGCAATTTTATTACATTTTTTTTTTTTCTTTTTACTTCTGAAGCACTTAGTATTTAGAAAATTGGGAGCAATTTTAAAATGCAACAAAATCGAGTTTTTTCTGAAGCATTAAGTTCTGAAATTTGTCAGATAAGACAAAATAAGAAAAATAATAAAATACCTGACAAAATTTGAAAAAAAAACTTCTTACTGACCACATCAGGTGCGCGACATCATGTTCATCGATTTAGTCTCTGTAAGCTAGCAAAAGTCGGTCCGAGTGTGCGGCTCGTACGAAACAGATTATAAATCACAAACACACACCTATTCGTCTTTCTAAACCTTAAATTTCACAAAAATGAAACCAGAGCTAATTAAAAGTGCTGTTTATTTATTAAAATTGAAAATACGCATGGAAAATTTGCAAGATGAAAGTTTCAATAGGTTGATGAAAATAAAGTTCCAAATTTTGATGACATGTAGTTACCTCATTTTTTTCGAAATTTGTCTGATAAAACTTAGAATAGAAAAGCATGTAGTTTGTACATGTAGTAAAAGTTAACATAATTTCCCGACAAATCTAGCCATATTTCAGCTATACTAAGAGATTCAAAATTGTGTGTTAAAATCGCGTTGTTATTAAAAATAAATATTCAAAATGCATTTAAAAATAGTTTTAAAAAGTCAAAGAATTTACAAAATAAACATTTACACATATACAGTTCTGTTTTAATATTAGTGCAATTCGAATGTTTTACTTAAAAAATTATCGTTAGAAAATAAGGCACAAAAATATGCTTCAGATTTCTTGGGCTTAAAAAAATAAATAAATAAATACCGTAAAATATTAGTGTTGAGCAGCAAGGTATGATCAATAAACCCAGATTTCTAAATGAAAGCTCATTTAAGAAGTCCAGTAAACATTATTAATGTCATAAAATTAACTCTTTAGATATCGTGTCGTGTGTACTTGTTATAACTCAATTCGTCTAATTCGATGTGACATTTTTCGTTCTAGATGCGATGTTAATATGCTTGTTTTAAAACAAAGTGATAGATTTGATTTTATATGTGTATAAGTTTTTTTATTTATTGTAAATCATGCTCATATACTTGCTTGACATTTAGATTTAGAATGTGCAGATTTTTTTTATTTTGTTTTATATTTTTAATTTATTTATTTATTTATTTATTAATGAATCAATTAATGAATGAATTAATTAATTTATTTATTTATTTATTTATTTATGGTAAAACAAATTTCCAAAAGAAAGAAGGTATAAGTAGAATGGTTGTACGCCATGGTCAACAGTTATTTCACTTTTAACGAAACACCACGAGATTACCAGAAACGGACCTATGTTTACCACAGTAACTTTTTATCAATGTTCACGCAAGTGTGCAGTAAAGAAAGAAATTACTGTTTGTGCAAGTGTGCAGTAAAGAAAGAAATTACTGTTTGTGCAAGTGTGCAGTAAAGAAAGAAATTACTGTTTGTGCAAGTGTGCAGTAAAGAGAAATTACTGTTTGTGCAAGTGTACAGTAAAGAAAAAAATTACTGTTTGTGCAAGTGTGCAGTAAAGAGAAATTACTGTTCGTGCAAGTGTGCAGTAAAGAAATTACTGTTTGTGAAGAAAAAAATTACTGTTTGTGCAAGTGTGCAGTAAAGAAATTACTGTTTGTGAAGAAAAAAATTACTGTTTGAGCAAGTGTGCAGTAAAGAAAGAAATTATTGTTGTGCAAGTGTGTAGTAAAAAAAGAAGTTACTCTATGTGCAAGTGTGCAGTAAAAAAATACTGATGTGCAAGTGTGCAGTAAAGAAAGAAATTACTGTTTGTGCAAGTGTGCAGTAAAGAAATTACTGTTTGTGAAGAAAAAAATTACTGTTTGTGCAAGTGTGCAGTAAAGAAAGAAATTATTGTTTGTGCAAGTGTGTAGTAAAAAAAGAAGTTACTCTATGTGCAAGTGTGCAGTAAAAAATACTGATGTGCAAGTGTGCAGTAAAGAAAGAAATTACTGTTTGTGCAAGTGTGCAGTAAAGAAATTACTGTTTGTGAAGAAAAAAATTACTGTTTGTGCAAGTGTGCAGTAAAGAAAGAAATTATTGTTTGTGCAAGTGTGTAGTAAAAAAAGAAGTTACTCTATGTGCAAGTGTGCAGTAAAAAAATACTGATGTGCAAGTGTGCAGTAAAGAAAGAAATTACTGTTTGTGCAAGTGTGCAGTAAAGAAATTACTGTTTGTGAAGAAAAAAATTACTGTTTGTGCAAGTGTGCAGTAAAGAAAGAAATTATTGTTTGTGCAAGTGTGTAGTAAAAAAAGAAGTTACTCTATGTGCAAGTGTGCAGTAAAGAAAGAAATTACTGTTTGTGCAAATGTGCAGTAAAAAAGAAATACTGATGTGCAAGTGTGCAGTAAAGAAAGAAATTATTGTTTGTGCAAGTGTGTAGTAAAAAAAGAAGTTACTCTATGTGCAAGTGTGCAGTAAAGAAAGAAATTACTGTTTGTGCAAGTGTGCAGTAAAAAAAAATACTGATGTGCAAGTGTGCAGTAAAGAAAGGAATTACTGTTCGTGCAAGTGTGCAGTAAAAAAAGAAATTACTGTTCATGCAAGTGTGCAGTAAAGAAAGAAATTACTGTTCGTGCAAATGTACAGTAAAGAAAGAATTTACTGTTTGCGCAAGTGTGCATTGAAGAAAGAAATTACTGTTTGTGCAAGTATGCAGTAAAGGAAGAAATTACTGTTCGCACAAAATTACTGTTCATGCAAGTGTGCAGTAAAAAAAGAAATTACTGTTCGTGCAAGTGTGCAGTAAAGAAAGAAATTACTGTTTGCGCAAGTGTGCATTGAAGAAAGAAATAACTGTTCGTGCAAGTGTGCGGTAAAGAACGAAATTACTGTTCGCGTAAGAGTGCAGTAAAAGAAAGAAATTACTGTTTGCGCAAAATTACTGTTTGTTCAAGTGTGCAGTAAAGAAAGAAATTACTGTTTGTGCAAGTGTGCAGGAAAGAAAGAAATTACTGTTCGCGCAAAATTACTGTTCGTGCAAGTGTGCAGTAAAGAAAGAAATTACTCACGGTTTGTGCAAGTGTGTAGTAAAGAAAGAAATTACTATTCGTGCAAGTGTTCAGTAAAGAAAGAAATTACTGTTCGTGCAAAATTACTGTTAGCGCAAGTGTGCAGTAAAGAAAGAAATTACTGTTCGTGCAAGTATACAGTAAAAAAAAAAAGAAAATTACTGTTCGGGCAAAATTAATGCATGTTTGTGCAAGTGTGCAGTAAAAAAAAAAGAAATTACTGTTTGTGCAAGTGTGCAGTAAAGAAAGAAAAAACTGTTCGTGCAGGTGTGCAGTAAAGAAAGAAATTACTGTTTGTGCAAGTGTGCAGTAAAGAGAAATTACTGTTCGTGCAAGTGTGCAGTAAAGAAAGAAATTACTGTTTGTGCAAGTGTGCAGTAAAAAAAGAAATTACTGTTTGCGCAAAATTACTGTTTGTGCAAGTGTGCAGTAAAGAAAGAAATTACTGTTCGCGTAAGTTTGCAGTAAAAAAAAAAAAAAAAAAAAAAAGAAATTACTGTTCGCACAAAATTACTGTTCGTGCAAGTGTGCAGTAAAGAAAGAAAATACTGTTCGCCCAAAATTACTGTTCGTGCAAGTGTGCAGTAAAGAAAGAAATTACTGTTCGCGCAAGTGTGCAGTAAAAAAGAAAATACTGTTCGGGCAAAATTACTGTTCGTGCAAGTGTGTAGTAAAGAAAGAAATTACTGTTCGCGCAAGTGTGCAGTAAAAAAAAGAAATTACTGTTTGTGCAAGTGTGCAGTAAAAAAATATCTTTAATTTAAAAAAAAAAATTATTTTTATTTATCAAAAAAAGTAAAAGAACATGTTACCACTTAATCATGATTTTTATTAGGTTATAAATCACGTGGGTTTTCATTTACACGTGTTACCAATTTGATACTTATAGTTTTAAGTCGACAGATTGTTCCTTTTGATATCTTAATAAATGTTTTAAACATAGGTTTTCATTTCAATTGATATATAATATGTATCTGAATTAAAGAGTGAGAAGTTTTCTTAAGATTTTAGTTTTTGTCGATTTAAAGATACAACCGATATTTGACACCAGAAACAAGAAATGAATATGTTCGGCACATTTGATAGAGGTAGGATTCATTACACATTGATATGTTAATACGTTTATGATTGATGTAATATGAATAAGATGATTTAATTATCATCAGAATTTAATATGAATTTAATTTAATCAATATATAATACTACAAAGCTAGCTAAATATGATAATTTTTTGAATATTTTTATTGAGTAAATATTTCAATACGACTAAAAAGTTACAAAAATAGTTTATCAATATTTTAATTTGAATTGTTACTGTCACTTTAGAGTCTGTAACAAGTGCATAAAGTTTGAATCGTTACTGTCACTTTAGAGTCTGTATCAAGTGCATAAGGTTTTAATTGCAACAGTAAAATATAAATGTTATTTTGAAATTTAATTTTTCAATTTTATTTTTATCTTGAAACAAATATTTTTAAATCCAAGTTCAACTAAAACAATAGATAGGGGAAAAATATGTACATGTATTTAGTTTTTCATGCAGTTTGCTGTGTACCCGGCACCAATTCTTAAGCCATAAAAATCCTTCCAGGAAAACAAATTTTCTTTCTTCAAATTTCATTTGCTTATCAATAGTTTTTAACCATTCCTTCTTTTACTTATCATAAAAACATACGTATGCCCAGCGTTTACGTTTACGTGTTTGTGTCGGATTGAGATTTTTCTCCACAGTTTTATTAACATTCCAAAAATCAGAACACATATGATAGATTTAGTGTTAAGTAAAATTATGTTTGGCGAAATTACTTGATCATACTATTAAAAAATCTGACAGATATAACTTGAGAATTTGTAAGATTCGGCACTATGTTTTTGTTGCATATCGATGATAAGCATGCATGGCAATGCATGTCTCAATCCGAATCATAACTCTAAACGTATGTCAATTACAACAAACGCAAAGTACGTACTGCCTCCATATGCAGTTATATATACAAACAGCGAACGGCTACAAACTACAGCGGTTTCTAGAGGAGACTTGTGTGTCCACAGCGCCACAGTGCCTCTCACCGCCTATGTTTGAATCCAACTCGGGTAAATCCTATGGTGCGAGAAAGTTTCTCAATTATCTTGCCGAGGGTCGATGGGTTTTTAATGGGTTCTCCGGTTTCCTCCACTATCCCAGAACTGACCGCCACGATATAAGTAAAAGAATTTTGACTGGTATGTAAAACACCATAACTCAACTCCGATATTCTGGTTTTTCCTCTTCTGTCACAAACAAATAATTCTTAATGGAAACCATTTATGCTTCATTAAGTTTGAAAAGAAGAATCTAGAAAATATATGTTGAATATAAATCTATATACTCAAAGTTTAAAAATGTTATTATTATTTGAGCCGGGGAATCCTATCATACATTGATCATCGGAATACAGTTGTTTTGTTTTTTTTAATTAGAACAATTTTTTTTAAAATATTTTAATTAATCTTCGCATCATGCCGTTTATCATGCAAAAAAGTAATTCTGACTTTAGATTTGAACTTAACCATACGAAAATTATGTTTAAAACCCTACAGATTTAGAATTTACTCAGCAAAAACCAAAGCTAACTATATTTTGACAAGTATCTATGCTCTTTCAATATTTAAAAAATAAAAATGCAATTTAAAAAATTAAACTAAAGTGAAAAACAAGTAATCAATTATTGACGAATTTCACAAAATTATTTAATTTAAATGCTCAAGACACCAAAAAGTCAATTTGTTTCTCTCAAGTGTGGCTTTAAGAATCAAAGAGAAAAAACTTCTCCCGATTTTTTGCGACACTAACCAACTCCTTTTATTTATAATCCGCTGTTTCTAATCTTTCTGTATTGTAATTTTAAAAGTTGTTTTGCTTTTTTTAAGTTTTCAGCTCAGGTCATGTTCCGTATAGCCACATTTCTGATGCCGTTCCTCTGTTTTACAACAATAGAGGATTCCTTAATTTCTTTAACAGGCGGAATGTTTTTAATCCACCAATATCATTTTCTCATGAACAAGTGATATGTTTGTGTAAAGCATTACAGCAGTCGGGCAATGTTGAACGTTTAACAGTATTTCTGTGCTCTCTTGGCGCCTGTGAGAATATCCACAAACTTGAAAGTGTCTTGCAAGCAAAAGCTTATCTAGCATTTCATAAAGAAAATTTTAAAGAGCTTTACAGTATTTTAGAGAACAATAACTTTTCTCCAGATATCCATCAAGATCTTCAAGATTTGTGGTATCAAGCACATTACAAAGAGGCCGAAAAAGCAAGAGGGACATTACTGGGGGCAGTTGGAAAGTACAGAATAAGAAAAAAGTACCCACTTCCCAGAACAATATGGGACGGAGAAGAAATTAGTTATTGCTTCAAAGAAAGATCTAGGCATATCTTACGCGAGTGCTACAAACAAAATCGTTATCCAACGAGAAAGGACAAGTATGATTTGTCTAACAACACAGGACTATCACCTAATCAAGTCAGCAATTGGTTCAAAAACCGACGTCAACGAGACAGACTACATGGTGAGTGTGGGTGGATAATCTCAGTAAGAGAAATAGAAAAAAAATGAACTTTTTGTCGTTTTCAACCAAATTTGAGTCTATGACCACCTATTTATAGAAATAATAATCAACGTGTTTTTGTCCACAAACAGAAGTTTAAAAGATTAAACACACACACACACACACACACACACACACACACACACACACTCTCTCTCTCTCTCTGTTTTTATTTCTGTCAACAAAATGAAAATTACAGATAGGTTTAAAAGACCAATTAGGCCATACACTATACACTGTGTAACAAAAAACGGGAATTATATGTTTATAAATAAACATTTTCCAATTTAAAAGCGGGTCGTAAACATGCTTTCCACGCGGTGCCTTAACATATATTTCATACAGTGCCTTTTTCCGTACATTTTCTTTATGATGCACGTTTTCCGTAAATGTTCCAAGTGATGTCCTAAACAAGCTTTTCTTACATTTTCCATACTTCGCAATCAACGTTTTCAATATATTTTATATGAAGCACTATATATGCGTGTTCCAAATATTTTTTCATAAGGTGCCCTATACACGTGTTCCATATATTTCCGTATACATGTAGTGCCTATACAAGTGTTCCATATATTTTCTGTATGTTGCTCTATACACCTGTTCCATAAATTTTCCGGATGTTGCTTTATACATGTGTTCTATACATTTTCATTAAAGTGCCCTATATCCTGTTTGTTACCCTGTACACGTTCCATATATTTTCTGTATGTTACCCTGTATACGTTCCATATATTTTCTGTATGTAACCTTGTACACGTTCCATATATTTTCTGTATGTTACCCTGTACACATTTCATATTTTTTCTATAGTTACCCTGTACACATTCCATATATTTTCTGTATGTTACCCTGTACGTTCCATATATTTTCTGTAGGTAACCTTGTACACATTCTATATATTTTCTGTACGTTACCTTGTACACATTCCATATATTTTCTGTATGTTACCCTGTACACATTCCATATATTTTCTGTATGTTACCCTGTACATGTTCCATATATTTTCTGTAGGTAACCTTGTACACGTTCCATATATTTTCTGTATGTTACCCGGTACACGTTCCATATATATTTTCTGTATGTTACCCTGTACACATTCCATATATTTTCTGTATGTAACCTTGTACACATTCCATATATTTTCTGTAGGTAACCTTGTACACATTCCATATTTTTTCTGTAGGTAACCTTGTACACATTCCATATATTTTCTGTATGTTACCCTGTACACGTTCCATATATTTTCTGTATGTAACCTGGTACACGTTCCATATATTTTCTGTATGTAACTTTGTACACATTCCATATATTTTCTGTAGGTAACCTAGTACACGTTTTCCATATATTTTCTGTATGTAATTTTGTACACGTTCCATATATTTTCTGTATGTAACCTTGTACACGTTCCATATATTTTCTGTATGTACCATGTACCAATCCATATATTTTCTGTATGTTACCTGGTACACGTTCCATATATTTTCTGTATGTACCCTGTACCATTCCATATATTTTCTGTATGTTTCCCTGTGCTTGTTCCATATATTTTCCGTTGGTTGCCCTGTACAAATGCTTCATATGTTATCTATTTGACATGTTTTCATATTTAAATTTTTGTTATGGTATCACTAATATTGTCAATAAACTTTCAGTACATTGCCCTTAATAATTCTGATTTTTTCTATCAGCTGACTAAGTGTAACATGTTTCATGTGTGTGTGTGTGTGTGTGTGTGTGTGTGTGTGTGTGTGTGTGTGTGTGTGTGTGTTCTTTGTACTTTTTTATTTTAAATTTGATCAGTATTGTTTTATGTTATTGCAGGAAAACATGTACCTCTTCAAACGGAAAATACAGAAAGTTAAAATAATACACATATGTAGTCAAAATGAAAATATGAACAGAAACAAAGTACAAAGTAAATGGGTATCCATAGTAACAGAAAAGAAGAAAATGGGATAATTTTTAAACAAAATTGTTGGTATTGACATTTGCACAAACTTTGTTTTTATCACAAAAATTTGAAGCTGAAAAATATGTATGTCACTTTAAAGAGTTTTGTAATTATTTACAAAAATGATCAAACAGCTATTTCCTAAACAGTAACCAGCCACATGATGAGTTTTATATACTAGTATATAAATTATAAGGTAAAAAGTTGTATTTTCTCAACTTTTCATAATTAAAGTAAAAAATTACCTGTAAAACAAAACTAAGGCTTAAAACTTAAATGTAGTTAAAAATTACTTACTTAGCAAAAGCCAAAACTACAGGAAAAAATACAACAAAATAACAAATGAAATGAGAAAAAATAAGGAATAATAAGATTTCATTAGGGTCTGCATTGCTCGACTGCTATATTTTCAATTAAAATTTTAAAGTTATCAATCAGTAAAGGATTAATTACAATGAATCTCATTTATTTTTTGCCCAGTTGTTCTAAAAGAGATTCTGAGTGGAGTGGAATATTCTTTCCCTTATTATATAGATGGTCATTTCAAGGATGGTAGAGGAAACAAGAGTGCCCAGAGAAAAATCATCTACCTTCAGCAAGGAAACTGACAAACTTCTCACGCTAGGATCTGCTGAAGAGATTCAAACCTGTGCAGTGAGAGTCATTGTAATCTTTTTGCATGCACTTTAGACCCCAAGGCCCAACAGAGATTTTGAGTGGAGTGGAGTAATGTATTCTTTCACTTATAACAAGCAGTCAGTTCTGGGATAGTGAAGAAAACCGGAGTGCCTAGAGAAAACCACCTACCTTTGGCAAACAAACTGACTTTTGAAAAGAAGGATCTTTTATAGTGGGATTTATTTTTGACAGTGGTCTATAAACCATTCAGAAAGAAACCAATGATGAATGATAACTAATCTTGTGTTGCAAAATCATATTTTACTACTAACTTCAGACTATAATTGATTTTTGATAATACATGTATTAAGAAATTAGAATAAATACCACACCTGTCAAACATTGTAAGACACACATTAAACTGTTTGAGAAAAACCATTTTGAACATTCATCAAACTGTATGGACCTGTTTTTAACACATATGAAAACATCAAAACACCAGGGATACCCATTGCATTGTCTGGAACTATCTGGAACAAGAATGACACAATGAAATCATTCGAAAGTATCTAGTACACCCATCAAACTGTCTAAAACTCTTGCAAAATCTCACTAGGACAATCATCCAATTTTTGATGGATTCAGAAGTTTATCCAGATTGTTTTGATTCTACTCGGGATAAATAACAAAACTTGCTGTCTATCCTGTTTTATTTTTCTCATAATTTAGAGACATACATGCAAATAAAATGCACTAGAACAAATACATGTATTCATTAAGTCATAGTAACAGATAATATTTTGTTGCAAAATAGTTATTTCATACTTATTAGCAAAATAGTATTACTACATAAATGTGATAAAGAGCAAAGTCACGAGATACACTGCAGAATACATATGTACTTATGAGTCTGTGACTGTATTAATGGATAAAGATGATTCTGTCTTTTTTAGAGTCTTCTATGTTTCTAGTAGCCAGTGTTAGGATGTGTCAAGTTTAAGCTTCTTTTGATCTGGCTCACAACCTGAATTACATAATAATTACAATAATTGATAGGTGTAAATGTTACAGTAAAACTTTTATATTACCTATACTTTCTATCTTTGAAAAAAACAATCATTCCTACAGAATTTTCAATCACCTGAATGAGCTTTTGGCTCCATCGCAATAACAATGTAATTCTAGGTACATATTATTTCAAATCTAGAATTTCTGAATATCATTTGAACTGTGTGGCAGAAATGAGTGAAGAAGAGTGGAAGAATAGTGTTTTATACCCCAGGCAAAATTTGTTCACTTATATATCAAGGTGGTCAGTTCTGGGATGGCGAAGAAAACCAGAGTGCTCAAAACCACCCTTTGACAAGCAAACTGACAAACTTTCTTGAACTAGTTAGTATCTGCCCAGCAGAAATCAAAATCAATTTTATGAAAGTCTGTAACGTAAAATCTCTTATTTAACCTAGAAAAAAATTTATAATATGAATATAGCAATTGAAAAAACTACCTTCAAGATTATATTTCTGTTTTCTTTCCACTTCATCTTCAATGTCTGTTTTTTCTTCAGCTATGTCTAGAGTGCCAGATGACTTCTCCTGACATTTTTTAACATCTTCCTTTATTTCATCTTCCTCGTCACATAGATATGATCTCGACAACTGGAAATTAAAACAGAACATATCTTTTTTTGGAGCCACATTTCTAACAAATCTTACACTATAGCCTGGTGGTAAGTCTCCAATTGAAGATTTTAAACGTTCTCGTAACTCATCTTCTGGGTAATCAACATTTTTAGAGAAGAAATAACAATATACATACGGAAGATATAAGCTGTCTGCAATATCCTTTTTAAAATTGGCTAACAAACCTCTAAACGTGTCCAGAAATTCGACAGCAATGGCTGGTAGATTCATAACAATATGAATTTTTGTTTTCCTGGTTTCTTCTCCATCAACTGTTCTATTGCACAGTCTTTCTGACAAATCTTTTTTAATGACTGTTTTGATAAATTCTCTTCCATCAAGATTGTAACACTTGATAAATTCTGAATTCACTTTATTTTCACGTATTTTGGTATTTTTTTCCAGAGCTTCAAACGATGCAGGGTTAAGGTCATTTGCATACACAAAAACGGCTTTTTTAGCTGCAGGAATAGCAAATGGTCCTACTCCAGCAAAAATATCATACAAAACATCACCTTCATTTAACTCGGAAACAATTCTTTGATGTTCTGTTCCTATGAAATGTAAATAAAATGTTATCATCATTATACATATACTGAAAACCTACAAAATCCCTTTGAAGCCCTTCAGCTTCATTCAATTATTAGACTAATAATATATATGTTATTTAAAACTTTCTTTAAATTTATTCATGCTTTTTTCACATTTCTGAGAAGGTAGTAACAAAAAAATCAATCTGAATTTTTAGGATTTATTTTGAGGTGAAATTTCCAATTACATGTCGTTCATTCCTTCAATAATTACACAGTCTGAGCAGTCTAAACCAGATGCCTTTCTGGAATAAAGGTATTTTTAATTAGACAAAATTTGCACAGGTTTAATACAAATTTGTTTTAATTAAGTGAAGTAAAGTGGAGGTATGGTAGAGGAATCTGGAGTGCATTGAGAAAAACAACGAGCTTCTGGAAATAAACCAACAAACAATCCATCACAAAAATCTAAATTGGATTCTTTTCTTGGCAGTGAGAGATTCCACAAGCTAATGTCTTCGACCACTTGGCAACTGAGGCTACAGGTTGTTCAATTAAAATTGGTATTGGGATTTATTCAGGTTTTTTAATTCAACTGCACGGAAATATATAACAGCTGAAGAGTTTTCACACTTAAGCATAACAGTTGTTTATCAGGCATAAAAACTAAAACATGTATCCAAAAAACAACTTGATGTTGATTTTGCATGGGAAAAATTTCTAAAAGCAATTCTAACCATTTCCCACATCCTAAATAATCAATAGGTCATAATTCTGGAAAGTATAGTGAAGAAATCTAACATTCTTGTTTTAATTCATTTAACAGTATTGGATATACAGTTTTCCTGATCACTAATAAGATGTCTCACCTACATGTAACTTCTCAGCCTAAATAAATCCTTGCCTGTATTTAACAAAAAGCTTTCAGACTTTGGCATGCATATCACATGCATTAGCAAAAGAATAAATAAAAGCTAATTATTGACTTATAGCAAAATTCCCAGGCAAGAAATTACAAGCATAAATTTCATCATTGTCTCATCATCATGTTGAGAAGAAAATATTTTCAAATTGTCTTAAAAAAAAAAAAAAAAAAAAAAAAAAAAAAAAAAAAAAAAATACATGAAGGTGTTCAATCACATGTATATTTAAATATGCATTAATGAAATAAGATTATAAGATTATTCTTTACCTAATCTAGAATTCCAGTAAACTTTTGAAAAATCCATTTCAAAAACAAACCCATTTTCTCTAACTCTTGTTACAAAATTTTCCTCTCCAGCAAGCACCTCCATTTGGAAATTACGAAATGTATTGTCAATTGTATTGAGTTTATTTACGACTGTTTTTATTGTTGGTGTCTTGTCTAAAAACACTTGTCCTGTAAATTAAAAGAAAAAAAATTGAAATAAAGTGAATCTTCAAAATTGAATTAAGCAAAGAACTAAAATTTCACTTAAAATTATCCAGGTGTTTGAGTTTTGGAAACTGAAATCATTAAAAAAAAAAAAAATGAGACCAATTAACATAACAATATTGACAATATCGATGCACATGAATTATGAATAAATTATTTTGGATTGTGAATAAATTATTTTGGAATTTTTTGGGTCTTGCATTGCATCTGCAATGTAAATTTTCCATGCACAGAGCTACTCAAATTATATATACCATGGTAATTGACCTGGAGTGTTTCTGAGGTGCACTTAAAGAAGCAATATAATAAAATCAAACTGTATTAATTTCTTCTTTTGAAATAATGAAACCATTTTAATTTGACTTACTGTTGTCTTGATATGACCTTTAAATGGGGTCAAGGTCACAAGTCAAGGTCATGGCCTAATTTGGGATTTATGCAGTTTTAGGCTATTTTCTTGCAAATATTAAGAGATATATGAATTCAAAACGTTGTTAACATGTTCAACATGACAAACTGTAACAAGGTACCAAGTTTTGTAACTATATGATAATCCATATTGGAGTTGTTGCCCCTAAAATGTTATTTTTGGCTAATAATTACAAAAATTTTGCATTATCTTGAAAACTATTATCTTTATGTATAAGCATGTATATTGGAATATTGTAGGTATTGATACAATAGTCATTTTGATATATGGTGTAACGTCGTATGTTCAAATATCAAGGTCATAGCTGCATAAGAAGAGTAAAATTGTTAATTATCTTGAAAACTATTACCTTTTTGTATAGGCATGTATAATAAAATATTGTAGGTATTGATATGATGATGATTTTGATATATGGTTCAAGGTCATACATTTAAAGGTCAAGGTTATAGTTGTGTAAGTACTGAAATTGTTAATTATGTTGAAAACTATGAACTCTTTGTATAGACATGTATATTAGAATATTGTAGGTATTGATAAGACAATCATGTTGATATATGGTTCAATGTCATACATTCAAAGGTCAAGGTCAAAGCTGCATAAAAAGATTGAAATTTTGTACTATCTTAAAAATTATTAACTTTTTGTACAAGCATGTATATTAGAATATTGTAGGTATTACGACCATTTTAATTTATGGTTCAAGGTCATGGCTGCATAAGTATACTGAAATGGTTAATGATTTAGAAATTATTAATTGCAATATAATTAAAACATAAATATCTATAAATGAAATGTGACTAGATTTTTCTGATTAATTATTGTGGCATTTCTAAACATGAATTTTTTAAGGTTTTGTAATTAATGTTTTTGCAAATGATTTTGGACATATCCTCAGGTGAGCATTAAGGCCCATGGGCCTCTTGTTTCATAAAAAGTTAGTGCAGACCCTGCATGCTCAGTATATGGACCAGTGATCTGGAACAATTTTAAAAAAAAGGAAAGAAATAATAGCCATTGAATATTACCAAGAGTAGCAACAAAAAGGGAGTACAAATATATAAATTTAATCTTTTTTATAACCAAGTAGCATATAAATACATAAACTATACCCATATAACCAACATGTTGCATACAAAATGGCATAGATAAATGAAATGTTGGCTATAACTTGAATGAAAACTCTCAGAGTTGTATAAAGGAAGATGTCTGATCTGAAGTCAAAGGCCTTTCAATTATAAGCTATAGATTGATGAGCACAAGAAATTCTTTAATAACAGAAAAAGTAACTACAGCTAACTCAGGTGTCTGGTAAAGTAAGAAATAACCACAAGAAACATAGTCTGAACAAGGAAGCATGTAAGCCTTGAAAAAGGCAGAGATATTAACAATGCATACAAGAGTAGACACAGACTGACTTAGCTAATTCAATAACCCTGAATGGCTTTTCAGCCAGGTAAACTAAAATTACCAATAATATGCTTGTATGGCAAAGCTTCTTCATTGAGATTTAAATGTGCAATATGTCCAACAACAGAAAAGCCAGATATATTATCCACATCTTCAGGTAAAATTGCATGTATTGTTTCAGTTGCATTCCAATTATTGTAATCAAGTTCTAATTTGGTCATCCTGAATCCATTCTCAAAGTCAACTTTTCTATCCTTTAAAATTGTTTTTAAACTCTCAGGGATCTTTTCAACACTGCCACATGAGTCAGGGTCTAGTAAAAGAAGTTTGTAACTTTTAAATGCTGGATCATTTTTCGCCAAATCTGCAACAGCATTTATAAATCGAAATTTAAACAAGTAAGGTTTTACTTTACGCAGAAGACTTTTCAGATCCTTGCATGGTACAGCAATGCTTGGAACCTGTATTACTTTTTTAAATGCATTTCTATCCAGTACCTTCATTCCCCTTACAGAACTTGGGGGTGATCTGTCAAAAGCTACAATGTTATCTTCAATGGACGTTTTTTCCTCTAAACTTTGCATGATTTTATAAAAATAACTTGTCAAAAGTCTGCTCAGATACAATATTTTTTCAGAAAATCTAGCATCATTGACAGGTTTGGTGATATATCCTGGTGGAGGGGGCACCAGTGGCCTTGTCGCCCTTAAAGTTTTCTTAAACAATTCAGCCTCGATCCTCACAAGTTTGACAATGGGTGTGTTGTGCTTAATTCCCCTGGTAACAATCACTGACTTCCTCGTAGAAATCAATAGTAACCTTATTCTTCCCATCCAACGGTGTTATAACGTCTATAATGTTTCTAAACATGTGCACATATTTACAGCGGAAGTGACAACATATTTTAGGGACTATGCATTGTTTCATTATAAACAAGGGGGAATAATTTTAAAATAAACAAAAGATGAAATTGATATTTCAATCATCGGAAATTTAATTAAAAAAAGTTACTTGTGTAATTTTTACAGTAATTATGATTTAAATGACGTGCATAACAGTCTGTATTTCATTACGATCATTTCCTGGAACGCTCCCCTTGATTATCTCCCCTCGACACATGATCAACCAGAATGGACATTAACACCCTACTAATATCTACACAAAAATACAAAACAATTGAATAATTCCTTGGGTATATGGTCGTTGACACTTTATAACTAACAGGTCGACAAAATTAATGAATTATGGAAGAACAAGGTTGCCCTAGGTGTAAAACAACTAAATATAGAAACCCATCACTGAAACTGTTGGTCAACGTATGTGGTCATTCGTTGTAAGTCCATATATCTGCATTACGGACATCGTATGTAACAGAATAGGACATTCCAAATGAAAAATATAATCAATACAATTTTAAAAGAGAATTAACCTATGTTAATCCAGGAACTAACCAACCCAAAGCATCACAAAGATAAAAAAAAATAATAATAATAATTGTCAGTAAAATCTGCTAATGATTAAAGTACACTACACTTTGTGGAAATGAAATCTTTTTGACAAAGATAATTATACATTGTATATTTGTTGTACATTATAATATAAATACTTTATTATTCTTAGAGGTAATTATTCGCTGTTCAACGATTCATTCATTAGGAACTTGATAGAAAAAAAGAGAAAATCCATTATTTTCTAAATATTGAAAAAATACTACTACTTTCTGTAATCATCAGGAATTCAAAAAGATAAATAACTAGAAAATATTTGGTAGCAATGGGATATTCCACATGGCACTCTTGAAGATAATATTGTGTGAAACTAATATTTCTGCTGTATATATTATTACTGTATTTGAAAGTTTGCCATGAAAATTTCTGATTTCCAAAAAATTGCAATGCGATATTTTTTCCTATAACAGTAAACATTAAAATGTTTTTAAAATATTTGGCTGCATTTGACAAACAATATAACGTATATTTTTCAGGAAGAAAGGAGACTGAAGCTTCGAGTACCTAATGTAGAAATGCTTAGCCTGTAAAAGACAATTAATCAGAATAATCATTTATTTTAAATATATTTATAGATGTGAAAACTGTGTTGAACTTCTATTCATCAAAGGATCAGGTGCTTGTCCTGACTGTGGAACAGCATTGAGAAGAAACAACTTTAGATTGCAGCTGTTTGAAGATGCTTCTGTTGAAAAAGAGGTGGACATCAGGAAAAGAATTCTTAGAGAGTGAGTGCAAATGATTTTACACAACTCCATGTTGACATCCTAGGTCACCTGCAAGAGTAAATGGGGTAGAGGCCAATTAGTATTGGTTTGAAAAAGAATGTTTTCATTAGAATATTTTTTATTTACCTTTAGGTATTTTTCCTTGTACATTAACAGTGGTTTTGTTTGCCTAAAATTACTACCAAATAAAGGTAGTTTCCCCTTGAGAAATATGATTAAAATTTCCTAATTTGACAACCAAAATTCCCCAAAAGGCAACAGTGACACACAATCAAAAAGTTTAAGATAATCCAGTTGTCTAAAACTGTTCTGACAGACAAAAAATGTTAGATATTGTCACAATATAAGATCTTTGCAACGAATTTCAAAATTTTGAGCGTAATATGTGACATAAAAAGGGTCCAAATTTTCCCAATTTGAAAGGTAGAAGGTAGTTTTTAAAAACCATAGCAAAATCACTGATTAACATGATTTATAAAAAATTCATTAAAACAAAAGTTCTCATAAAGTTATCATGAGAAAGTGTAATGATATAATTAACATATGTGTTGAAAATTCATGAAATATGTTAAAAAATTAATTGATAAATAAAATTTAAAAAAATAAAAAATAAAATAAAATAAAATAAATATGAAATATGAATTTCAGCTGTAACATGAATTTGACAATTAAAACTTTTTTCTTCTTATTTTACAGCTACAACAAGAAAGAAGAAGATTTTGATTCCTTAAATGATTACAATGATTATTTAGAAATGATAGAAACTATTGGTATGTGATACAAGTTTGGTAGAGATTTACAGTACACATGTTGCAAAAGTGTTGTAGAAAAAGCAAATGATTTGAAAGTATATATATATGTACATTTTATAACTAACATTCTTCTTTACAACAAAATAAAACCGTTATCACAAAAAAACCTGAAGGAGTAGCAACTTGACTGAAAAAGTGAAAATGATAATTATTGTTACCTTAAGAAATTGTTGTTACATAGCTGAATGTTGTTACATAACTGAATGGTAAAGTCTGCAGATGTGATTCATATGTCATAGCTAGAGTCCCAGCCAGGCTGACTGTGTTATGTGTCATTGTGCAGGATATTTAATTTAACATTCTCCAGTCCACTCAGCTGCAAAGGAATGAGTACCAGCTGATCCCATTTATTAGGGAGTTGGTGTTTTCTCATTAGCTTCATATCTCTGAATCTAGAAGAAGCATCAGCCTATTGAGCCTGTAGGTACAGATAAGACAACTGTAGGAAAAAATTTTGTTGTTTTATTCAGATACATTGCTATATAAGTAAAAATGGGGGTGTTTAAACACATTAGATGGGTAAAATATATTGTGGGTCAATACATTAGCAAACTCTATAGGGAATATGTGAATGCGATCTTAAAATTAAAATGCAGGTGATCTTTATATAGAATTTGTCTCCTGAACCACTTTTACTGTTGAATAAGATTTTTTTTTCCAGTTTTCAATCTTACAAATGGTGTTGACTTGGAATCTACAAAGAAACAAATTGAACAATATAAAAGAGATAACAAAGAACAGATACAAAGAAGCAGATTAAAGATGGTAAGATAATATTATCTTACTGTTGTTTATGTATTTTATATTCATGTATGGGGCCTTATGGATGTGTAGTTTGATGCACTTACCAGTGCTCTAGGATTTTTCCTTGACAATAACATTCCACAGGAAATCACAACAGAAAATCAGCTTCCCAACAGAACAATTTCACTTTCCCCATATCTTGGTGAGAAAAATATAGATTGTGAGTAAACAGAAATTCAAAATATAGGCAGAGGTTATTATAGAAACTTACGGTGTTGCGTCAGGAAGGTTTACCAGTGGAAAATGTAAAAATGAAACTGCATTTGTTAATGGATAATACACAGTTTTTGTAATAAATTTCACTTTCCCACTGAGAAGAAAGCCAATATTTATGACTTTCCTGTGCCCAAAATTCACTTGGTATGGGAGACGGGAATGGAAATCCTAGAGCACTGCTTACACATGATTTACAGCACCTTTAACTGCCATAGTATGAATCTCACTTTGAGAAATCTTACGTGAGAAAGTATAGATTGTTGACAAAGAGCTGGGCATCCCCACCATCCCTAAACTAACTGCCTTGATGTAAATGTAAGAATCTTGACAGGTGTAAAACACCTTAATCCAATCTAATCTTCATGTTAAACAAAAGAAATTAATGAAAACAATCTCAATTTTTACTTAACAAACATATTCTATACAGTAGTTGTAAAAAAAAAACAGAAGTTAAAATTTCACTTGTCCTCATCATAAGTTGGCATTTAAATCTTGTCAAAAATTTGTATGGTAAATTTGAGAAATCAGGAAATTTTGTCTTTCATTTTGTTAGCACTTTCTTTATTGAGAGTTATGCAATGCACGCAAAAGGACAAAATGTATTAAAATAAACTTTTAATATTTATGCCAAATATAGAAATAAAAGTAACCTCAAAGCTTATCTCAATTTACATAAATGCAATTTTTTACATTTACTGTATAAAGTGTTCTTGTATATATAAATAACAACCATGTGAACTAAGACAAATGGATTTATAGCCAGGCTGTTTATATAGAGGTTCATTTACATTGAGATTTGAAGCAAAGAGTCTGGTTGTAATGAACAGGTGATATTGATATAGAGGTAGAGGTTCTTTTAGGTTGAGAAACCAAGCAAAGAGACTGGTTTTAATCACAGTTGGTTTCTGTATACAGATGGATGTTACAGGTATAATGGTAGCTCAGATGGCATCTCAGTATTAATAAATTTTTCTTCACAGAGATATAATGCCCAATTACATTCACTATTACAACTTTATATTTATGGCTTATAGAGCAGAGATGAAGAACATCTGGATATGTTGATAGAACATGAAAAACAGAAAGCTGATATGAGGAAACATTTAGATTTAGAGGAAGAATTAAGAGAGAAAAATATAAAACAGAAAAACAAACAAGCTCTTATAGATGAATTGGTAAGATATTTTAAATATGTATGTTTGTTTTATATAGAAAAAATGCTTGATTGATTAACTTGTGTAGTCACAAAAATAATGTCAACTGTGATATTTAATTTCCATTTACCCATGTTCTAACTTATGTTATCATGGTTACCAGCAAGTGTTTTTATGACATAATCAGGAAAATTATACCAGGAAATATAACTACTTTTATGATATGTACTCAAATTGTTGATGAAAGAGACACTATTATCTATCATTTATTAATTTTCCATGAGGTCCTTGAAGTTGAATGATAGGGAATTTTTTTTATGTTCTCACAGAAAGTCTGGTTTTTTGGTGGGGAGGGGGTGTTACAATGAACCTTAAATGTTTCATTATATGATTATTACTTTTTATAACTTTATCTACGGTATATTTTGAGACAGTAGTTATTCACTGGCCAACTTTTCCTACAAATTAAATGATAAATACAATCTTGAGTTATCTCCCTTCAAGTACAAACGTAATTCTTTTGTAGATATCATATTTGAATTGGTTTAGTAGCAGTGAATAACTGCAAGTTTTCTTCATGTATGACTACTAATCAGAATTCAACAAGTTCAAATTATACATGATTTACTGTAGCCATTTTAATGGACACACACAAACACTGGTCAATCCCGACCAATACATGTATGCCAATTTGCCCCATTTTAGTTGGTACCAGTACTTTATGCAAACATTTATTAGCCCTGATCTGGCCCAATTTTACTGGGCACCCACAAAGATACATCAGTCTTGACCAGTCCCTATTATTTAGGCACTCAAACATTTATGAATTCCAGTCTGCCCCAAATTTACTTTGTCCTCACAACCCTGAACTAGCCTTATTTTATTGGGTACTCACTAACATTCATCGTTAGATTTATGTTAAAACTAAATACACATTGGGCCCCAATTTCACAATCTTTCCAGAACTAAAATCTGGCAAATTTGATATCTTAGTAATTTTGTTATTAAGCTTTTAAGAATATAGAGTTGTCATTTTGAAGATCACTTCATGCTTATCTCATAAATATTTAATTTTGTCAAAAATGTTTATGTATAGTATCAAAGTAGATTGTCAGAATTTGCAAAATTTAAGTTAAAGAAAATCTTAGCTAAGGAATTGTGAAACTGAAACCAGTCAGTAGGTTGATAAAATCTACCCATGCCTTGTAATTGGAGACATGGAAATCTCACCCTGAACATTGATTTCTTTATTTCCATTTAAATATTGAATTTTTTTTATCCATATTTAATGCAGTTTGATAAAGCTTCTTTACTTACATTGCCTTAAAATTTTACAACCGATGCTTAATGGTCCTTTACAAAATAAGGCTGGTGTTGTTAAAAATAGAAAGGGAAATTAAAACTTGATTGCTATGCAGAAAATTGTTTTACCTAAAGAACTCATTTTTGGTCTGATGATAATACAATGCATGTAATGCTCTAGGGATTACACCATGATCATGTTGCATTTCCAGATAGAAATAAAAGTGAAACAGAAGATCAGAACTTAGTTTTAGTGCATTTAAAAGAAAATCAAATATTATTGCCATAGCACAGGGGATGTTTTGTTCTCTGAACAATCTTGTTTTATATTGTCTAGAGGTATCTTCTCAGTATATAAAATATACATTAGAGATAAATGTAACGGTATAAGTTTTACAATAAAAACTAATCCATTGTTCATTCTGTTGGCAACTGTTTAATAAGTAACACAGCTCACTATGTAGTACCAAGCCTTTGTTACTGAACAACTTGAAATCGTTTACCGTTTGATTAATAAAACGTAAATAAATCAATAATAAGTATGACTGTGTTTTACAGGTAAGAATTAATATCTAAAGTTCAACGTTATATACTAGAACATATATCACATTAAGATGCCAAATTTCATTGGCATGTTTACAAATTACAACAGTTAATTAATTTATAATAAAAATATATTAGAATACAAAAATATGAAATTCACGATAATGTAGAACATAATAATAAAAATAGAGATATGTTCAATGGGTTAAGAAGATATTAATGTTAGTAAAACTTACAATTTCGATGTCGAAGATGTTCTTATTGCTGTCCAGTATGGTCATTATTTGTCAAGTGACCGGAAAGCGATTTAAGACAATAGATAAGGCGGCAAACCCATAATAATAGAAATAAGGCCAAAATATGTAATGTTGTATTGTATAAGTAATGCAAACTTGTTTAGCTAAAGCCTAATTCATAAACGACTAAATTAAAAACCACTGTACAAAATATAGACACAGTCACATATTATAGCTTATTTAGTAATGAAGTGTATATTATAGTAAGTTTTTGTCATTCTCTGTGGTCTGGATCTGTTAAGACTTGTGGACAATGATCACTTTAAGATTCTTGTGATCTTCATTCTGGGTACTGATTTAGGACTTTGGTGACTAATAGTTTCATTATTTTGAGCTTAGCAGGTCTGTTTTATTAAGTTAAACATATAAGGAATAGTAAAAAGTATTAGTAATCTATGTGTTTTTTGTTTTGAAAATCCACCCATTCATGCAGACAGTAATCTGTTAATGACAGACGATTATGTAGTATAATTCTTAGGCCTTGACTAGTTTTTAAACTGATTACTTTTCACACTGTATGTTCTGTTAAAAGATAATTTATTTTTGACTAAGAATACAGTTTGTTTGAAGATAAATGTCAGTGCATATATGGTGAGATATATGTGTCTTGAAATCTGTTCATTCAAGTTTAATTTTAACTGACTGAATATTTCTAATACTTAACAATACATGCATTTAACTTTTTCACAAATCATTTTTAAAGAGAAGTCATTTTTTCTCTATGGTATATTTTTAATCTCTGATGGTATATTTTTAAAAATTGCTCCATGTATATTTTTAGTAACAGGAACAGTTAGTACTTATATAGTAAGTTTTAAGTTTGTTTTACCAAATACTTTTTTAGTATCAAATGCTATTTTGACTAAAAGTTGCTTCCTGATACTATAAATAATAAAGATTATTGTAAATTAAAAATCATAATTAACTAACTTTCATAAATACATTGATGTAACATTCTTTAATAACTTTCTTCAACAATTGTGTGGAATTTTCATAGTTGTCTCCCTTTACCGGTATATTGGACAGTTGAAATTTGCCTATAAATACTTATCATGTTAACATGATATTCATTCATATCCTTTTTATCCAGAATCCCAATTACCTAGTTATTTGGTACAAAAAAAAAACATCAGAAAACAACAGAATACCTATCACAATTTGTATAATTCTTTTATTTTAGATGTTTTCTGACATGCCTGCATCAGACATAGTGGCTATACACAAACACGATTTATACAAAGACTCAGAGACATCACTTCCTAAAGCAGCAACAAAGTTCTCTACTGGTATCAAATGGGTAAGATGAACCAAAAATCAAAGATAAAACAATAACCAAATCACAGTTCTATTGTTGCTGGCTTTTATCAAAAATGACATTAAAATATATATGATTCAGGAGTTAAAATTTAATGACTGGATTTGTTAATTTTTTTTTTCAAATAACATTGTATGTTACACTTGATACAGACTGGTTGTCTTAGTAAAAAAGGCTTTCATTTATTATGTTATTTTTGTGTTAATAGAAAGCGCAGCTTTTCGCGGCCAAAGGCCGTGAAAGCAAAGCTTTCTCTATAGACAACGCGTGTACATGTTTTTAGAAAGAATAAAACTACGAAATTTCTATTATCACAATCATATACTGGTGAGTTGAAAATTTTGTGTCAAATTCACGTGAAATTTCCCTCAAAAAGCCTCCATGTTGAATATCGAATCAAGTCACATCTACGGGATCTGGCTAGATCACGAGAGACTTTCTTTCTTTCTTTCTTTGTGGAAATCCAGCAACTATCTGGCGCACCACTTTGAGACAGTGAATTTTTACTGCAGCAACGGAAATTTAAAACTATAAACTAGAATTGCATATGCGGGTCCATTGAATAAAAACATCGGTAAAAGCACTATAAACTGTTTATATGAATAAAAAATAGTCACTACTAAAACTGTGCAAAATGTAACAATTTCTAGCTGATTAAAAAATAAAACTATATACACATGCATTACATTAAAAGTCAAGCATATTGTAAAGGCTGATAAAAAATAGCTAAGCAAGGTAAGAGCACTATATTACAGAAAAGACAGTTTTAAAACTAAAGTATATAAATCCAGCACTCCCTGTACGGTGTACATCACCCCATATAGGAGTCCATTTTTTCACATCTCTAAAACATAGACCTCTGGCTATACATTCTATCTCGCGCTTTACATCACCATTATGTAAGTAGAGTGGTATGGATGGATGTGTAACGTCTATTATTAACTGTAACAATAGACTCTTATTCTTTAGTTTTTCTACACATTCAGCAGTGTTGAGCTGCTGTATTGTTGCTCTTAATTTTTCCAGAAAAGGTTGCCAAATTGTATCAGACACTTTGCAGCACATAATGAAGTGGTTAATGTCCTTGATTCCCTCAGAGCAAAGTCTACATATTGACGACTCTCAATTCGCTCGGAATTTTGATCTGTCAGTTTTTAAGTGTACATTCCTGTCAGTATTTTAGCTTTTATACATGCTTTCTTCACAGACACTGTGTGGCCGGAAACCTGCTGACCACACATTGTGTACTTTACCTGGTGTGAAGTCAAAGTTCATATGCCTGAGGCTAGATTTTGTTTTAGCTTCCAGCAGTACTTTGGATTTCCAGTAGTTGGCATTTTGTTTTGGCTTCCAGCAGTACTTTGGATTTCCAGTAGTTGGCAATCCTAGACTTCAAAAAATCCTTTCAAAAGTACTCGGGACTTTTTGTTATAAATATAGAAAGATACAATAGACATTGAACGGTTCGACATAGATCGTATGCTAATTTTGGAATTAAAAACAAAGATTGATAGACATGGTTATGGCCCTATCCAGTACAAAAGTATACCAATACAAACCAAACTACATCTTTTGACAGTTTTGTAAATTAGTAAAACAAGGATAACCCCTTTTAAAGCTGCGCTTTCTAAACGGTCACACCGTCAGTCATATTATATACATACTTCATGGACATAAAATTTGCCTTACAGAAGTTCATAAATGGGACATGCTAATTGGATTTAGCTAGACATGAAATATAAAGGTAAAAAGACTGTATAATGTGCAATGACTAAAGAATCATGTCAGCAACTAATTCTACCTCCAAACTCTAAATAGCAGTACCAGTCTCATCACAAAATTTTTATTTTTCAGGGTATCCAGGAACAACCATTTCTTCCCATTCCAGAACAAAAAGAAGCTGAACCTTATAGTTACAGTCCAGTAATTCTTGAAATGTGTGGACCAGACTTACCGTCAAAGGAGGATGTTAAAACTAATGGGTATGTTTCTGTAGTACTAAATTTAATACTGAAGTTTATTTATGTAATACCTGATAAATAACCCCACTCAAGAAGTAGAAGTTTACTTAAAAGGTATCTTTACTTTTTATACATTTTCAAATTTTTATCTGTTTAAACAATTCCCACATTTTTTAAAAGCCCCATCATTGATTTTCATATTTTTCTTGATAAGTAACCTCCAGTTTACGGTCAAACATTTTTATGATGCTGAAATATGTTATTATTGGTGTCCTAGACTTTGCCCATGTTTCAAACAATACACCATAAAATTTGTGCATAACAGTTATAACCATTGAATGTAGAATCTTGTATGCTGAAATTTACCTCTAAAATTAATAATAATTAATAATTTTGAAATCTGTCACAAAAGATTCCACAAAAATGTTATGGGACATTTATCATGTATTACCCATTAATGTTTCACATTAGTTAAATATGTTTTTTACATTGATAATTAACAGGTATCTTGCTCATACATATAAACCAACCAAACAAGAGAAAGGTGGAGGATATGATTCTTTATATGCCTGTCATCGTGCTTTACAAGATGCGCTTGCTGGACTGTTTTATTTTCCCGAAGTGACTCAAACTGCATCTTCTCTAGACTCATCTGCAAATCAAGGAAGTGGTTCTCAGTCTTGATAATTGTTTTCTCATTGACCTAAATATTCAAAAATGACTATATCTGCCATGTCTTGAGATCATCTTCAGTATGAAAGCCTGAAAGGAATTTGGTTGTCAGGTTTTGTTGATGTTAATGGTACGGAAGGAGTTGAGTTAAACAACTTTTGTGGATCTTAACAGCCGGAAGGACTTTGAATTACAAATGTAGATATTAACAGCCTGGAATCAGTTTGGTTGACAAATTTTGTGGATATTAACAGCTTGAAAGCAGTGAAGTTGTTAGTTTCCATTGATGTTAGCATCTTGAAGTAAATATCCCTGATAAAGTAAATGTCTTCACATTTATCTCTGATATTGCAGAAGAAAAGAAGCCCTTCATTCAGAACACAAATCCATGTAAAGTATTGTATTTTAAATGCTCCCCCAAAAAAAGGAAAATCAGTTGTTGAATTGGAAGACAATTTTCATTTGTTTGTTACATATACTCACATGTTAGTGTTATACACTTGTTATGAAGACTTAATCAAATGAAGTACAAATACTTTATAAGTTTGTACACATAAAGAACTGCATTTGTAATGTTGCTGTTTATACTTTAAAGAAATACTTTCCAACTACATTTGTAGTTGAAACTTATTATCATGGAAACATATTAAAAAATTAATAACAATGCACCGAAACAAGTCATGTCCTCTGTACATATTACAGTGGTCTAGTTGTATAGAGAAGTGTCAGTAAACAATGACAGTTTATTTTCTCTTAGGGATTGTTATAGCCTCTATATAAGCATAAAAATGCTTTGTAAATCTTCCCCAGGGGAGTGTTATGGCCTCTATATAAGCATAAAAATGCTTTGTAAATCTTCTCTTGGGGATTGAAATGATTTCTTTATAAGTTTAAAAATGCTTTGTAGATCTCTGAAGGATTTAAAAAAAAAACTTCTTTAGAATAATAAAAAATTGTTTGAAAATCTTCCATGGGGGATTGTTATGGCCTCTATATAAGCATAAAATGCTTTCTAAATCTTCTCTAGGTGACTGAAAAGACTTTTGATAAGCATGATTTTGTTATACACATGCCATCTTTATAATCAAAGTCCAGTAAATTATATATGTTGTATGTTTGCCATTTTTGTAAGTATTGTCAGATTTCAGTGAAATTCACAAATGATAAAGAAAGAGAGAATATTCTTGTTCAAATAAAATATTTTTTTACATTTCGTTTCATGTTTACATTATCATTATTAAAGTATTTTTGATGCATTTGGCATCTCGGAAAAGCAGAGATATTTGCATAGACTTGTAATGATCCCAGACATAAACATGTCATTTATAATGCAGGAAAAGCCAAAATATTTGCCAAATTGTACCTCTATAATGGATCTGACCTCACTTTAACTATCATTTCTTAACTAATACATGAATTTGTTCTGAACTAAAATTTAGCAAAGTTTGTTTAAATCTCAAAAATATGAAGAAACATTTTTACAAAACTGAATACAGATGTTTTAAACTTGAAATGTTCTTTCAAATAATACCTTTAATTCCTGAATATAGTTTTGATTAAAGAAAAAAACATGAATGCAAATTTCCCAGATTTGAGTTAAGGAAAATCTTAATTAAGATACACATGTATTATTGTGTTGCTCCTGGCTAATTTGTTTAATTAACTGGATATATATGACTTAAAATGCTGTGAAAAACCACAATATTTAGATATATCTGTAATGGTTCTGATTTGTTATATGAACAAGAAACGTGGCTTATTAAACAGTGAAAAATCATCATATGTAGAATAATATATATAACTGTTCAAATTTGTTAAATTAACCAGAAATATATGGTTTATAATGCAAGAAAATTTATGATATTTGCACACTGATCTGTTAGATGAACCAAAAACATTTGACTTATAATGATTGGAAAGACCCAAGATATTTTTATATGTACATGTACATAAGAAGTGGCTCTGATCTGTTGAGTCAACCAGAAACATGACACTTCCAATGCAGTTAAAATATCATCTGTTGTTGGTTAAGGGTGACAAAGTTTACCCAGAATTTGTGTACTTATACTCTTTACATCTTATAACACACAAATTCAGAATTCAATATATACATAAAAATTAATGTTTTGTTATAAAGTAAACAGTTTTGAAACAATATGCTTTAGTTTGATGAAATCAAATTCCATTATATGCTGCATATATACGATCTTTTCAGCAACAGATGGCTGGATAGTAAACATGATGTCAGTATACCACAAGATCAATATCCAAAAATTTAATTTGTGTAGAACTAAAACCAAGTAGGATAAACACCTATACCTGCAAGTAATAATTCTTTAGCTTAAACAGTATTTATTTGAATAAATAAGATATACACAAAATATTATAAATGGTACGAAAAGGGATTCTGGAACAAGAGTAAAACTCTTATATAAACCAGTCTCCCTAATAATTCTTTGTCTGTGGTGTAAAACTCCATTACCCCAGGAATAATGTTTTTTTTGTCATTTATCTGTTACTTGTTTTAAAGAAGTCACAATTAACATAACAACCTGGTTTTTATTTAATTAACCTGAAGTCCTAGAGAATTAATATATATCCTATCCAAAAAAGACAGAATTCAGTGTTATCCAAGTCCATTGATTTAAACTTGGGTAAAGCAATTTGTAGCTAAACATTTGTAGTTAAAAATAGGTGATTTCACAAAGATCATATTACACAACCAAGACAGAATAAGAAAAATACCAAGAGAACAATCTCTTATTGAAAATGCTGATTATAAAATTATCAGGGGCCTAGGATCCTGAGTGGTCTAAAGTATGTGCTTACAGATCACAGCACCTCTCACCGCTTGGGTTTGAATCCCACTTGCCAAAGGTTGGTGGTTTTCTCCGGGCACTCCAGTTTTCTCCACCATCCCAGAACTGATCGCCTCGAAATAAGTGAAAGAATATTGACTGGGGTGTAAAAAACCATTACTTCACTCCACTCTACTCTATAAAACTATCTACTTTTAAGCTTCTGTTAGTGCAATTTGATTATCTTTACTATATTAAACATCAGCTTTAGAGAAACTTCACAACATTGCACCCTTATCACATCAATGCATAAGGGTAATGGTTTTATTTGATATAGCTTTACTCTTGGTAGATGCAGTAAGCTCAATTCATTATTGAGTTCATTTCATAGATGGATAGTTATTAACATCAAATGATAGGAAATTTATCCAAGAAAATCAATACATTCATTAACAATACTAACTTGTAATGAGAGACCAACAAGGGTTATAAAGCTGTATAAATTATCAAAAACTTTATACTGATATAAAGATCCTGAAAAATATTTGATGAACCAGAACCATAAAACTGTTGAAGTCTAAATACATAAAAACTATCTGTTGGTTAATTTGAAATATATGTGGGTTAATTTGAAATATCTGTGGGTTATATGGAGATAACTTTGGGTTAATTTGAAATATATGTGGGTTAAATATTGGGTTACTTTGAGATATCTGTGGGTTAATTTGAGATATCAGTGGGATAATTTGAAATATCTGTGGGTTAATTTGAAATATTTGTGGGTTAATTTGAGATATCTGGGTTAATTTGAGATATCTGTGGGTTAATTTGAGATATCAGTGGGATAATAGGTGATCTTCATCTGTTTGATAAATACTTTAAAATTGTCCAAATCATTTTTACCAGAACCTTAAAATTATTGAAGTAAAAATACTTACTTACTATCTGTTTGTTATTTGGAGATATCTGTAGGTTATATGGAGATAACTTTGGGCTATTTTGAGATATCTTTGGATAAATTGAAAATTTCTGTGGGTTAATTGGAGATATATGTAGGTTATTTGGAAAGATCTGTAGGTTATTTAGAGATAGCCTTGCCTTAAATGGTGATATCTTTGGGTTAATTGAAGATATCTGGGTTAATTGAAGATTTCTTTGGGTTAATTTGAGATACCTGAGGCTTAATTTGAAATACCTGTGGGTTAATTTGAGATATCTGTGGGTTAATTTGAAATACCTGTTGGTTAATTTGAAATATATGTGGGTTATATATTGGGTTAATTTGAGATATCTGTGGGTTAATTTGAGATATCAGTGGGATAATTTGAAATATCTGTGGGTTAATTTGAAATATATGTGGGTTAATTTGAGTTATCAGTGGGATAATAGGTGATCTTCATCTGTTTAATAAATAATTAAAAATCGTCTAAATCATTTTTACCAGAACCTTAAAATTATTGAAGTAAAAATACTTACTTACTATCTGTTTGTTATTTGGAGATATCTGTAGGTTATATGGAGATAACTTTGGGCTATTTTGAGATATCTTTGGATTAATTGAAGATTTCTGTAGGTTAATTGGAGATATCTGGAGATAACCTTGCCTTATTTGGAGATATCTTTGGGTAAATTGAAGATATCTTTTGGTTAATTGAAGATTTCTGTGGGTTAATTTGAGATATCTGTGGAGACATCTGTTGGTGAATAGGATATTTTTATCTAGTCATAAATGTTATAAAATTGTCAGATTTGAAATCCTTTTTGGAAAATCAACATGAAAGTAGACTTTATTTAAAAGATTGAAACAATTGAATTTATTCATAATAGGACTGTTTTTAAGAAATGAATTACATATCCTGTATTACATAATCTAATAAATAAAAGTGTGAGACTGGACATTTTGGAAGAGTAGCCACATCTGTGACATAGTGTTTTAAATAGATTACCATAACAAGTTCATCATTTATCTATTACTTAAACCTAGCTGATAAAATACATTTTTTATAAAAACTTTAAAAACAAAAAATACTTGGATGAACAGAGGCAAATTATTTTAACCACACACCACAAAGGTACCAATATGTTATAATATCTAGTGTCTATCCAAAGTTGAGAGTTTTGTAATCAGCTCTTTCAAGAAGTGGTTTGTTCTTTTATCATAATATGTATATTGGATATTGTTTTTTTTTTGTTTGTTTGTTTGTTTTTGTTTTTGTTTTTTGGAGGGTTTTTTGAGGTTATATTTTCATTTACCAAGGGCATAACTTGGTGTTGTTGTTGTTTTTTAATTTTTAAATTTTTTTTAAAATTTGTTGTTGTGTGGTGGTGGTGGTGGTTGTGGTGGCAGGTTCTGGCTATTGATGTAAAAATATGGCGGATTGAGGTAGAGCTGTGTTAATTTAGGCTCCGTAAATTCTATAGTTTTTAGCCAGTTCTAGTAGTTCTACAGTTCCTAAACTTATTGCAAGTGATAGTTAATGTATCCAGGATATTTATATTGATGAATAAGTTAATTTTAAAGTAGTAGAAAAAAATAATTTCTAATGTTTGAATATAAAAAAGTCTGGAATTTAATATGAGTACTAATGTGAGTACAATTTAGGGTAGTGTTGGACAAGTATAACATGAGACAGATAGAGTTTTACATGGACAGGTAATGGATATGAATAATACATGTACAAGTTAAAGATCTGTAGCTTAACCACAAGCAAATAGCTTTATGTGTCTCAAAATGTTTACAAATAAATAAATAGTGATATTCATCTCCAACTAGATTCAGCATTTCTTCCCTTAACTCTTGCGTTTTCTGAAATAATTAATCTCTATCCTGCTCCTAGAATCTCACACCTTCTTAAATATTACACATTGTATGTTCACTTCTAGTGTGTCTCTCAGTATCATGATCCACTTTGGCTTTCAGACCATTGATTTCTGATTCTATGTTGACAAATTTAACTTCAATTTTTTCTAGCAGTCCAGAAATGTCATCAAGAATTGATAATTTTTCAAGTCTTTTATGAATGTCCAGTATGACATTTTGCATACTTGGCAAGTTATTTGGGCTTGACTGAACACTTTGCTTTATGTTCTGTTGATAACACTGACCCTGTATATAGTATTATTGTCATTATATACAGTACTTTAACTTGATTTGTCAAGTAACCATATGATGGAATCATGTTATTTAGTATACTGTAGTCATACACACACATTAAAATATTACCAGTATGTATAGAAAAATCTTATTGTATATTTCAGTATAGAAAGCTTGGTAAATTGAACTCAAAACATGGTAAAGTGAAACACAAAGATTATAAATAGAAAAAAAAAAACAACTTGACATTTGTAATAACTATATTGACATACAGGCTAATATTATGGCCAAGAAATTTTAAGTTGTGTAAGGAATATTTGTTCAAGCAAAACATTATTATGTCTGAAAAGTATTTAATGTGCATCATGGGACTTATGAACAGGATACCAAATCATGACTAAAGTTACCGATAATAATGTTGCTAACTGATGTTAAGATTTCAAAAAGTGGTACTTAATGTTTCCTATACATATATGTACAACTGATGCAAAATATATCTAAATCAGATTGATTATGGTGTCCCAGGGAGTAAAAAATCGTTTATTAATCTCTGTAGCTAAAATAATGATATTTTATGGTACACATTTAGTTAATAATGTCCATAAAATATTGGTTTGCAGTCACCCTATATATATATATATATTTATATACACACACTTTAGATAACGAATAATCTCATCATCATAACTTGTTACTACTGTGACGCATGCATTTATCAAGGCAGTTTTTTTTAAAAAATAATTTTACCTTTGTATTGGTATCCATTGTTTGTTGCATTAATCAAGCTATCACCAAGTACAATAAAACCAAGTGCACAAACCATCTTTATATATATATATATATATATAGGCCACCTCTTTACGCAGTAAAAACCTGATATAGTGACCACTTGTTTATGAAGGCCACCAGTCTATACAATAACACCACCTATGGCAACCATCTCCATAAAAAGGCCAACTTCCTTATTCAATAAAACCCTAGTACAGCAACCACCTTTATATGAAAAGTGCAAAACCTAACATAGTGGCCCCCTCTATATAAAGTCACCTGTCTAAACAGAAAACCTGCTTAAGCTACAACCTCCATGTAATGGCCACCTGCCTATACGGTTTACCCACTATAGCAACAACTCTAAGGACAGTCTATCGATAAAATCTGCTTAAGCTACCACCATCAAATATATGTCACCTGTCTATATAGTAAAACCTGTTATGTGGACCACCTCTTTATAAAGCCCATCAGTCTATACAGTCAAACCTGGTATAGCAACCATCTTTGAGGACCCTGTCAATACAGTAAACCTGTTATAGTGACCAGTATCTGTTTAGAGATAATTGAAATAGGGACAACCTCAAATAATGATAACATGTCCATTATGAAGATCGCATGTCTATAACATACATTAGTGTATTAGTGTATGTGTCTAAGTAAAAACAAATTTTCTTAAGTTTTACTGGACCAGTTATCTCTTGCAGTGAATAAAATACTGCACAAAATGATAAAATCCATTGGAAATGGACATTATTAACATATGATTCCTGTACCTGCTGTTATGTGCTGATTTTGAATACATTTTTTTAATAGAAATTCAAAATCAGCACATGACACTACTTACTGGTGTATTAAATATCAAATCATTGTAGATGTATCAAGTTGCTTTTTCTTTAAAAAAATATTTTATTTAAAGACTTTAACTAAAATTGACAGTTGTGTATGTCGTGAAAGCTTACTTAACTTATGTGTTTTTATGTACGACATTTTAGTATGGTAAAATTATTGTCCTTTTGGTGATTTATAGATTTTTTTGTCTCAGTTTAGTCATGTAATGTTTATACAAGCCAGTTATTATGTCAAAAAAATCTATAATATGACTGAAGGATAAACCTAGATAATCAAACCAAGATAATCAGTTAAATACACCAGATTGCTTACAGATTGCTTATCATTTGCTTACAAATACTAAAATTGTGCATTGACTTGAAAAATCTATAATATGACTGAAGGATAAACCTAGATAATCAAACCAAGATAATCAGTTAAATACACCAGATTGCCGACTGATGCTGACCTTGACAAATCATTTTACTTCAAAGAGTGGTATTATGGTATTTGGACGTTCTGGAGAAGCAACATTTAAAGTTGAGATAAAAATTAGACCTTTATAGAGTCTACAGACTAGCCTGAAGCTTTCCCAATTTGATTTGATTTCAATTTGATAAATCTATGCTTATTGTTACCAATATTTAGATGAAATCAGAAAAACATCAGATTGATCCGTGCTACTAAGTGTATCTATAAATCCATTTTTATGTTAGTGTTCTACAAGATTTAGGCTATATTCTGGTGTAGTTAACAGTTTGGAATGCCCACACAATCCCCTATATCTTTACTAAATTACATGTATCTTCATATTAACTGTAAATTGTGCTGTTTACAACAAAAATAAACAAGAGGCCCATGGGACTTAATGCTCACCTGAGATATGTCCAACCTGAGGATATATCCAAAATCATTTGTAAAAAATTCATACAATATTCTTATATGTATGCCTATACAAAAAGTTAATAGTTTCCAAGATAATGAACAATTTCAGTTTTCTTATGCAGCTATGACCTTGACCTTTGAATGTATGACCTTGAGCCATATATCAAAATGATTGACATATCAATACCTTCAATATTGTAAAATACATGCTTATACAAAAATTTATAGTTTTCAAGCTAATGCACAATTTTAGTATTTGTAAGCAAAAAAAAAAAAAAAGAAAAAAGTTGACTCCATTTTGAAAGTTATTTCAAGAAAAAGTCATAACTGAAAATCTCATGTCATTATCTTATAGTCAAGTTATAATAATTTGAAGCCATATGTTGTGATATGTTGCCTTCAGCTCAGGTGAGCTAAAATCTCTAAAAAAAAAAAAATAATAAAAAAAAAAAAATAAATAAATAAAAAAATAAAAAAATAAAAAAACTCTACTTAAGAATAAAATATAATGTCATATGCAAATTTTTGAATTCTTATACAAAAAAAAAAGCAATCAAAAAATTTGCAAATTACAACAAATCGTCATAATAAGTATACAATTATATAAACATTATTTCATTTATTCAACCAAAAACCTTTTTCATTGTTAGAACCTGGGGCAAAAAGCCTTAACACCATTACTTCACTCCATTTAAATGCAATAGATCTATATAAAATAATTAAGAAATCAGCAATTGCACTATATATGTAAAAATGAAACACTTCATGTATATCATAATTTGTGAGTATAGTCATTCCCATAGATTGGCTTTTTGTGTCTTGTTTTTGTTAGTTGTTCGATGTCATCTACATTACTTTTGCAAATGTTTTTTTCACAACCATATTGCTTTCTTCTATTTGTTCATGACAGCTAAACATTGAAAGTTTACATACATTTATTATATTTAAATATTGATTAAATATTGACTCGATATCCACATATAGAATTGTCTGTTTTATCATGACTTTATTGTCTTATATAATTATGTAGGTGTACACACCATGCAGTTGTAAATAAATGTATCAAAACTAGACTGAGACTGTCACATGACATTTTATATAAGATCAATGATTTACAGATATCCTGGAAGATGATTATATATAATATTAGCATCAGTTTGTAACAATAAATACTTGCAATAAGTAACCCTATATGTTATGGTGTACAAACGTAAATCAAACAAATGTCTGAAGATTTACAAGCACTTAATCATGTTTACTGTACGTCACAGCTTCAATGTGAAAATGAAAAACCTTTCTGAGCTAAGATTTTATTAAACTAACCAACATTATTTGAATGAGACTTTACTGTTAAATATAAATACATTTTGTCTGATAATTAATATTTTATGTTGTTAAACTTGCACATGCAATCATAATACGTTTTACATCACAGCATTAAAAATCACATGGAGTAAAATGTTCGATGTTTTATTAGCATGTTAGCAATAACTGACATGTAAAAGCTAACTATACACAACTGGGCAATCAATTTACTCTAGTGCTTGTTCGATTCATAGTGAAGAATTTTATTAACAGCGGCCTGATATAATGTCTGTCTTTTTTGTAAGTTTTGTATCATACATTTATTATATTATAATCTTTGTTGATTTCACTTATTCTTTGTTGAGGTGGTTTTTGTCAACATTGCTTAGTAAACAACCACACCACCAGAGAATTTTATAATTATTTTATATTTTTTATTACTTAGTCTGTAGTCCAATATGTTTGTCTCTTCTTCTCTTGTTTGACTGTTGTTATCATGCTTGTATAATAATGTATGGTGCTGTTTGTGGTTTTGGCTTTTGTTAATATTGCAGAGTAAATAACCACACCACTAGACTTGTCAGTTCTGGAGAAATTTATAATCAGTGGCTGCGATATGTGTTATTCTTTTCTCTTCTTAACATGTTAGACATCAGTTGTTATCATACTTATTCTGTATCGTGTTATTTGTGGAGTTAGCTTTGTGAATATTGCGGAGTAAATAACCACACCATTGGACTTGACAATTTTGGAGAATTTTATAGCCCTGATATGTGTTTGTCTTTTCACTTCCTGCTTTGTAAGACTGTTGATTTATACTTATATATTGTTTCATTTTCTTTGATGAGTTGGCTATTAATAAGTACATGTTATTCTGTCACAAACTTCTATTTGTAAAGTTTCAAAACTACATTATAGCTGCCATTTTTTTTCCATAGTAGTTTATTTGAAGTCACACTTCTCTCTCTGTCAGGAACTTCAAAGATTGTTTATTATTATTATTTTTACAAATATATACGAAATAAAACATTTAATACAATAATAAAAATAAAACTTCTGTATCTTATTTCTTCTAGGTAACTGGTCATTTGAACAATACAACACATCAAGAACGATGTTGGTGTAAAACCAAATGGTCACACAAATGAAACATGACTTAACACATTGATCAATGATTTGATTGCATGAAAATCCAGTTTCATTTTCCCTTTTACTGTTTGTTGTTTCATACCCATGGTTGTCCAATTTACAGAACAATCAATTAAAAATCTTGAGATTCATTTTTATTTTTACACTTGTCTGCATGTGAACAAAATACTAAAGCCAGTTGAAACACTTAACTGCATGCATGTGAACTAAATACTAAAGCCAGTTGGAACACTTAACTGCATGCATGTGAACAAAAAACTAAAGCCAGTTGAAACACTTAACTGCATGCATGTGAACAAAATACTAAAGCCAGTTGCAAATGCAGACCAAAACTACCAATTGATTTTTCTCATTTACATTTATGTGTCATGTTAAACTTCAATTAATCAACTGAACATTAATGTTATCCAGTTATCAGGGAATTAGAAGATAAGTGGCGTGTACTTCAAAATAATTATTGACTGTAACACGTGTTACAATAAACGTCAATATTAAATGTGTTTCTAAAACAAATAACTCTTTAAGCAAATAATAATTCAAGACAACACAGTATTTATCCTTGAGATTTATAAAAGTACAGTAACAGTACCCAAATCTTACACAAATCATAAGTGACTTAAAAAGTTACTTTTTCTTATTTAAATGTGTGCACAAAATTGAGGATTAATTTGAGAAGCATACTTTATCATTTCAGTAAATGATGTAGTATATCATTTCAAGTAGGGATTCATCAGAACTAATACTGAGTATAATTCAAACCTTTCCATAATGCAGCTGATTTAATGTTCATCAAATCATTGTAGACAAATGATCAAAGTTTAAACATGTGGCTGTATTTTGTTACAGGCATCAAATGTGTTCAGAATCAAAGCAACTTCTCCTAAATTAAAAGGAGGTATAGGAACACCTATAGGTCAATGAAATAAGAACCCAAGACATTGTAACACATGAGTCGAAGCCATTGCATGTAAGTCTCTGGACTGCAGACAGTATTAAATATGATGATTAAAATGGTATCCAGTGCTCAAACCCTGATTATTAATAGATGGTTCTTGATCCAAATAAATGCCAAATATTGTAAATACATGTACAATAAAACAAAACCAATGGAATATAATTTGCCATTTAAAACATCACTTGATTAATTAGGTATACATATAATTCTGTAGAATAAACACTGTTTTGTGTAAAACTAGAGGATTTGGTAATAAATTTTATTATTTTTAACACGTTTTTTGAAGGTTAATGAATCAGAAAAACAAATACTGCATTAAAATTTCACTGTTAAATCACTCAATAGCACAGCTCTAACCTGGCGATGTATATAATAAAAAGTTAAAATCAATATTAAATTACAATAAATTTACATTAAAGTTATGTGTCTGTTAAATATCACTGGATAATGTGTTTTATATAACAAACTTGATGCCAGCTTTTCCTGAATATCATTGAAGCTGTTTCATATTTCTCTTAAAATGTTCCTGCAGTTTACCATTCAAATGATATAGTTACTTTTTAACTTCCTAGCTGTCAGAGTTGTTTTGCTATTCAGTGGGTGAATGTGTCTGTTCTTAAAGCTTAAAGATAAATGGTTATAAATGTATATCATTATGACACATCATTATAATTGGTTGAAACTTTCAAATAAAAGGAAACAAATTTGGCAGAACATTCACAAAAGTTACTGTTCAGAAACCTAGTATGGCAGACAGATGGACAAACACAGGGTGAGAAACAAGTTAACATACTGTAATACATTTGCATTGTTCTGGAACCTTGCATGGTGGTCAAGTAGTCTAAAGGACAGTGCCTCTCCCCTCACCTATGATTGATTAGTACTCGGGCATACTCTACATCACTCGCTGGTGGGTAGGTTTTTTTCAATTCAAAGTTCTTCAACCATCCATGAGCACCTCAATTAAATTGGTTGGTGTTTTTTCAGGCACTCCAAGTTTCTCAACCATCCCTGAACACTTTAATTAAATTGAAATAATCCTGATGGGGCATAAAACATCATTAATCCAATTCAGTTCTTGCATATTTCTGCAAGATGGATATAAAAACACACAAGCCTTAATTTTTATGCTCTTTTTTAATTCACTAACCAAGAAAATATAACTTTTGACTACATATAACATTATCAGCTAATATTAAGGAATGATGAAAGACATATATACTCACAACACAGTTAATCACAAATATCACCACACTGTTATTTAATATGATTACATATATACAATATAGTATCTATCATTGTTATATCTATCTAAAGTAATAGTCAAAATACAACAAATATGAAAATTATATGTAACAAGTTAAGTTAAACATGAAGCTTTAATACAAAAACATTTTTGGTGGAGTTACTAATGTACAACAAAATATCTTTGCAGGTAGGAATACACCATTGTAAAACAAGATATCTAAAAGTTTCACCAGTGTACAACAGAGATATTTTAGGTGGATAAGGATATTTAAAATATCTCAGAAGTTCATCAGTGTAAAACAGGTAATTTCAGGTGGTTCACAAATGTACAAGATATATCAGATATTAGTTTTCCAGTATACAACATCTCAGGTAAAAGTTCATCATTGTACAACAAGATATCTCGGAAGATTACCTGTGTACAAGATATCTCTGGTAGGAGTTCACCAGCATACAAAAGATATCTTGCATAGAGGTTATCTAGTGTACAATGGGATATCGAAGATACAAGTTAAACAGTTTATAGTAAGATATTTTGGGTAGGAGTTCACTAGTGTATAACAGGACATCTCAGATAGGAGTTTTACAGGATATAGTGAAAGGTAAGGAGTTCTCTAATCAATAAATATCTCAGACAGGAGTTCATCAGTGTACAACCCAATATTGCAGGTTGGAGTTCTCCAGTAAAAAATATCTCAACTAGGATTTCACTAGTGTACAACAAGATATCTCAACTAGGATTTCACTAGTGCACAACAAGATATCTCAACTAGGAGTTCCCCACTGCAAAACAATAAGTCTTAATACTAGAAAAACATTAGGAAGTGATTCACCTTTGTACTACATACAATGTAAATATATAGGGCTCTTATATTTTCTTTATGATAAGGAATTCCAAATTTTCCAATGTTGTTCCTGGCCTTGTGAAACGATAATTGGAAATAACAGTCCCATACAAATATTATCAAGCATGTTAATGGTACAAAACAACATTCAGTTTGTTATGTTCCAACTTGTTTTTTATGAACTCTATGAAAAACAAAATTGTATGTCCAATGATAAATCAAAAGATATGGTAAGAAAATGTAAAATATGTAATAGGAGGAGATTAATGTCTTAATAATAAATAACAAAATCTGACAACAATGAAGCAAACAAACAACAATGAGACTGGCTGACCTACTGCTGAATATATATTTATGAACACTTGTTGGTTGTTATTTAATAAATCTTAACTACATTAGGATGAATAAATTATAATAACATTTCAAGAGAACATAAATTGCTCTTAAATATGTCAAATTACTAATT
Source organism: Tegillarca granosa (assembly GCA_029721355.1). NCBI lineage: Eukaryota > Metazoa > Mollusca > Bivalvia > Arcoida > Arcidae > Tegillarca > Tegillarca granosa. Next base: position 7,363,652 of record CM056595.1, read on the forward strand.
TGGGTGCTTATACATTTGTAACTTAAAATAAAATTTGGTAAGACAATAATAACTCACATCACAAAAAGAACAATTATGGAAATTTTAAAATTTTGACTTTAAAACTTTCTTGGAAATTTTCTAAGCATTTGGAGCCTTAGAATTTAAAAAGAAGACAAAAGTCCAACTATGGATCAAGCTTTATATGTTTTATTGTATATACATATAAGTCATATAGTATTTGTGTTGGGATTTCATGTTTAGTTTTAAATAGCTTGTTGTATTTGCATCTGAAAGAATGCTAAGGATATTGGAAAATAAAAATATACCAAATAAAATGCATTTTTAGATTTAAACACATTTAAAGCAAAATATTAACTGGACCCTGAAGAATCCTTCATAAACAGAGCTGTTTTATTTTGATTTTCTGGTAAATTAATAACCCATGAACACCAAAACTCTGTTTTATTGGCTGATTAATGTCTAGATTTGGACCAGAAGATGATCAGTTTAACCATGTTCTACTGTACATATAAAATTTATAATTATTACAAAAATTGATTTCAATGTACGGTAAACTTAAGACACTGTCATTTAGCTGTAAGCTAAATACATATTTTAATAACAAGGCCATCAGTTACTGGAATCAAAATAATTATATTTTCAATAAAAATCAATGAATATAGATTAATTGCTGATGTTTAAGTTATAACTTACAGGTAAAAAAAATGTTTTATGCAGATCAGTATTTGGATAAGAACAAACAGTTAACAATGAAAATATATTTTTGTTGTTTTTTTTTTTTTTTTTTTTAATTTTGAAAATTATAAATACAAAATTAACTGTTACAAATAATAAATTATGAACTTTAATAAATATTAAAATATAAATAGTAATATATTGCAATAAAATTTATTAACCACAAATTTGTGTCAAATACAGGTGGCCTAGAAAAAAACAGTGTACAAGATTATAAACATTTCTAAATAAAACAATTAAAACTCAAACAGAATACTTAACAAAAAATAACGTATCAAATTTTATTCCATATCCAAATTCCATATGATATTTTATAACACTATTCTTTTCTTGAATGTATGAGATTTTTGACTTTGTTTGTTCAACTGGATGGATAAAAAGCATTTCCAGTGTGAAATTCTTATTAAATGGTATTTATAATGTGGAATTTTTAAAAACTTTTTTAAAAATATTTTTTTCAGTATTCCTAAATTATTTATTGAAATATTCACTGTATACTTATTTGCATCAACACAAATTCATTATGACAACATTTATTATCTAAGCCTCAAGGACGCTTACAGATGAAACAAACAAATTTCAACAAATCATTTTACACAAATTAAATTAAAAGAGATCTGTGCCCTAGGGGATCAAGACATGTTATTGATAAATCAATAAAGTAAATGAAAAAAGTTAAAATCCAAACAAAACAAATAAAATAAATTAAAAAACGAAAACTGAGAAAAAGGTTATGAAACATATATATACACATGTATATATAATATATATATATATATATATATATATATATATATATATATATATATATATATATATATATATATAACACAAAATATAGGTAGGTGATTTTATCTGATCACTATAATGTTGAATTTTATGACAACATGAGCCCAAATAATACATATTTTCATTAAAAACTTCACACAAACACACACACACACACGCACGCACATTTATAAACCATACAAGTCAAAATAATTAGAAATAAACATGTATAAATAAATTTTTAAACTTGAGAAATGTTTGTATAGCAAAGGCAACCACATCTGAAAATATCAAAAAGAATGAAACTATACATTTATTTAAAGTGAGAGCTACTGACCTACAAGATCAATAGGTTTCTTTCTTACAAGAAATATCTGTTATTGTTGACTAATACAGAAATTAGATTTTGACTGATGAACTTCAAAATCAAATGGCTCCTTCCTTTAAAGAATATCAGTATATAAAGATTGATATTGCACAAGAAAAACCAAAAACTATATATATAATTATAATGACCTTGACATTTGACCTGTCATCCATAGATTTCTTACTTTTATGAATAAGATCAGTGTATTACTGGTATATTTGATACATAGTTGAGCAGAAACCAATGAATTACTGAGAAAAAGACATACAGACTGACAGATAGACTGAATAATTTATAGGCCTCCCATAAACTATTCTGCAATAAGGTATTAAAAAACTTAAAAAATAAGCACTGTTGTGCTTATTATATAAAAAAAAGGAATCCCACACTACTTCAATTCTAACCTTGGATATGGTGATGATAATGCCTGTTCAGGATCATGACATATTACAACTTGGAACTAGCCAACTAGAAAATAAGAAAATGTCAATTTCACACAATCTGTTACTTGTACTTTTATATCACTGGAATACCATTAACCCTATAGATTTGGATGCAATGGTAGATTTGGGTGTTAAATGTCTCAGTCAAGATTCACTATATTCATGTTCTAGAATAATGGAGCTCTAAAAAAACCTAAGTATACAAATTAAAAAAATACATATAAAACTAATTAAATTAATATAAAAATAGTGTAAAACAACCAAAAGCAAAAACACTGCACACACACACACACACACACACACACACACACACACTTATTTATTTTTAAGAATATTAAAAGAATTTCAAAGTAAATCTTAGACCAGTTTTACAAAAAAAAAAAAAAAAAAAAAAAAAAAAAAAAAAAAAAAAAAAGAGGCCATAATGTGTCCTGGATTTCAAAGACAAATAATACAATTATATATGGATTTCAAACAAGAAAAAATCAATTTTAAACATGAAGATAAAAATGTCAAATAAAGTACACAACATATAATAACTTCCTTCCCCATATTAACCATGGCAATTCTTGTATTCTAGGCCTATTTGTTTTTAGTAGAGAGATATAAATCTCTAAAATTATTTTAACAATGAGAAAATCAATATCTAATAATCAAAACTGGGTTACATTGTGTATATCATGAAGCATGAGCAATGACAAAAGCAATAAGTACATTTATTATAATGTCAAGTATTTACCTATTCTGATTGGCTGAGAACATTATTCCCTTAAAAAAACCTGCAAGTGATTTTCACCATGCAAAAACACATGACGTTTTGTGTAATAATGCTGAAAAAAAACCTAGGAAAGTTTCCCTTTTAAATCTAAAGGCAGCAGTGGCCAAGTGGCTAGAGCTTTTACAAGTGTCATAGTGGGTTTGACCCTGGTGAATCTCATGTGATGTTTTTATATTCTTTTTGTAATCTCACAGTCTTGATGAATTTTTTTTAGAATGACAAATCCTAATGTTTACCTCATCAAAAGCCAATAATGGTACAGTATAATGACAAACACAAATTTTTGATTTAAAATAGGCAATGAAAATAGCTTAAAAGAAATGTTAATAAATATAAAGATATAATTGAAATAGTGGAGTAGAATAATGATGTTATTGCCTTTAGGTAGAACCTATCATATACCTTTCAACATATACGACATAAAAAATAAAATTTAAAGAAATACATTCTAATTCAATTTGTTCTTGCTGTTGATTTACTTCATTTTTGATTAGTCCTTATATTCCAAAACATAATTTAAATTAAGGATTTAATTTAATACTAAGACAGAATCATTTAACTTGATTTAAAAGCATAATAAACATCCTTCGGAAAAAATCTTGCACAAATCTGTTGGCTCCATACAGTACTGGTATTGTATTGATTGAACCCTAACATTAACTTCAGCTGAAATGAAAACAATTTTTATTTAATCTATTTCAACTGTTATTGTTAGACTTCTATTTTACTCCCTCAATAAACTTAATTCAGTGTTTAGAAAATCCATTGTGTTCATCAGATTTACAAGACAAATTTTTATGGAAATTCTGCAGTAGTTGTACATTTAAGCTGCTCAAATTTGTAACTCTAAATCAGAAATGTTTATGTTCCTCTCATTTTATAAAATGTCTGTGCAGAGTTACAAGACACTGAAATAAATTGAGGATTTAAATAGCTAATACCGGCAAAATTTCTGGATAAAAAATTCTTAACCCCCCCCCTCCCCAACACCTTTCATAAAATTCTGGATAAGCCCCTGACTTGTAATCCTGTAAAATGAAATTAAATGATAGTTTTAAATTTAACAGACATATTAATATATAATATACAAATATAACTCCTATATATCAAAGCTTAGATTTAAATTTAATTTAATAATGTGAGCATTCTAAAATGTATTATGTTATATTTTTAGAACAAAAACATATTTATGCCAAAATATTATTCCTGACAAGAAGAGTATTGATATAAATCAACTTCAAACAGGCAAAATGCAAAGCAGAATATAAAACTGGAAAAGATATCTATAATGTGTGTGTGTTTGTGTGTGTGTGTGTGTGTGAGAGAGAGAGAGAGAGAGAGAGAGAGAGAGAGAGAGAGAGAGAGTATATACAGCTGTTTGTTCAATTAACATTTCTAAATTTATTTCAATATGAACCATGAAAAACAACACTGATTGGTATATACTGTTGAACTTGCCTGTGATCCACCTGTTTGATACAAATATACAGTAATTAACAAAACCTTACCTATATATATATATATGTCATGTTACCTGCAGTGACTTGAATCTTAAATATAAGACAAATCACTAAATAACAAGAAACAATCTCACCATCCTAATCATTATCAAATGTTTGAGGTAACAAAACAATTTGAAAATTAAATATAAGACAACTGATGGAAACACCTGAAACATGACAACTACATAGATGTCTCAGGTTATTCTATATACTCACAAAGCTTACTTTAGGTAATTAACAATAATGTTTTTGTTTTTTCAAATGTGAATTTATATCATACACGTGATAAAATAAACTAGAGGTTTTTGACAAAGCTTGATTATGTCAAACGCTCAACCTACAAATGTATTAGGTTTGCATTGGTGCACGAGTGGTGAGAACAAACTGAAAACACATCTCTAGTTCAGTGAGATCAACCCTAACATACCTGCTAGAACCCAATAGTTTAAAGGATTGATGATTTTATACAAGGTGAAGGTCAAATCAAATGTTACTCATGCACACATTATGTAGTTTCATTGGTACTGAACATACAAACTTTATCATTAAAATGAGATCCTAACCACTTGGCTACATAGATGTATCTCCAATATCAGATCCTGTAAGACAAAAACAGAACTGATATTGAGATACTGGATTTCAATTGAACTTTCAATTAGAAGCATATAAAAGACTGTATTCTGTAGAATTTATAGGGAGACCTGTCAATAAAGGGCATTAAACAGACACCAACTAACAGTATGTTAAATGTCATGGTAACCAGATGCTAAATGTCATGATGATAACCAGGTAAACTTATGTCGTGGTAACCAGACGTTAAATATCATGGTAACCAGGTAAACTAATGTGATGGTGGTAACCTGGAGACTGAACAAAAAAGGCTATGTGTAAAACAACAATATATATATATATATAAATATATCAATAAATATATAAGTATAAATCAAAATAAGTAAATAATTATTACAATACATATAGTAGTATTAGCAAATAAATAAATCAAATATGACTATTGCACAATATGTAAAAACATCACAATAAGACTACAAAATATTGCTCTTTAACAGATCATTAATTAATGTACAAAAAGTAATAAGTGAATTAAAAATAAATAAAAAATTTCTAAGAAAAACAGCAAACTCATGTTATTCAAAACTCATGAATAGCTCATTCTGAATAACAAATTATCTAACACATATTTAAGTTGACGCCTAAAAAATTTAGAATTTTTTTTTAATTTCTAACTTCTGGAGAAAAAAATTGGAATTATATAGCAATGTGAGCTTGCAATAATTTCTCAGGCATATAGGCTTGGATACTAAAAAAAGTTTTTGGTGATATCACCAACTAAATTGAATTCATTTATGATTAGAATTAAAATTTGTAAAATGCAGATGCTCAAATACACCCATCCTTTAAAAACTTTATTAATGGTAATTGTATGCCAAAAATAGCCGCAACACAACAAAAATAAAATGCCCACTATACCAAAGTTGTATGACAAATATAAAGTTAAAAGCTTGAATAATAATGGAAAAAAATGTACAAAAATTAATATTGGTGGAAGCAAATAAACAAAAAAAAATAAGCAATGATTGAAGGATGTGGAATAAAGGCGAGAGACAAGAGTATGTGTAGATCATTACTTTTGCAAAATAATAATTACCTGTATTATTACTCATGTAAATCTTTAACTAGACTTATAATTCAAATTCACTGCAACATTTTTTTTCTGATATATTGACAGTCCTTCATCAATTTCAGAAAATAAACTAAAACATTCAAAATAAATTATTAGAGAAGGAATTGATTTTTTCGAATCTAATTATAAAGGGAAAATATCAGAATAGTATAAATCCATTAAACAACAGGCCCCCATGAAAATGCTAACAAGGCTTGATGAATATTATTTCCATACATAAAGTCTGTTGTCATCTTTTCATGTGGTTTCATATAACGGCAAAAATTATTTCTCAAACATATATTCGTCATTAGTTGGGATATATATAGTATGAAAGGCTTTACTAAATGTAAATTGGAAATAAAATTTGATTTAATAATTCAGAATCTAGAAAAGAAGATGATAATGTGACTTTAATTTGAAAGTTGTGTAGGCTTATGATTTTTTTTTAATTTAAAGTAATCCGGAAACCGATCTCTTCAAAATATCAGTGACATAGATGATTTCATGTTTCTATTTTGAATTTTTTTCAGCTAGGGATTTTATGAAAATTTAAAAGTAAAGACTGCTCTTTTTTTTTTTGAATAATAATGAATTTTAGATATTAAGTACTATAAAAAAAACATGGGGCAGACAAAAATACAACTAAATGAGCTATACATATTAATATTTATATTAAGATGATCATGATGAACAATCAAAACCATAATTATGAGATTTTAGAGTTTATAATGGCAGGAACAGCTATTCTCTAGCACCAATGTTGTCATACAATAAAAGGTATCATACAGAAATATTACAATTTTAAATTTTTGAAAAAAAAGTGTTCTTTCACAAAAAAAAGTTAAATTAAAGAATTGTTTCTCAGACGTATTTTTCATATCTTGACAAAGACACTTCAATTTTCTTTAATTAATAAAATAACTGAAAAAAACACATCTATATGAAGCAACATATCTTTCCTGCTTCATATCTTTATCAGGCATTTAAATAATAATACAATATATATACATGTATATATAAGTATTTATTTTGGCTGTGTATTACTATTGGTGCTTTTGGCGTTCAATCAGTTTTTGCCAATATTAATACATTTCAAAATACACTTTAGCTCACCTGTCTAAGGGGAAACAATGACAGCATCAGTATTAATAAATGCTAAATGTTTGAGACATCTGGTGTGCCAGAAATATAATACACACTTATATGAATACTTATACAGATATAAAATCCATGTATATATATTGATAAAAGTAAAAAGTCTGATGTATTGTTTTAAAGAGGACCTCATAGTAATTTTTTTTTGGTGGGTTTTCCCATTTGAAAATCCTTGAATCATTGCATCATTATTACAATAAATTAAAAAATTTAATGTGAATTTATCTAGTGATGTTTTACTAATCACATTAACACTGATTGAAAACAAAAATAAGTCTAATTCTTGAATAATGGTAAACAACCTACTGGTATAACAAATATATAAATACTGATGTTTTCTGTAAAATAATTCTTAAAACGAGTATATTGATTAACAAAAAATCTAAATTAGCATGTAAAAAATTCAGAAAAAATAATAGCACATATTATACATTTAGCATGATACATGAAATGGGAGATTTATAATATGTATACATGTAGTTTAAAATAATCATTAAGAGATAAAGTTATTTTCTCATTATTTTCTCATCAAAGAAATAGTTTATAAACATTCATTGTGAATGCAATATATATATATATATATACTGTCATCAATAAATTTTGAACAAAATTCTAAAAAGAAAAAAGAAAAAACAAGAATTCCACAGATATAAATGTCTCATCTGGTTAGTTTTTGATCAAATAGAAAATACATCAATTTAACATAAACTTTCACATTTTGACATGCCACCTCCGTGTCACCGCATATGAAGACACCGGAAAAGTAACACCTAATTCTTGCCTTATGACAATGCCAGGCTCTAAAAGAAATTGAACATATCCCACAATTTAATACATTAACTATATAAATCTTCATGAAAAGCTGATTTTTTTAAAGCATTACAGTCATTATCAATTAAGTTATGAAAACCTGACTATTGTTTCTGAGATACATATTATTACATGTATATTGAACAAAATCTGATAAAATGATTAGAAAATAAACTAATGTTAATTGAACATGTTAAATGAATTATTGATGACAGTCTATACGATCATCATAAAAATCAGAAATATTTTATCTCCAGAAATATTTCTAATTATATGGTGAAACAAACAGCAAAATTTCATTTCTACAATGTAACATGAATGCTTATTGTTCAGCAATACCAGGGCCACTTTCTTGTTGATATGATCTACTGTACTGTTGATTTGGCTGATCATCATCTATCTGCTTGGTATATTTTGGCCCATCTGCATTACCACGGAGACTGGCATGTTCTTCGTCTTGTCCGTCGCTCTTCATGTAGAAATGAAATCCGAGGTTGAGTTCTGGAATGTCATATAGGACGGCTAACATCAGCATCATGAATATTAGGCCAATAAACAAATAGCCTGAAAATATTGGGAAAAAAATATTTATATTATACCTCATAAATTTGTTTTTCTAATGAATGCATTGGTTTTACTCAATATTTTGCAATACAGCCAGGAGGCTCCAGTCGGTATTATGTTTGTTTATGTAACACCATTATTCTTGATGATGTAATATTACACTAACAAAAAGTACATCTTAACCCATATACATGTAGTTTAATCAGTGGATTATTGCAAATACAAAGTTACAGTCAGGTGACATCTATAATACGTAAACCTTCATCGTTTTAAAGGAATTAATTAATTCCAGAAAAATTGCTGATACATGTACCGGTATCTATTTTAAGATGGTATCCATTCAGAATAATTTAACAAACATTTCGTTGGGTTTAGGGCTATATCTCAGTTTATGGACTGGGCAGGCACCCCGAAAATATGATATGGACCGAAGCTTTGCATAAACCCCATGAAAAATTGGTTAAATATCGACTTGGATTTATTAAATGATATTTTACACCCTGGTCAAGATTTACATAATTAGTCAACACCAACTACAGTTTAAAATTACAATTATATAGCAAATAGTGATGGTTTTGTCCCCCCAAGTCTGCGGTGACATACAACATTAGTTTGAAAATTAAATCACTCACAATTCCCTCAGAATTTGGTTTCCCAAGGTCTCACTGTATATGAGTAATCATATGAAGAATTTAGTGACCCACTAAATAAATATTATCGATTCAAGCCAGAGACAGTAATCTTTTTTGAAAATTAGTGCTTTTTATTCTTGCCTTTGAACAACCATTTTTAAAAAAAAAAAAAAAACTTGTAATAACTTTTACTGTGCATGTTCCAATTGCAACATAAGAAGCACATAATTGTTACTTTAAAACTTCATCATATCATCCTGTAACAGCTGAGCTATAAATTCAAATGTACAGTCGGAGTATCTCCTTTTGAGAACTGTATTGTAGTCTAAACAAATACTGGAAGATATTTATTTAAATTATTTTGTCTCTTCAACACCTCAATTAAAATCAAGAACCACTTCATTGTAAATAATCTTTATTATATGATACTATACATTCAAATTTATAATCTATATCTAGTCTCCTTTTAATGACATTTTTATTTTAAATAATAATTTGAGAGTATTTATTTTTCTTTGTATTTTATCTCGATTGCAAAATAAAAACTTGAAATTGTAATAAATGTAATGAAATAATTCAAGATCATCATAAAGTTAGCTACAAAATCTTTAATTTTTCCCTTTAATACTTTTGTTGTGTAATTTAAATAATGACATGAGAGATTTTATTTTGTCTTTATCCAACATGAAGATAATTTATCTCTTTTCATACAATGACTAAACTAGAAAATCGATCAGAGAGGGTACTTAGTCTGACTGTCAACGTTCTATCCAGATATCACTGTCACATACAGACCATACTACAGTTCTCGTTACAGAAATCAATATACTAGAGTAATGAGGCTACCAATATGCAACATGTCAGAGACAATTATACCGCTTAACTAACCAGAATCAAACAGTCTACATAAATCTGATTCATAAATCAACAAAATTACATGTATATTTATATATAAATCAAATATTATGTGACAATGCTTTATAGTTAGGTATCCATCTTATTTTTTACTCAATGAAGTTTTTGCTATGTCAGCATTATTCAGAATTGGTCTAAATTAAGGTATTTTTTATGTTTACTCTCAGAGATATCCCTTGTTTTAGTTTGTTATCCAGCACTACAATTTCTGAATCTGTATATGATTTATCAATACATATATGATATGGTATGATGATATGATACAAGGTGATACATGTATATATGGTATAAAGATATGATATATGACATGGTACAATATGATATGATATATTTGTATAGACAGTTAACTTTGATAAGGCCTGAATTATTAATTTTGTTGTTGTTGTTTTTTCTGTTCAGGTCCACAAAACATCGATAATTCAAATGATAACTTCTTCATATAAAATAAGTAACTTGGTCTTTTAAAAATGTGCAAAACGCCTTTGAATTCTAAAAATTCTTCTTGCATAAATTGTTTTATGAATTAGATGTTGTAAGTTTAACTGCATTAACAGAAATACCATTCACATTGTGTGTACCCTGGTAAGTTGTATTATTCAAAATTAGTGCATTTTGATTTTAAACCATGACATTCTTTAAAGATTTCTTTTAATTTTTTATGCAACTTTGAACAGCTTAATAAAATTTACTCCTTATCTAAATAACAAACATTCTATTACATGTCATGTCTAAACCAAATAATTTGTAATGTCTTTGGAACAAGCAAATATAAATTTCCGTGTCTTAAAATGATAAATGGAATTTTGATTACGGTATTAGCTTATCATAAATACATTAATAGCGGACTGTTACACAGAAGTACCTACTATATGTTTATATAAATGTTCTTCACAATAAGACTATTAATGGCACTGTGACTTTACATAGTTTCTACGTAGTCATTATTAATGTGATTATCATCAGTGTCAAGATATCAGATGACACATTTATCTTGAAAAAGTATTCAAAAACCTATCGAAAGGAATGAAAGTCCTGTGAAATGTCTAAGATTATTGTAAATGTTTTCTCTCTCTCTCTCTCTCTCTCTCTCTCTCTCTCTCTCTCTCTCTCTCTCTCTCTCTGTGTAAGTCTCATTTAAAAGTGCATCTTGAGCAGATATAAAGAAAAGGATTTTCTTTTTACCTGAAGTTTAACTTAATGTAGATATCTATTCTTAAGAAAAAGCTTTTAGCATGGAGCAAAAACATCTGCATTTAGTTACACTTTCTTAAAATGGCTCCTTACAATAGTATACTTCAAATGTTCAAGATGCAAAAGATGTTATGAGACAAAAATACCTACATGTTGTGGCAACTTTGTAAAAGGCCCTTAGACTCTGTTCAGGTGAATCTCCTGGAATATAGTCACCGAGACCTATAGTTGTCAATGATATGAAACAGTAATAAAACGCATCCAAATAGTTCCATTTTGGTTCTAATGCCGAATAAATCCCTGCAGGTATGACTACCATGAACACGACGACAAAAGCAATTACGATAAATAAGTGTAATATCTGTATATGTAGCACTTTGTATAAATGACCAAGCTTACGAAACAAAAAATATAATAACATCTTGGTGGGAATCATAAGTCTTTCTACTAATGCTGAGAACAAAATTAATGTCAGTGGAATTCCAATCAGAGCAAATAAAATACAAAATGCTTTTCCAGCATCTGATAGTGGAGTTACTCGTCCATATCCTGAAAAATACATAAAAATCATTACAGATTATGAAGACATGCATGGTGTATCAAGTAAAGACATTTATTATAAAACTATGTATATGTATTTTTTATTTTCATAGAGAAAGGTGCTCTTAATGTTCTTGTAATTAATTTAAAGATGACTATTTTTTAACTCTTCTATAAATATGGATATCATTATTTCTGTTTTTTATCTTGTTTAGTTTACCTGCATGATGTCCATAAAGAATTCAACATTTTAAAATTTTACTATTTCAAGATAAAATTTTTCTCATCATTAAGGTCTAGATATGTTTGTCTAAAAACACTTTCTGATCGTTCCACCTATAATCAAAACCAAGATGATTGTCTAATAGACCTCAAGTCTCAAGACAGTCCACAGAGTAAAGTCTGAAAAAAGAAGTGGACGCATGTGCTAAAGGTCAGTCAAAGTACCAATTAATACAACTTATGATGATTTGAGTAAGTATGTTCAACTACAATAAAGGCAAACAGATTTTAAAAATAAACTAAACTGATTTTAAGCTAGAATAATATATTACCTATAGTAGTTAACACTGTGCCAGCAAAAAACATGGACTGTCCGAAGCTCCAGTTAGGTTCCGACATAGTGACATTACGGATGGCCGACACACCACGATTAGTAGCTTTAACTATTGCAAATATAAATTTTTCCAACTGCTCATCTGAAAAAGAATAATAAAAAAATTGTTAAAATAATTTTATTTGTGGGTTTACATATATATATTGACAAACACATAAGAATGTAAACAAAGAAGTAAACAATTCAGTAGATAAGTCATATGGAAGTGTATCTCCAACCTCTCTATAAGGAAGAAAAATTTCTAGTAATACATAATGTTAAAAATAACCTAGATTCTACTAATGACTATAAATTGTTAATGCTTACATCATATAAACTTTATAGCTCAACAACAAGCAATATTGGCAATATTGGCAAAACATTGTAGGCCAAACAAAAGGAATAAATGAACCAGATAATGACAGATGAAGCAATTTATAGCTTATTTTCTAAATAAGATGCTAATCTTTGATCTTGGCTCCATGTTGAAAACCAATGCCACAAACTGACATACCGGTATATTAATTTTTTTCTTTTGAAAATTTAACTCAAAATAGCTAATAAATATTTTTTGTATAAAATTTAATGAAATAACAAACGATAAGCAACAGAATCTTAATTTCACGTTAGAGTTTGCTTTCAATCATCAGTTTGTGAGAAGAATTTTCAGATTTTTAGATCACCATTGAAGTTAAAAAAGACACTAATTTATAATTTAAACATTATTCTAATTTAAAGCTTATCAGTTTTAGTGACAAACCACTTTAAGACAAAGACTGACAAAGCCCTTTAAAAGACTATTTTCTTTCTTTGATACTGGCACTATGATATCCAGTTTTTAAACTAAAATTCTGTTGCCTTGGATCTATTTATTTATTTTTTTTTTGGCCAATGACTTCCCAACTATGATTTCTGTAGCAAAAAAAACTGTGTGGTATGTTGTTGAAATTTCAGATTAAAATCTGGCATTTTTTACAGTCAATGGTAATTTGTTGTTCGTTTGATTATCTACGTTTTTCTCATCTTTTTATTCTCAACTCTTGTCTCTTATGAATTCAGCTGCAATGTCTTAATTAGTCAGTAAGATGTGGTTATCAATCATGTCATCCTGCTTCCCCAGGGTATCACATTCGTCTTATGCCATATATACAGAAAGTGGTACATCTCTTCATTGACGGTCTCTGTAGATATTTTAATAAAACCAAACCTGCATGGTTCCTTGAAACTCAGAATTTCGAATTATAGTGAATTTAATTGAGAGCAGTAAATTTTATGACATGTAGAGCATCTAACAAGCTATTTCTTACAGTATATCTTTAATCTGTTCATTTATTCAATTACTTTCTTTTTCATTTTCAAATTCATGTTTTTCTTTTTTTTTTTTTTTTTTTCTAAAATACCCAGAAGACATTTACTTGTATGTACTTGGTAAAATCAATTGAATTCAATAGAAATATGGAAAATTAATAAATCAAATTTTTTTTAAAAATTTTTCCTGTAAAATCAAACCTTAAATTCACAATAAAAAGTCTCACTATCCATTCTTTGACATAAGTAATGTTGCTTGATTAAAATTTTGGATTAATTAATAAAGCAAATGACATCATCTGTTACCAATAGCAACAGAGATGTAACTCTGACCTTTTTTCCATTCTTTTTAAAAGAGACAGAAAGGAAAGTAACAAATATGACAAAGGTTACTATGGTTACTTAAACAGATGGAGATGTTATTAATTCATATACTGTATATTTATTGCTAACCTTTTCTACAATTTCCATCACACTCAATTTTATATGTAACCAAGTAATAGTAACAATAAAATAATAAATTAGGCGAATATTTTATGATTTCCAATAATATTAAGCCAATTTACTGATAAAACAATGTTATCCATCAAATACACATGCATATTGTGTCTTTTATGAAAACAAGATCTTAAAAGCAACATGAATTTAATCCATTCCTTAATGCAAGATAAGTGCCAAATGGGATTAAACCAGATGAAATGCAGAAACTTGCTAACAGTAACCAGTAAAAATCCTTTGATATTATTAATGCATCCATATCAAAGAAGCTTCTATATGAGGTAGACAAGGGGAGCTAAAAACCAGCTTAACGATGGATAATAATGCCTCTAACTCCCTAATGTAGTAGATTGATATATTTCCTAGTGAGGTTCATTGTCAATTCAATGGATGAAGGTCTCAAAATACTCTTGTTTTGTCTATAATTTCATCCCTAACTGTCTCATTACAATAACAAGAGCAACAACATTGTCTGGGGACTAAACACCAGTCCACCAATGTTTAATTTAAAAAAAAAAACTTTATAAATTTACATGTAGACAGAAAAACGTCGTGTCAAAAATTATGTGATTAAGAAGAATCAGTAGAATAAACTTTCTGACAAACGTTTTTGGAATCTTTTTTACAATGTACATAAAAGCAAAATAATGCTCAAAAACAGATGACAAGGTTCTGTTACAAAGAGCCCAGGTATCTGAATTCAAAATACAACATCTTTAATCAAATAAATCTCAGTTCTGTAACCTGCCAAGTAATGACAATTGCTGACAATTTCTTCTTTTTTACTTAATAATACAGATTAAAACTTAAGGTTACACTAAAGGGAATGATGAATTTTGAAATATATCACTATTCTTTAAGACCAGAGTTCTCGGTGTTGTAGAACCTGTTAAAACTGAATTATGTGTCTTACTTGTCTACAATTGAACTTGTTAATATAAACCCTGTGTAAAATGAAAAATTGTTTTAACTATAATCTACAGTAAACTTGTTAAAAATAAACCTTGTGTAAAATGAAAAATTGTTTTAACTATAATCTACAGTAAACTTGTTAATATAAACCGTGTAAAATGATAAAATTGTTTTAACTATAATCTACAGTAAACTTGTTAATATAAACCGTGTGAAATGATAAAATTGTTTTAACTATAATCTACAGTAAACTTGTTAATATAAACCGTGTAAAATGAAAAATTGTTTTAACTATAATCTACAGTAAACTTGTTAATATAAACCGTGTAAAATGAAAAATTGTTTTAAACTATAATCTACAGTAAACTTGTTAATATAAACCGTGTGAAATGATAAAATTGTTTTAACTATAATCTACAGTAAACTTGTTAATATAAACCGTGTTAAATGATAAAATTGTTTTAACTATAATCTACAGTAAACTTGTTAATATAAACCGTGTTAAATGATAAAATTGTTTTAACTATAATCTACAGTAAACTTGTTAATATAAACCGTGTTAAATGATAAAATTGTTTTAACTATAATCTACAGTAAACTTGTTAATATAAATCGTGTTAAATGATAAAATTGTTTTAACTATAATCTACAGTAAACTTGTTAATATAAACCGTGTAAAATGATAAAATTGTTTTAACTATAATCTACAGTAAACTTGTTAATATAAACCGTGTGAAATGATAAAATTGTTTTAACTATAATCTACAGTAAACTTGTTAATATAAACCGTGTAAAATGATAAAATTGTTTTAACTATAATCTACAGTAAACTTGTTAATATAAACCGTGTAAATAAAACAAACATACCAGTCCTTGTCCATATCACAATCCCAAAAACAAAATAAAAACCTTGCAAACTGGCAAAATAGGTGATACACGTCAACTTCCATCAAGGAAGTGAGGCCGGGTGCTCCGGAAGGGTAAGCACCTCCTGTTTAGCTAGCTACACCCGTCACGTGTAAGTCAATTTTGAGAATGAAAGGAACAAAGACCTATGGTAAGTCAAATATATCCAGTATAAGTTGGGATACAGTGACTACATACTTATCAACAATATTGTGATGACGGCCATAAAACTTTTTAAGGGCCCTGATTAGCCTAGGCTTGCAATATCCTTGTGTCAACAATTTAATTGTAAGTAATTTGCTTCGTTGCAGAAAGTTCCCATAGTGGGAACAAGCTCTACCGTACCGTATTAACTGTGAAACATATACACCATACGCAGGAGAAGCAGGGATATTACTGCAAAGAAACGGAAAGTTGACAATAGAAAAATTGAAGTCATCACGTTTGTCGTATAGCTTCAGATGTAACCTTTCATGGGTGTCATAATTGAGGTATAAGTCCAAATATGAAGCAGAACATGGAGAATCTGTCGTGTCTTTTATTTCAAGCTCACTTGGATAGATGACATTCACATATTCTCCAAATTTGTGATTATTTAGAGAAAGAACGTCATCTATATATCTGTATGTGTAGTTGAATGATTTAGCGACAGTCTTTTTTCCAGATTTGACAAGGTTCTGTAAAAATTCTGATTCATATGAATAAAGAAACAAATCAGCAAGTAAAGGTGCACAGTTTGTGCCCATTGGTATACCGATTGTTTGTTGAAAGATAATATTGCCAAACACAACAAATATGTTGTCTATCAAAAACTCTCACATTTTATTGATGGTATCTTCAGTATATTTTTGTTTGCAGTCTGTATGGTGTTTTACAAAAAAACCAGAATCCCTGTTGAGCACTAGATATTTATATCTTGGTTTACCGTTTTTGTAAAAAAATGAAAAGTGAATGATTTGTTTTAGACGTTCTTTCAATTTAGCATGAGGGATAGTGGTGTAAAGGGTAGAAAAATCAAAAGTTTTTATACTTTTTACCGAAGATAGAGTTTTAGAGACAAAATGGTCAAGTAGTTGTTTAGAATTTTTGAGAATCCACATTTGGTTGATGCCAGATGTAGAATAGACTCTACCTGAATAAGTCTGAAGGCCATCTTTGACGACTGTCAAAATTTGTGTTAGAATTACTGATAATGATTTAGTAGTACATTTAGAGGAACCTGCAATATATCTTTCCTTGTATGGATTTTTGTGAAGTTTTGGAATCCAATACAAGTAAGGCAGGTCAAGTTCTTCCTGTTTTAAATTGATACCAAAAGACTGAAGGACTCCCCTATGATTGGAAAGAACTTCATCTTTTGTAAAATAAGTTTTGGTATAAGTAGGATTCTCTGATATACTATCTAAACCAAGCTCCTTAATAAGACATTCAACATAGAATTTCTTACAAACGAAAATAATGTTATTAGAAGCTTTATCAGCAGGGACAACAACATACCTGTTATGTATGTCAGTAAGGACCGCAGAAACCTCAGGGTCCCTGAGCACTAAAGAAGGTTTAGTACCCATAGACCCATTAAGTTTTGCAATTCTTGACTTGACAAAATTTCTAATTGTCCTTATCCAGTCGGATAAAGTGTCAAGCTCTACGTCTTCTAATTTA
The DNA here is from genome assembly GCA_029721355.1 of Tegillarca granosa. NCBI lineage: Eukaryota > Metazoa > Mollusca > Bivalvia > Arcoida > Arcidae > Tegillarca > Tegillarca granosa. The sequence continues at coordinate 7,381,620 of CM056595.1, forward strand.
GCCCAACCTCTAGCATACTCTTCAACAGAATCCATAATAATTTTGAAATTCTGTCCCCAAGTAAAAGGTTGTTTTAACTATAATCTACAGTAAACTTGTTAATATAAACCGTGTTAAATGATAAAATTGTTTTAACTATAATCTACAGTAAACTTGTTAATATAAATCGTGTTAAATGATAAAATTGTTTTAACTATAATCTACAGTAAACTTGTTAATATAAACCGTGTTAAATGATAAAATTGTTTTAACTATAATCTACAGTAAACTTGTTAATATAAACCGTGTTAAATGATAAAATGGTTTTAACTATAATCTACAGTAAACTTGTTAATATAAACTGTGTTAAATGAAAAATGGTTTTAACTATAATCTACAGTAAACTTGTTAATATAAACCGTGTTAAATGATAAAATTGTTTTAACTATAATCTACAGTAAACTTGTTAATATAAACCGTGTAAAATGAAAAATTGTTTTAACTATAATCTACAGTAAACTTGTTAATATAAACCGTGTTAAATGAAAAATTGTTTTAACTATAATCTACAGTAAACTTGTTAATATAAATCGTGTTAAATGAAAAATTGTTTTAACTATAATCTACAGTAAACTTGTGAATATAAACCGTGTTAAATGAAAAATTGTTTTAACTATAATCTACAGTAAACTTGTTAATATAAACCGTGTGAAATGATAAATTGTTTTAACTATAATCTACAGTAAACTTGTTAATATAAACCGTGTTAAATGAAAAATTGTTTTAAATATAATCTACAGTAAACTTGTTAATATAAACCGTGTGAAATGAAAAATTGTTTTAACTATAATCTACAGTAAACTTGTTAATATAAATCGTGTGAAATGATAAATTGTTTTAACTATAATCTACAGTAAACTTGTTAATATAAACCGTGTGAAATGAAAAATTGTTTTAACTATAATCTACAGTAAACTTGTTAATATAAACCGTGTGAAATGATAAAATTGTTTTAACTATAATCTACAGTAAACTTGTTAATATAAACCGTGTTAAATGAAAAATTGTTTTAACTATAATCTACAGTAAACTTGTTAATATAAACCGTGTGAAATGATAAATTGTTTTAACTATAATCTACAGTAAACTTGTTAATATAAACCGTGTGAAATGATAAATTGTTTTAACTATAATCTACAGTAAACTTGTTAATATAAACCGTGTGAAATGATAAATTGTTTTAACTATAATCTACAGTAAACTTGTTAATATAAACCGTGTGAAATGATAAATTGTTTTAACTATAATCTACAGTAAACTTGTTAATATAAACCGTGTTAAATGAAAAATTGTTTTAACTATAATCTACAGTAAACTTGCTAATATAAACCGTGTTAAATGAAAAATTGTTTTAACTATAATCTTCAGTAAACTTGTTAATATAAATCATGTTAAATGAAAAATTGTTTTAACAGACTTACAGTCAAAACCTATTGAAAGTAAATCTTATGTAAACTAAAAATCTATCAAAAATGTTCCACAGTTTAACAGGTTCAAAGTAAACCATGTCCAAAGCTGAACTACAGTTGGACTTTTTCACATACTTAAACTATCCTACATGTTCCAGTTTATTACAAACTGTGAAAATAAACCCTGTGTATTTTCTGAAAACCTTTATCAGTCATCTTACATACAGTTTCATCTGTGAAATTGAACCTTGTGTTAATGAAAACCTATTTTGCCTGAACTATATGTACACCAAAACATATAGCTATTATGAACTGAAAACTTAACTCCTATGAACTACACTGGATTCAGAAAAAAAGTTGAACATTACATGTGAACCAAAAGCCTAATGTATCCTATGTAACCTGAACATCTGTCTAAATTATTTTATTGAGTACAAACCATTTACATTGTTCTAAAATTATCCTGTGAAAATCAAATCTGGTATAATCTGAAAACTTGTCAAAATCAGAACTGCAGTAGTTTTAATTAGGACATACAAATCATGACATACTGGGCATTAAGGTCAAGCCTTACTAGTAAAGGCTAAAATAATCAAGAGACATGTAAAGGCAGGTAATTTATATTCATGACATATACTTGGTAATGTCTTTCTATAAGTACACTGTCATTAATACTGGACACAGAACCATATTTTTGCCAAAAGCTTGGATGTTATTTGACTTAATTCATTTAAAAGGTTTTAATATTTAACATAAAATCATTGATTCTATAAAGGAGATATTGAGTACACACATAAAAAATCATCAGACATGAATTGATTTATGATATATTTAGACATTGACAAAATCTGTACATTTACTTGTCAAATCTAATGTTAAAAATAAAAACAAAATAAAGGAATTTAAAATTGAATAAAATGTAAAAATTACTTAAATAGCACCAATTGACAAAAAAAGCAAGTTGGAAAATCTGAACAAAAAAAAAAAAATAATAATAAAATAAAACATTGACTTTCCCTGTGTCTGGCAAGAAAATAACTAAATATCATCAAAGCCATAAAATATGGTATTTCAATTTAGTAAGGCACATTTGTATGAATTAAACAAGATTTTTTAATGATACCTTTTCAAATACCATATTCCCATTTTACCCAAACTGATTCTTTACCTCTGTAAACTATCAAATTTCTGCCTGACCTGAACAAAATATTTGCCCCAGCTGGCATTTGGCCTAACTTATTTTTATTCCAATGCATACAGCAAGTTCATCAATATTCTGTTTTGATTCAGTTTTCCTATGAAAAGAATCAGATACTAAACAATATCTATTAAAACATCATATCTGAACATCACATTTAAGCTATTAAAAACTTAAAACTTAATTGAAATAGCTACTGCCAACACTGACAGCCAGATATGGGGCATCATATATCTCCTCTTTACATCATACTTATGAGGCAAAATGCTTGCCTACCCTTGCTATTAATACAGTGATACTATACCTTCAATGCACTGACGATCTTCCAGAAATTTTTTCCGAACTTCCAAAAAGGCTTGCCTACTTTCCTGTTCAATAGGTTTTTCAATAGCAGAGAAAACCATTGCACCAAATATTAAATAAATCACAAAGAACAGGCTTAATAAAGCCAAACGTCTACCAGGTGTGCAATTAAATTCACAATATTCCATCATTTTGTCTGTTATCTTTTACTTATTTGAATCTTTATGAAATGAATTCACAAAATTCTATCAGTGCCTTAAAACAGCCGAATCTTCATCAATAAGGAAAGCCTGTCAAATTGCATTGAAATCTTTGCTAATTACATCACAAAATCCTATCATTAATTTGCCAGTAGAAACTGGTGTCTTTAAAATTATAAACCTAATCAAATGCTCTATTAATCTTTTCTTACAAAAGCACCTGTCAAATCGTGTTGGAACCTTTGCTAACTTAATTCACAAAATATTCCATCAGAATGCTGCAATATCAATGAGTTTAAAATAATGCACAGCTGCTGTCAAATCCTGTTGTAAAATCTTCACTAACAAATCCCCCAAGGACACTTGGCTTTCCTTGTCATTATAATTCCACCCACGTATGGCAGATAATGGATTAACAAATATTCATATTACCAAATGTTAGATTCCAATAAAAAACATCCTTAATATCATTATAATAACGTATAAGATAGGACGCTAATTGATTAATCCCCACACGCACATATTTATAACATTTCGTATCTGTCAAGGTGTTAACCTGTTGGGGCTGTATGTTATAACTGATAAATTCAAGAGTTCATGCCATATATCTTCAGGCATAAAATCTGTTATCAAATTAATTTTTCTATATACAAAGATATAATTACAAGTCCATATGAACAATTCAAAAAATTAATTCCAATTTTATTTTTCCTTTGATGTGCAAATATACTGATACAATTTGTTTTACAGACAACTGGTACCGATATAATTATATGTGTGTATACTCTATAAATCTACCAATATTAAATTCATTCATAATGAATTATATCTCATTACATGCCTTTCAGTCTATTCTTACTGACTTCAATTAAACAAATTTACCAGTAAACATTCATTAAATTATATTTTCAGTACATTCCTTCTGCTGTATGTTTTAATTTCAATGTCTTGTCAAGGAAAAAAATAAATTTCATAACGTGGCTCTAAGCAAATTGCTATGAATTCCCTTTTTCAAACATGTTATAATTTGATTCCTGTATTGAACAGCCAAATGGAAAATTTCACAAATATTTTGAGCTCCAATAATATAAAGACATGCAATGTAATTGAATTAACCAATACACAATGTACACCTTTCTTGATTAATTATATCCCACTTCAATATGTACACACTTTTATTGAAATCTTTCACACCATTTAAATTAGGTAATTAATAATTAACAAAAATCCATATTGTAGAAATATAACAATAGTTTTCAAAATATAACGAATATCAGATACACATTAATGGATTTTTCAACAAATATGATAAAATATCACAATACTTTAAATCATTATTACTGGTATTTTTATTATTATTATTATTTCTTCTTCTTCTTCTTTTTTTTTTTTGGAAAATATTTTAAATTCAAAGTTAATTTTGGTTACATTTTCAGTTTGCATGAAAAATGGGATAAATTGATGAATGATCTGGCAATTATCTATTTCTTTTTAAACATATATGTCATTTACAACAATAAACTCTAATATATCACCTCCCTAACTACTGGTATTAGATCACTGTTTGCATTCAAGAAATAGTAGAACCTTACCAATACCAAGTAGGCTTTGAATTATGTCGTTTACAAAATAGTCACAGGAGAATAAGAATGCTGATAGAATAAATCTATGCTAGTTGAATCAATGTCATTACTACAGTATCATCTCTAAGGTATACAGTATAAACGACAAGAAAATGACTTCCCAGACAGTCTAATTCAATAGAAAAACACAAAAATCTTCATCTCCCAACAGCCTCAACAGGAGATTTATCATAGCTCCATTAAAAGGCATTTCTAACTTTCACATATTTACAACACATTATCACAACCAATGCTATTAAGTATTTAAAGTGTTTTAATTCACTCAGAGGAGTTGTTGTATTTTTCATTTTCTTTTATTGATTTTTCTTGTATTTCATTTAAACAATGACTTCATGACAATCCCTTATTTCACATACAACAATTTTGTAAATTAAATTTTTATTGTGTCATTATTCATGTGAGTTTAATAGGATGACAGGATCAAGGTTCAAATACAGTGTTTTAATCAACTGAATTCAGGTGCATATGAGAATGAAAGTCTTGCAAAATTTTCAAGAATTTACCACTGTATATGTGACATTTAGTGAATTTTCAAATCTTTTTTTTTTTATCATTTTTTAAAAAAAATCTGACAGCATGTTAAAATTGATGGTGCTTGCTAATACACTCATAACATTGGTTGTTGTTTAATCAGTTCAAACACTGTAAACTATCCTGAGACATTAAAATGAAGTTAGTCAACAAAAAGAAATGGAACGGTGGGGTGTAATCACTGTAATGTATATCCTAGTCAAGATTCCTTGACTAATAACAGGATGGTTGGTTATGTTATAGCAAAGGAAATGGGACTCAGAGTCCGAACAAACAAATAACTTTAGCAAGCACCTTTCTCTTTTTTGAAGCTGTACATAACTGCAACAATGGGGATGCAGCTATAATTAGCTCACTTACTCATTCTTTTTTAGAAAATGTTGTCAGTCGCTTCCTGAAAGTTAATGATTTCTCCTGATTTCCTCCCAAAATTTCAGAACTGACTAGCTAACCTCTAAATACAGTAAAAACTGCCTTAGCGGTCACCTGGAATTAATGGTCACCTGCCGATAGCGGTCAGGTTGAATCCCGCCCAATGAATTTTACTATATATTTCACCTGAAATAAACGGTCACCTGCGAAACGCTGTCAGCGGCCACTAATTTTGTGACCAGCAGCAAGGAAGAACCTGGATTAGACGACCATTTTGCTTTGATGGTATCACGTGATAAATGTCACATGACTTGTATACTATGTTAAGCCGATTGCTCAGCCGTATCGCACTTGTTGAGTCTATTATAAGTAAAAACAATAAAATTATTTGAGAAGTATTCATTTTTTCTTTGTCTTATTTAATGAACATTAAGCATTTAAACACTTAAAAAAAAAAGATGTTATCAAAAAAGCGAGTCCGGATTTTCATCCCCCAAATAAGCGGACAAATGCAAATTTTGAATATTGTACAGAGATAATTCGGATTTATTGAGGATTTCGAAAGTAATAAAAGTCAAGACAAAAAACGGTGAAGGCATGTAAGCGATAATGAAAAAATTAATGATTTATGCAGGCAGTGATTTAAAGATGCTTCAGCAAAACATATCAAAATAACCAGTTCATTAATTTTTTAAGTCTTTGTGATTTACAAACGATTCAAATAAAACTGATTTTATAGCTTCTAAAAGTTAAAAATTTCATTAAAGTAAAATTGTTTTTATTTAGTGATATCACCTTACATTAAGACGGACACTGACAAGTAATCCTTCTTTTGTTATCTAAAACCTCTAATATAAAAAACAATAGACTGTATACGCTTGTTAATTGACATTATTAAATATATATATGGCTTTGTCTGATTAATCACTTAATTTTCAACTGATCTCTCTCTCTCTCTCTCTCTCTCTCTCTCCAAAATGTTATTAAAATCTATAAAACAGAAAGCAATCAATGATTATTTTGCATGAGATCTTTACTTTATTATGTATTATGTTGACAAACATTTCATTTCATATCTCATATACATTATATATATATATATATATATATATATATATATATATATATATATATATATCAGGGATTTACATAACTTGTGGATTTTTGGAGTCCTTGGGACTCCCTAATTTGAATTCGAGGAGTCCTCATAAAATTTTTGGCAGTCCCTTAAAAAAAACTTATGAAATTCCAGTTTTTTGCAGGACTTACAGTTAAGTGGTGTATGTGTTAGTTCACAATATAATTGAAATTGATTAAATCAAATGAAATAAAAACTAAAAAATGAATATCAGTTTTGTTTTGTTTTATTATTTAGATAATCAATCAAACAGAAATTTTCACATTCAGAGAACTTAAATTTTAATTCCCAGAAAATTTTACAATTATAGTTATTTGTAGACCTTGTAAACACAGTCATCAGCCTAAACAGGTGACTCTTTTTCAATGAAAAATTATTAATACAATTATCATTACAATATTGCAAATTGAAAATATTGACTGATTGTGTTACTGATTACGCCCTTTAATGGTATCAAAAATTGTTACAGCTTTTACAAAATCAAAATCCTTTAAATCGGGACCTACAAGTTTAATGAACATGAGTCTGTTCAGTCTTATTGGATTCAGTCTGTTTCTGACCTTGGTTTTGATACTGTTCTGGACACTAAATCCCCTCTCACATGGGGCACTTGAGACAGGGATGACAAGGGAAAATTTTGCCAACATAGAAAAGTCAGGGAATTGATCATTAAAATCATTTATAAGGATTTTCAAAAAATTTTCAAATGTTAGAGAGCTATAAGATTTTACAAAATGTTTAAACTGCAAAAAATGAGCGGTTGCTCTATCCCTGTGGATAATATTGCCATAAAAAGTACATAAAGTTGAAAGCTGATCAGTGCCATAGTTGGTCAGCTGATTTGCAGAGGGATATCTAGATGGATTTAATATCAGATCAAAGCATTCAAGTAAATTCAAAATATCAGTAGGAAACCTGTCATTCATATTATCTATAAGCCTACAGATGTATGTATTTCTGATAGTGTTAAAACGATTCCTCAACTGTTCATTGTCAGTTATATCAACCTCGTCATACCTGGACTTAATTCCAGGTCCAGGGGGTACATTTCCCAAAATGTTCAGCACTTCATTTACTTTATTGGAACCAGTTTTCATGTCACTAAGGGTATCTATTGTGGAACTAACACTGTGTCTGATGTAAGATAAATTGACAGCATCTTTTTGAAAGGTAACAGATAGAACACCTATAACAGTTAGAATATCAATCAATAAAGCCGTCATTAGTAAAAAGAGGCTGTTTGCAATAAATTTGAAAAGGCCAATTGCTTTTGCACTTTTGTCATTGTCTAGTGACATGATAATTGGACAGTAACACTCAAATATCATTTTGACAGCAGATTCAACAGACAACCACCTGACTGAACATGGTTCTGTTATCTGTTTTGTTTTACCCTGCAATACATTTTGTAGTTCTCTCAACTTATCATACCTTACAGACGAGTCACTGTAAAACTTGTACAGTGAATGAATAGTATTGTGATAATTTGAGCAATATTCCACCCCCTTACCTGCCTGGGACACCGCCAGATTCAATCTGTGTGCTATACAATGCACCTGAATTAAATTTTCATTTCTGCGTTTAAGTCTGACACCCAGACCATTCAATCTTCCTGTCATAACAGCAGCCCCATCAGTCCCTAGACCAAAAACTTTATCTAGATTTTCATTACAAATATTTAAATCAGTTAAAAATTTTATAAGTGCTTGCTCAATACCAGCAGCAGTGCAATCGGTTTTTTCATTTCCAAGAAATGATACAAAAACTTCCCCATTATTTATATAGCGGATATATATAGCAAGTTTTTTTTCAATGGTAATATCGCAAGTTTCGTCAAGCATGACAGAGATATAATCACTAGCTTTAATCTTATCTAACAAGTCCGTTTTGAGAACAGTTTCAAGACTTTCCTCAAAGTCCATGAGAATTTGTGGCCGTTTGTAATAATGATCAATTTTAAGAAATTTTAAGACCATTGGCAATTTGAAGTTCCATTAAATCTGGAAAAATATCAGCTGCTACATTACATTTTGCCATAAAGTATACAGTTCTCAATTGTCTAATTGTCTCTTGTGTTTTACAGTCAAGATCGTAACTGGCTTTTTCATCCATCTTGGAGCGGGCTCTGTCTAGATCATTTCGCATTTTCAAAGTTTTTATTGACTCAATGTGACCTTTCGACTCTTGGTGCCTAGTAAGTGTAGAATTTTGGAAATTAAAACACCCATCTTTTGACGTAAAGGGGTTTTCCGAACATTTAGCATTGATACAAATGTCACAACGCATGCCATTGTCCAGCTCATTAACACAAAGCCATGTGTAACGGGTCAACCATTCTTGTTTAAAACTTCTTGATTTTTTATTAATATTAGTACTTGAAGCACTTTGTTGTTCTTGTGTAGTAGTGGCCCCCACTTCCTCATCAGCGGTTTTACTTTTGGTTACTTTTGCTCGTCTGACAAACTTATCCATGGTGACATATAAACAAATCGAAGTAAAATGAGGTCAGTTCAATTGTAGCACCCCCCTACAGGCGGTATTGACTGGAGTTCGGAACTTTTCTCGTTTTTTCAGTATTAAGTGAGTGATCGCCAATCGGAATATATTTACGTTTTTCTTAAGAGTAATTAGTGACAGAGTCGGCATTATTAGATTAGATCATAGATATTATAAACTTCAAAGATTACCGCAAACACTGAGAAAAGAAGTGCCTTTAACTGAATCAGAATGGAATGAGTTGCGTCCCTAGGGACGCATATTAAAACTTTTCAGGAGTCCTACATAATTTTTTTGCGTCATATACGCAGGATTTCTGCGTCCCGTAAATCCCTGTATATATATATATATATATATATATATATATATATATATATATATATATATATATATATATATATATGATTAAATTCGGTTGTTTTTCCTTCAAAGATATCTTCTGGAAAACAACCTGGATTTAAAGGTCACCTGTCGTAAACGGTCACTTTTGTCCTGTCCTATTAGTGGCCTCTTAAAAGAGGTTTTACTGTAAATTAAAAACTCTGATTTTAAGGTCAGAAGATTCTATCATTCCACATTCTCTTCAGTGTAATGACAGTGGTTTTGTTTGCCTAAAATTACTACCGAATAAAGGTAGTTTCCCCTGGAGAAATAAGACTAAAATTTCCCAATTTGACAACTAAAATTCCCCAATAGGCAACAGTGACACACAATCAAATAGTTTAAGTTAAATCCAGTCGTCCAAAACTGTTCTGACAGACAAAAAATGTTAGATATTGTCACAATATAAAATCTTTGCAATGAATTTCAAAATTCTGAGCGTAATATGTGACATAAATAGGGTCCAAATTTTCCCAATCTGAAAGGTGGAAGGTAGTTTTTAAAAACCATAGCAAAATACCTGAATGTAAATAGCCTCTCCCATAATTTTTTTTTTCATTAGACATATATGCTGACCAAATCACACAGATAGGTGAATAGTTAGTACTTTATAGCAATTAAGGGTTCTTTCTAGTGGCATCTGAGACACAAAATTTCATATTTACACAAGAGGTTGGTTGGTGAAGAGAATGTTGTTTTACATCAAATCAGCATTTTTTCAACCATTCATGGTGAGACAATTTGTGTTTTTAATCTCAAGATAAAGAGAACACAAATTTATGTGGGAAGTATATGCTTTAAATTAATATGCACTAATGGTAATCTTTAGAATATTAGCATGTATACTTGTCACATAAAACATTCATTCAGCCCATTATACTGGTATCAAACTGGCCATCAAACCCAATACCTTTAACTTCTTATGGGTTTGATTCAATTCCACCATAAATAAGAATGGGTTATCCTACTGTTTTGGTTACTTTAAAATACCCTACTATAGGACAAAGGAATATGATCTTATTTCAGCTATGTATACTGTGACTCTTGGAAAAAATGAAGACAGTTCACATGACTCTTATATACATGTGAAAGATCACCAGATAATTAACTGCTATGCTCATGTGGTATTAGTAAACCACAAAAAAAAAAAAAAAAAAAAAAAAAAAAAAAAAAAATTCAACTGACCTAAAGGAACAAATTACCCCTCTCACCAGAGCGAGAACAATTTAAACAAGTTTTTAAACAATACATGTAGTACATTTGTAATGTTTAACAAGTTTGTGTCTGTATAGATCACATATATAACAGATGACCAGGAACTGAAATAAACTAGAATTGTCCTAGGGGAACTAAAACCCCCATCCTAAATTAGACTATGGATGTCCAATAGATCATTTTATAAATAAACAGTAATACTGTGTCTATAGATTCAATAATGAAGTAGACACATGCAACCAGAAAATTTCTTTTCTATACATTTAACAATTGAACTATTTTAAAATGATGTTCATTGTCAATATGAATGCAATAACTTTGCAAGCAAACTGAATAACACATGTAAGCGCATTATGATTAATTTGCCTTGCAAAGTTTTTGCATTCATATTGACCATGAACATAATTTTTTAAAAGTTTGATTGTTAAATTTTTTGTTAAATACTTTTTAAAAAATTATTCATTGATTTCAAGACTCAAAAATTCCCTTCTATAACACATGCACATCAGAAGGAGTCCAGTAGACATAACAGCCATAAGGTACATGCATTTTAGACCAAGGACATGATTTTTGACTGAAATATAGTCCACAAATAACAGCACTTTAATTTGGTTGATGTTCAAATTATTATTACATGTATTTTTATTTCATATCTTACCCCAAACAAAAAATACAACATCATTTCAATTATAGAAGTTAAAAGTGCATGAACTGAAATGAGAATCTGCAAAGAAGTTAGAAGTGAGTGTTATTTGCATTGAAAGATTGCTGGCTATAAGTTGGAACTGCAATCTGCACATCTGAAACAGAGAAAGCTGTAGCAGTGGAAAAATTTTCAATGGCTAAGCACATGGGTTTCAAATCTGTATAAGCATACTGAGATTTTTCCTAGAATGTCAACATTGTTCGGTTGTACATGTATGATCTCAATGAAGATTCACTCGTGATTGGACATGAACAATATGTGCCGAGCTTCATTCCCGACAACTTCAAATGTTGGATGGCAGTGGCTCTATAACAGTGAGAATTATACTTATTCTCTACACCTGATGGGATGCAAAAAATTAGAAATTAAGATCGTTTAGCAAGGGTTTTTGTAGTAAACCATGTATCATAGTTTTGAGGAAATGCTAGTGCATACCTGTTATATTGATTAAAAAGGCATGTAGCTGATTTGCAAGTTTTCTTGTTAAAAAAAAGGAAACATGCAAACTGACAATTTTCACTGGATGTGGCTCACAATTGAACCATTCTTGTAAAAATTTGTAAATGTGCTTTTCAGCCTTGTCTTGAAGGTAAACAAAAGTGATGTGGCAGCCATGTTTGTTTACCTATGACAATGTAGTTCTGGATTGAGTATTGTATTTTATATGTATTCATACACAGAGTCCCATGGTTTTTGGTCATTTATGGTTTAAATGAATGCATCAGCTTTCGAAATCAAAATTTCACACACGAAATGAAATATATAAATAACCAGAATTGTCCTGGGGATTAATACCCCCATCCCAAATCATACCATGGATGTTCAGTAGATCATGTTGTAAACAGTATTACTATACTTGTTAATGATTTTTGTGTCTATAAATGAAATAATAAGGTAGATAACCAGAAAATCACCTGCTATAAATGAGCAAGGTCACATACATACATACATACAAGAAAAATCAATACACAATTTAATACTATAAACATTCACTGATGTGTAATGTAACCAATCTACACTGAGAAAATCTATACAACACACAACAAGTTTAATATTCACTGTTTATTCAAAAATCAGCTAGATTCTGTTTATAATTGCATGTAAAAGCTAACTAGTTTACTGATTCATCAAGGCACAATCTTACTGCACTGGAAGTCTGAAATTGTAATTTAAGACTGCTATGTATAATAGCAATGTATAAGAATAAATGTAGGCAATTGTAACTGTTACATGTAATTATAATTTTGATCACACACACACACACACACACACACACACACACACACACACACACACACATGCACAAGCATATCAGAATAAATCAATCCACTTATATATATATATATATATATATATATATATATATATATATATATATGAAAGACCAGATAGTATTTACTTTTGTTGTTCCAGTCTTAAGAGCCACTTTGTTGGTTTAAAACTGTATCAGATTGCTTACTTGATTCTAGTAGTGTAAGGACAGATTTAAAAGGTGAACTAAAATGTCAAGAACTTACAAGGTGAGATTGTAGCTGGCAATTAAGATCGTTAATGGCAATGGAGGCTTTTAATCGACAACAAAAAGACATCCATGACACTCAGCTGACTCTCAAGACTATGTGTTTAACTCTTGGAAATTGAACTTGACTCCTGATTTTCAAACAGAAGAATCAAAAGGTCAATTTGCCCCCTAAAATAGTGGACGGTGTGATTATGTTTGTCTGGTGGTACAAAGTTCATCTAAGTTTAAAGTTCAAAGTTATTTAATAAATACTGTACATGTATAAAATCGATGCAAAAAAGCATCTTCCAAATATCAACAAAAAGTATTTCCTTGTTTCAAATAAGATATGATGCTTGTAATTGGGAGAGTAATGTCAATTAATGTAAAATCATTCCAAAATAATAAGCAAACTCTACCCCAAAAACCATACAGAGAATGTTGACTTTGAACAGGCGCCAGATATTACAAATTGTGTTCAGGGTGTGGTTACATACTACTGTAGCCAGCCTTAATCATCTCACTTTTTCAGGAAGTGATCCTTTACAACATCCACAAATGACTATGCTATTACAAATTAAATTGGACCACTTATTATAACATTGCCGGGGTACCATATCGTTTGTTTTATAATTAACATTTTTTTCTGTTTTGTTTGAAAAATTCTGACTAGTTGATTTTACATTCATACACGTAAAAATTTTTACCACTTGTCCAAACAGACAGGCATAATAAAAGTTATTGTAGAGCCCTGTAGTATCTTGGTCTTTTGGGAATACATGTACAAACTTAAGACATACTGTCTTACAAAGAAGTTGAGCTGTAATGGTTTTACAGAAATATCAAAGGAAATTTCTCCTCCATAATTCATTGTTTCTTTAACAAAATCAAGGATTTTAGTTGCATTTTAAGTGGAATTAGAAAAAGCTGAATTGTTTTGCTTTTATTTATTTATTCATTCATTTATTTCTATATTTATTTATTTATTTATATTTAAAATTTTATTTTATTAATTTATTTTTTTATTTTATTTTTAAAGAAACCATATGAAACTATTCACATGCACAATTTAGTGAATCTGTATACATGTGTAACAGGAGGAAGGAAATGTCCGAGTGTCCCAGCTGAGGATCAAATCAGGCCCTTCCAGGTGATAAGCAAGCATTCTACCATGAGGCTAAAAGATCCAGACCTGCAGATAGTCTGGAATGCATGTGTAGCAGGGCTGAGCTAGTTGTGGTGTTGTTGTATATAGTAGATATAATAGAGTACCGTAATATACCAGAGTATCTAGTCTATCCAGATCTTTTAGCCTTATAGTTAAATGGTAACTTATCACCTGGAAGGGCCGGTTCAACCCTCAGAGCTACACATGCTTCCAATCACATGGCTTATATGATAATATAGGTAAGGTTCTAATAAAACTCAAATGTCCTACACTACATAACTGAGCTTTCCAGACCACTCCCTAGATCTATCTATGTCAACAGATGGTCACTTTCTAAGTGACTGTAAGGTAGGTAAAAAATCGTCCATGGATGCAGTGACAAGTAGAACAAACTACTGGTAGTGATGTGTTAATATATGATGGTGATGTAAGGAAAATGGACTTAAAACCCATCCAACCTCTGCAACAAATGTTCATATTTGTAAACTTCATGGCCACAGCTGGGGATCTGGTGTGATAAAATATATACAGCAAATCTGGCTAAATAAGTGACTTGGCAATTAAGTTAGACAAACAACTCACAAATGACGAGGAGGTCACAAGTATGAGCCCTGGTTTGGAACACTGCATTTTCCCCTTCTCTGTTACATTTTGGGGAATGTTCAATCTGGGGAGGTGGCTGATCAACAAGTTGATCTGGAGTCAGAACCTGTTGGTTTTCATTTAAGACAGTTGAATTGAAATTTAAAAAAATTGAAAATGTGCAACATCCGGCTAGTTAGTTTGCTAGGTAGCCAAGTAAATTGGACAACTCACTTGTTATGGGGAGATTGCCATTTACAGTTCCTATTCTGTTGTATTTTTCCCCTGTAGCACATGCATTAGCTAGTGTAACAGGAAAGGGAAAAATGTAGTCCTGAAGATCTAGGAAAAAATGCTCTAGGCCAAACCATAACTTGAACCCAGGGATTTCCCAATACTAGTAGGACGCTCCACCAACTGAACTACCTGGCCACCTATTATCAAACCTGTTACACCACACTAGCACCAAAGTGCAAGTACAGAACTTTAAATTAACCTTGCACTGCACTTAACATTAATAAAGCAGATACAAAAGATTATATGCTTTATATTTGTGAAAAATTAATGTGGGTGGAAGAAAACAACAGTTTGCATAAGCATATGACAGTTTCATATTATATAACATAAATACCATTTAAACATTGTTTGTTCGCCTGAAGAAACTGGCTTCTTAGATCTTTCATTTCTTTTACCAATTCTCTCTCTTTTGGTCCTTCTATTGCTGAAAATATTGATGCACCAATGACAAGAAACAGAATATAAAATCCTGACAATGCCAACAGGCGAACGCTACTTTTCTTTAGCTTCATCATTTTGATGCAGTAGCAGCTGTACCCTTCAAATACACAATTTGTCACAAATCACTGCAGGTGAACCTGGTCTGCTGTTATCGTATGTTCCGACATACACTTTTCTTGAAATTTTCAATCTGTTACTTTAAGAATTTTTATGTCATGCTTTAAAATTTAAGATCTCGTGTCGCTAATAAGCTACCTAAAATTAAAAGTAGCCCTGGAGGATGCAGTTGACCACCTGTCAAACAACTGTCAAATGAGATGCTAAAGAGCCGAAGTACACCAACCGGAAATGATGCCGATCAAGTACAGAATAATTTTCATCATCAATTTCAGATATTTCGGTGGTAAATCTGGTAAATAGTCCAGAATCAATGATTATTTTATCTGAAAAATTAGACAGACGGTAAATAAGAAAAGTATTAATGGATTGATTCATTGCAAATAATCGTTATGGCGCACTAATACACGGAAGTATACGGTTTGGCGGAAATTTTGATTGGAAGATGTTACAGAGAAAATAATTTGTTAGTGTTACTGATCAAAGTGAAAATCTTAATCTAGATGTTTGTTGTAATATAATTACTTTGATGACTCACAATTACGATTATTGTGTTTTTATGTTATCAAGTTAGTGATGTAACTCACAACAAAAATTATCCAAAGCGTGAAAAAATAATTATGAAATGACGGGGGGAGGGTTAGTTCAACAAATAATTTGAGTTGAAATTAATACTTGAACACTTGAATTTGTGATAAAATAATGTGGTATTTATTAACTTATGTGCACATAATAAGTCGGAAAAGGATCACAGTGACTGTTGGAGCTTTCAGGAATATCTGGAACAAACTTCTGTCTAATCTGTTTGATTTATATATATTAAATGTAAATTTGAATGAAATTCCCAAAATAAATAAATTACATAATTAATAATAAAGTGTGGTAACTGTTTTCACCAACAGCAAGACATGTTTTACTAAATTACCCGCATTTACTAATGTGGTAAATTATCCGAAATTTTAAAAAGCTTTATATTTTTAATGATATATGTAATTCAAATTGACAAAGATAATTCCCTCCAACATAGTTTTTTAATAATTGTAACTTTTAATTTAGGGACATGTATAAGATGTACTACATCTCAAATGCAGAATCTTAAAGTGCCAGCTTTTGGGCCTTTAATTAAGTCACTGAGAAAACAGAAAAGTCATCATGACATACAATAAACGTATTTAGATGGTTACATTGTTATCCGACATCACATTATTACATAATACATATGTATAACAGTAATGAATTTGTATGATAGGCTGATTTTTAGAGCATTGTTGTTAACCTATAGGATTAATCTAAGAAAAGTTTGTGTGTGCCTCTGATGTGCAGGGGTGTATTTTGATGTGCCAAATTCAATGCTCAAGTGCATACTAAGGACAACTTTTTGATAAGGTGGTAGCACATTGAGTCAGTAAGCCATAGATAAGCATAACAAACTCCCAGTCACATGATCTTGGCACTGGGTGAAGCAGTTAACAATCTGTTCTTCTTATGCCCAGCACCAGATAAGGAAGCAGTATTAAGAATTTTAAAGTCTTATGTATGACTCAATCAGGTTTTGAACTTGTAATGTCTAAGAACAGTTTTCAGGTCCATTTTGTTTCTTGTTCTTAAGATGAGAGGATTCTCTTGTAATTGTATAAGTCCCAGTCTGGTTCTTTATTTTTCCTGGTTCTTTATTTTTCCCATTCCCATGACAATCAATTAACCCGAGTGTTACCAAGCACATTAACTGTCAGAAAGCACATATTTTTACAAAGGTTGCATCTAGGCTGGTACTTCTATATCATTTTATCATAATGATGTTTGAAAAAAATATATATGGTTTGAGAAAAAAGATGGTGGGACCCTCACCTATACAACTTTTTATCTGAGGTTTCACAAGTATATAACATGTATATTTGTACTGATTTATTTTTTTACAGAGCTACATAATGCGACTAACTTGTGATTTAGAAGTTGTCAGTAGACTGTTACCCTCTTTAAACATGAAAAAACCATGTAAACCAACACATTCACAGTTGTCTATTGGAAGAAAACCAGCAAGCTCTGATGCAAAGGAAACGTCAATGATGCTTATGGTTTGCTCAGCCAAGGACAGAAATGGGTCAAAATATATGGTAAATTGACTTACATTATTCACTCCTAAACACTGTTGCTTGGGAAATTATGTACCCCCCCCCCCCCCCCCCCCCCCCCAAAAAAAAAAAAAAAAGGTGGGGGGCATTTTGGGTTAACATGATAACTATAGGTATTTTATTTTAAAAAATCAGTATTCAAACTTCTATATCTCTTTAAAATAACTTGTCATAATATATCTTGATGCATCTTTAAAACTCTTTACCAATCATGGTAAATTCTCAGTCCTGGTATAAATTCATATATTATAAAACAAACAAGAAGGAGGTTGAACCAGATTAACTCGAAAACATAACTTAAGATTTATTTTAAAAAAGTCCAATGTTTGCCAACATACAGTGTTTTTGAGGGACAAAATTATAATTCTCAGTTAATGGACAACATAATAATTCTCAGTCAATGGGGCAAGGGCCCTTTAATTGAACACTGGATTCAAAAAACCCATAACTAAACTATGCATGTAAACAATCATAAATTTGTTTTGTTCTTTCCAAAATTAATACTAGTCTCCTTCACTATGGTCCCTGTCATAAATAGCCAATTAAAACAGATTATATGTAGAAAAATATGTTGAATTTTTCAGAAGTTGAAATTACATAATTATAAAAATGTTTAAAGGGATTTAAAAATCATAAATTAAATTATTTTTTGAAAAAAATACTGCGTAGCACATTATGCATCTGCCTGTAAGCTTACAGTGGTTTTGTTTGCCTAAAATTACTACGAATAAAGGTAGTTTCCCCTGGAGAAATAAGACTAAAATTTCCCAATTTGACAACTAAAATTCCCAAAAAGGCATCAGTGACACACAATCAAATAGTTTAAGTTAAATTCAGTTGTCCAAAACTGTTCTGACAGACAAAAAAATGTTAGATATTGTCACAATATAAGATCTTTGCAATGTATTTCAAAAGTCTGAGCGTAATATGTGACATAAAAAGGGTCCAAATTTTCCCAATCTGAAAGGTAGAAGGTAGTTTTTAAAAACCATAGCAAAATCACTGGCTTAAACTTGCTTGATGGTGTTTAATGTGGAAAATCTTTTGGATAAAAAAGAATAAAATTAGATTCTTATAAACACATTAATGGCACTATCATTAGTAAAAAGGGACTTTTAAAAATGGCTCTCTAAGCTGCAAAATTTTAACTTTACACCAAGAACCATTAAATGATGTAAAGCTGAGTTATCTATATTTCAAACTCTGCTTATTATTTTACTGAATGCCATCCATATTTGCTGTACTTAAAATTTCCCCCTAAATTATGGCAATTCAGTCTTATCTGTGAAATAACAGCAATTCAAAAATCCTGTGTGAATTGGTTTTCATTTAAGTACTATCGTAAATCCTGTTATTCTGTCACGAATGTGGAAAATTCATGTAATTACACATAAAAAGACATGGTAACATTTAAAGAGACTAAAAACAACACAGAAACCACTCACTAATTGCTATGACAATCTCATTCAGGGAAAATGTATATTCCAGGTTTAAGCCTGTTAAAATGAAAGCAGCTCTTTTAACACAGTGTAACCATGCTCTTTGACAAATTGAACATCATAAATCATGATTACATTTAGATATTGGAAATTACTGAAAAAGGGCGTGTTTAAAATGTTATTTCTTATGACAGTAGTTTAGAGTTGGCATCTCTAATATAGTTTGATTGATTTGATCACCAAGAGGTTAGGCCTTGGGGAAAGAAATAAGTTATTTCAACTAAAAAAATCAAAATTATAATAATAAAATAAATAGCTTGGTAGCAGGGATCTCTCTCTCTCTCTCTCTCTCTCTCTCTCTCTCTCTCTCTTTCTCTCTCTCTCTCTCTCTCTCTCTCTCTCTCTCTCTCTCTCTCTCTCTCTCTCTCTCTCTCTCTTCTCTGTTTCAGAAATTTTTCGATTTTTTAAATATTATACATCTATTGGCTTGTTTTTTTTTTTTTTTAATTTCTGCAATCCAAAATTCTGATCAAGATAACTCAACATGTTATAAGAACTTATACAATAAACAATCTTTTATAATAGGAATAATAGAATCCAACTTTATTTATAAGCAATGACATTATGTGCCTACAAATAAACACAGGAAATAATTGTGCTTCTGCTTTTCCTACTTACCCTTCTATTTTTGGCCTACCCCCAAACTTTTATTATCATTTTTGGACTCTGATATGAATCTTTTTATATAAAGTATACATACTTGCAAAGTTACGTGAAAGCTACAAGAAAAATCACTGAAATTTTTCAAAGAATTTTGTTTTTATATGTAAAAAATCTAAAATTTTAAATCTATTTAATATTTAATAGGGAAGATATTATGTCATCAATTCAAACAAGTTTTTTCCTCATGGTTAAGGCTAATAAAACCCAACTTTTTTTTTTATATAATTCTGTTGTAGATTAAAGGCAACATTGAACAGATATTTGGAAGATTTATACAAGAAGGAAAGGCTACAGTAAGAGTGAAGAATCCAGAAGTGGATTTATGTTTTAGCAAGGTATACAGAGCACAGCTTACAATGGGATTATTGTTTTCATAGTAATGCCTTATTCTTAATGCAAAACAATTTGAGAAACTTTTCTGATTTAGATTAGAAGCATGCGGCTGCTCAGTTGATAGAGCATCAGACGCTAAATTCAGATTTATTTTTTAGCAAGGTACACAGAGCACAGCTTTCAGTGGGATTATTGTTGTCATAGTTATGCCCCATTCTTAATGCAAAACAATTAGGGGCATTTTTCTGTTCTGATTTAGATTAGAAGCATGTGGCAGGGCACCAGACACTAAATTCAGATTATGTTTGAACAAATTGTGTGACTATTAGCCAGTTACCTCAATCCACAGTGCTGCTTACTGGCTTTTTTGAATTTCTTAAAAAAGCAAATATAGAGTTTTTGACTAAATGAGGTTAGCACACTGTTTGTTTACAACCTTTCAAGAGAGATTTGAAAACAATCATGCTTTACTCTTTTTAACAAACTTTTGAATTTTTCAACTAATTTTTACTTTCCTAATGCAAAAAAATATTTTAGGGCCTCAGTGGCTGAGTGGTTTGAAGTGTTGTTTAAGATCACAGTGACTCTCTCTGAATAGTTTCAAACCTTGCTCTGGCAGATCCTAGTTTGAGAAAGTTTGTCATTTCACTTGCCTAAGGTTGGTGGTTTTCTCTGCTACTCCAGTTTTCTCCACCATCCCAGAACTGCCTTTAGTGAAGAAAACTAGACTGAAACATTAAAACTATTTAATCCATTCCACTCCACTTATCCCTCATTTACCATGCCTGTTTCTGTTTTCAGTACAAGATCAATCAATCTTGGTTTTAAGTTTTAAGGTTTTAAGTTTTAAGTTGAAGGACCAGTAAAACTAAATTTAGTAAGATCCATGATCACAATGCCAGCACGTTGTCAACAAAGATCTTTTTAAACACTTTACGCAAGGGTATTATAAATGTGATTTTTTCAAAACGTTTTAAGGCACACAACTCCAAGTGGCTTTAAACCATAATTCATAGAAAAACACTTCCCTTAATTTGAGTTTTTACACACAACTTGAAGATCAATAATGGCTTCCGATTATATACTATTTTGTGTCTGGATGAGCAAGACGTAATGCTCTTAATTTAGCTGATGCTTTTGTTTTTATTTAGTTTGAAATACAAGTGCATAAGTATGCAGCTTTCATTCCAAGTTTGTAATTAATTTTCATATTTACAGGCTGATCCATTACAGTTGAAGAATTTCTTATCAGTGTTAAGACTTGCTGCACAAGGAAAAGATATCAAGAACGTTACATTGTCCACATTAGCACCAGCATCTACAAAAAATGTCGAAAAACCAAAAACAAAAATGGTTATATTAACCAAAAAAGACTATCCACTCACTACAAACTTTCCTTACTCTTTAGAACAACTACAAATTTCACAGTGTAAGCTGAAAAGAATAGATTCCAGGATATTTAATTTAAGACGTCTTGAGATTCTTAATCTAAGTGACAATGTGATAGAGACTTTACCTGATGATTTTGGCAAGATAGATAAACTTCGGGAGTTGTATATTAATGTTAACCAGTTGATCCACTTTCCACCAAAACTTTGTCTTCAAAATAATATCCAAAATTCATTATGCCTGCTTGATCTTAGTAACAACAAATTACAACTTTTACCTCTGCAGATTTGTGAACTTCATAATCTTGTCACTTTAAAATTGGACCATAATGAGTTAAAAGAGTTGCCACCTACAATTGGCAGATTAAAAAGCCTTAAATATTTGACAGCATCTAATAATCATCTGACAAGTTTACCAGCCAGTTTTCTACAATTGTATTTAGATAATCTTGATTTGTTTTCAAATCCATTTCCAAGTGATGCTGGTGAAAATTTATCAGTTATCTCCCTTGGAGTGCCTTCTCTGGTGGAGTGTTGTGCAAGATCAATAAGAAAGAACAGGTAAGCAATATATGCAGTCTTGCAATGTAAGACTCTGATGCCCAAATTGAATAGAGAAATGAAACAAGAGTACCAATGGGGGAATTTTCCCTGAATAGCATGATTCATGTTTTAGCTTTCTAGCAAAATTTTCAATGAAGGTGGTCAAGTAAGCTAACTTTGATAGCCCTGGAGCATTGATTACCATGTCATGAGGTGTTAGCTGGTTTTAAGATTATCTTTGATTTGGTATATAAAATTGATAAGTGCTGTAGTTTTCGCTTGAGAAAAATCACCACCCACTACATGTACTAACAAAATGATTATTCCAACTGAGCTATGATAGTGGTTGGAATAAAATTAAAAGAATCTTATGTATATGCTTTTTCTATGTTTCAGGGTTCCATACAGTGAGGAAGATCTTCACACACATCTGTGTCGTTACATAGAATCAGCCCGACACTGTTGGTGTGGAGGATACTGTTTTCAAAGTTGTGCCAAGTACACTTCATATGTTCCACTGAAGAAATTTTCACATACTGTATCAGCAATTAATCTCACAGGACAAACTGAGGTTCCTATACAGTCTTTCTTGTGTTCTCCACAGTGTCTGGCAAGATTTCAGAAAAATCCATATGCATATTGGAAAAAGTGATGAATATATTTGAGATTTTCTCACATAGTAGACATCTCTTACAGGACAGTCAAAGGTCTTCTTACAGCCATATAAATTTCAGAAACCAATTAATATGTAATAGTTGATTTATAAAATTTAATTTAAAATTTTGGAAAGTAATAAAATTTGTTGATATGAACATGGATTAAAGATTATTTTAAAATGCCCTTATCAAAACGAAAAATATGAACTACCCGTATGAGGGAAAAACATTTTGTACACTGTTTCATTTTGGAAAATTTGTATCATATTGCAAGTTATTTTGACACAGTGCAAATTTTGGGTATATTTTCAGCAGTCACATTAAAATTGCCAAATTAAAAAAAAATTGACAATATATGTTTTTATTTTATTTTATTTTATTTTATTTTATTTTATTTTATTTTATTTTATTTTATTTTATTTTATTTATTTTATTTTATTTTATTTTATTATCTATCTATCTATCTATCTATCTATTTATCTATCTATCTGCAGGAGGGATATAAAACTTTTTTAAAATTTTTATCTTCTTACACTAACATATTAGTATTGAGCAAGAGTACAACATACATGCATAATTATATACTAGTACATGATATGGTTCATAAAATAAATAAATGTGAAGTTCTCTACAATTTAAAAAAGTATGAAATTGCCAAAACAAAATTGTTACAAATCATATCAGACCTTTTTACTATTTGAAAACTGTCAAATTTTAGCCCCACCTTAATAAAAAGCCACTTATGTGCAGGCTGGTACAAAGCTGATTATCATACACTCCAGCATCTCACACATACCCAAACTTTGTTCTACATTAATCCTTAGATCTAAATAAACTTGTTCCTGTTGGGAATTGCTGTAAATTGCTGTTGTAGTGTCGACAACATTACAACCAATCAACTAACACAGGTTATTTAGTTATTAGCATTGTAATATTCCAATTGTTCCTGGCACATAATAATATTGATACTGTATTTTTCCAGCTGTTAATCATACATTTATCAACTGTCTTACAGATGTAGATGGTACTGACAGTACTGGCTTTTTTTCTCTCCAAATTTTGATTTGATTTCATTGTTATATGAATTCTTACTTCAATTACTAATATTAATATAGACAGGAATTTTTATGACTTTGCTTGTACTTAGTATTTCAATACATTTTCCTTGTTTAAAGGGGAATAACTGTCATTACTTTTTTCACTTTCTCTGCCATTCTAGATCCCTTGAATTTGTTATGTCAAAACAGATAATTTGTGATATCCATATAGATAATTGGTTATGTCCAGCGTCTGTTCATGTAATAAGGGGTTCTACTATAGGTAGTCAAAATATGTAAGCATAGGTTCTGTGTTATTTCTTGTTTATATTTTGAGTTTTTACTGCATGTTATATGAACAAAATAGGTGTGCAACTTCCAAATTTGTCTCGCATAAAAAGTGCTACAGTATTTAGGTTAGAATTCTCTGTCCAAAAAAAAAGTTTCATGGTTAAACTTCGGATTAAAATTTGGTTGTAAAGTGCTTTTGTCAGCCATTTCTTACTTAAAAATAAAGTCATAAGTCCCACAGATAAGATCTTGCAAACAATTCTTTTTTTTTTATTAGCACATAGAATGTCACTATTTTAGCACTATTCTAAGACAAATATATACATTTATTTGCAACTTCAGCAATGGCTGAATTTCAATATAATAGGTTAAATATAACTTACTATAGTTTCCAGTTGGTCTATAGTTTCTGAATGACATAAAAGCAGGTAAAGATTACTTTATTAAGAAATCTACAAGTCAAAAATTAATGATTGCAATTTGCTTTTTCGGCTGTTTGTTAGTCTGCCAAGTAAAACCAGTGGGGAATATATTTTTCTCATTGTGTACTTCTTTCTTTTCCGATGGTTTCCTGATAAAACTTCAGTTAAATACCACTAATTGAACTTCACACGGTGATAGCAATAAAAAGTTCTTGTGTGAGGGGGTCATCCTGTTTCTCCCACTTCTAATTATAGTATTATATAAACATTTAAGATTTTTTTATACAATAAGTATAGTCTATATCGAAGTATGTTTACCTATCATTGGATAATCATTAAATAATCATAGTTATTTTTGTTAATCAAGGAATGAGAAAAAATAATAAAGAAATACATAAATAAAGTAATTTATAAATGAATAAATAAAGTAATTTATAAATGAATAGATAAATAATTTTTTAATGAATAAATAAAGTAATTTATAAACGAATACTAAATAGATAAATAACTTAAGTGAATTTGCATAAATACATTACTAGAATTAATTGTCATAAACTGAACAGAACTGTTTTCTATGAGCTGTATTCAAGCTGAGATATAACAGTGTAGTTTTTGAGAGGATCAAGTCATAGTCATTCTGCAGTAAATCATGGTAAATGTACAACTACAACCTTTACAGTTTGTAACTAACAAATTTGGAAGAGAAAGTTTAATTTTAGGTTGTTTTCGATACATTGTTCAGAACAAACATAATGAACATGTATATTGGCATGCAGTGTTAAAACTTGACATGCAACAGTCAATACATATCAGGATAATCCAGTTAAATTTGGAAATAGTATACATAATCATCTTGTTAATGAACCTAAAATTGAATGCATTAAGATACAGGAGACCATGAAAAAAACATTGTAAGGAAGAAGTTATGCCTATCACAAGTATTTATGAAGAAGAAATGAAAAACCTAGATTGGAACGATGATAGTAAGAAAATAGTTGAGCAGTTTGCAACATTTGATTCTTGTAAGATGTCATTGTATTTCTACAGATCTAAAACACAACCTGTGATACCAAAGACCAGACAGGACATTACTTACAGGGTGAATGGAGCTTCACTACTGCGTGTGAACAGTTTTTGATGGTTGCTGATGGTGACTTTTCCAGAATGCTAATATCATGTTTTGCAATGTGGATAATTTAAGACATCTTTCAGGCAATGGTTCATTGTGACAAAACTTTTCATACATGTCCTTTGTTTCATCAAACTTAAAGTATACTTGCAATGATAAATGGTTGTATGTATCAAAACCCTACTTCCACCTCTGTGGTGAACAGGGGGCAACAGATATATTAGGTCAATTATGTAGGTGGCACTTGCTAAAAATAGTTTTTTGGGTTTCTGCATGATAACTTGAAAAAGGAATGACCCATTTTAATGAAATGCATGAAATGATAGTTTATGAAAAGTTCTTTGTTTTATGATTTGGATCTACAGATCAGTTACTTAGCACATTGTTGCCAAAATAGATTATCGGGTTTTTAGATGATAACTTGGCCAATTACTTATAAACTTCATACAATGATGAAAAGAGATCTTGTGTGTGATTCACTTGTTGAAGGTTGGTGGTTTTCACGGAACACTCCAGTTTTACTAACCATCCCAGAACTGACCACCTTGAAGTAAGTGAAAAAATCTTGACTGAGGCATAAAACACCATTACTCCACTCCACTCTTGTGTGTGATTGTGTTTGAAGTCAAAAGGTCTATTACCTAGGACACTTGCTAAAAAAGATTCAGGTTACAAGTTAGGGATGAACAATTTCAATTAATCTTCTGGTTTCTGAATGATAACTTGAGTTAAGAGATGATGTATATTGTTATTGTTATTAAATATTCATATTTATTTAACATTAACAATGTCAACAGTATTTTGTTATGCACATGATATAACTTCGTCGTTATCACTACATAATACATGACCAAATGATGAAAATGAAATTTGACACCCAACTTCCTTACGTCATATATGATACAATGTATGCAAGAATTTTATTGAGTAGTTGAGTAGGTCCTTAATTTAGTGTCTGATGTGTTTCACCTACTGTCATCTCTCAATTTCCAGCATGCAACACTATGCTTGTTTATTATTTGAAACGTTCATTTTTACAACGTTAAGGTTGACTTCCCCAGGAAATTTTCAGAAAATAACATTACCGGGAATTCCCAGTTTCTCATCAAACATAAAACATTGACTGACCACTGATACATGTACTGGTTCTTTTAAATTATTTTATCTTTAATGCAAGTAAATGGATGACAGAGTCAATCCAGATTTTTGTTTGAAAAGTCCGGTAGATTTATCTTTCCCATGTGAATGAGAGAATCGCATAGAAGTTCCACGCTAATTTTTCATTTCCGGGTTACTGACGACGTTTTACATCATGCCATTGATCTAGATTCTCCACGCGAATTTGAGGCTTAGAACTACGTCGCAGACAGAAATTATGTCAGGTCCGCTACAAACTATCACTAATTGTTATAGACCGGTAAGTGTATTCAACGCTGTAGTTTTTTAACTATGATTTCCAAAATGAAAGTAGAAAATGCTGATGAAATTTCTGTTATCTGTATTTATGTGTCATAACTAGTAATGGATGCTTTTGCTTTTAGTTTAGCCAGTTATTGAGTTTACACCCATGTACTTTTTTCCTCTCAGAATGCTGCCAGAGTTCATGTATACAAAATCAATCAATTTTAATATGTATACATAGCTAGTTGCTGCACTTAAAATTTTATGACTTTACGTAACCTGATATTTTCTCTCCGATAATTGATCGAAATAAAGTAAGGACAAAAATGATGTGTATAAAGTCAAGTTCAATGTTTACAACACAAGATCGTCTCTTATTCAAGAACCAAGATGTTTTAAATTACATCAAAAATAATAAAAGATACTGAATGAACACTTAATCTCAAAAATGAATATAACTACAATTGAAACATATTCTATTAATAAGTTGACATTAGGTGAAATTTTGACAAGAATTTGTAGTAATTTGACAGTAAGAAACTCAAACTCTGACAAAATACAACACAATTAGAGATGCTGACAAATCTCAATAAAATTTACTGTTACAAAGGTTAAGTCAAGACCTTACAGTGATTTTTCTGGCCAAATTTTAAGCCGAAATTGGGCCCCATTCCCAATCACAAAAGACTAGAAATTTCCCAAATTAGACCATAAATTCCCAATTATATTCAGAATTTTATTTTTCGGTATCTGGATTGGTGACTAAAAATAGTAACAAATAAAATTTCCCCCTGCAATCCCAAACAAAGTCGAAATTCGTTCATTGTGATTGGTTTTTTTTTTTTTTTTTTTTTTTTTTGGGGGGGGGGGGGAGATTTTTGCAACCTAAAAATATCCCAATTTGTCTCAAAATGATACAAAAATTCCCAATTGCAACATTCCCTGGTCACATTCCCTTAAATGGTAAAAAAAAAACAAAAAAAAAAAACACTGCCTTATGTACACAATATATTATATCTGCTGTGATGAACGGAAGGTAAAACATTGAAGTTCAAAGATCCTTCAAAAAATCTTTGTCCAACTTGGTCCTGGTAATGTTAAATTTAAAAATGTAACAGATATACTGAAACAATGAAACACTTTTTCATAAAGAATACCAGATTCAAATGGCATTGAATTATGCTGCAAAAATGCCATAAAAGATAAATGCTTATTAGGGAATACCCCTGTTTAACTCTTAGAAAACATAGAAGAGCAATTATCCTTGATCAATGGCTAAATGTTCTTCCTAAATATTTCATTGTTTAATCAAGATAACATCGATGTTGGTTTGAGAATTTGGATCAATTCTGTGTTGGTGTTCTACCATTTCCAAATTAAGACCACATGACCTCGCAAAACTTTCACATATAAATATAAATCCCAGATTTTTGATATAGAAATTGTTCCGACCCTACACATATCTGCTAGGCATAAAGTGTGTTAGAGTCAGAGCAGAATGGTGTACTATAGCTAGGATTGATTTATGTGACATTTGAAATGCATAGTGTTTCTTCCTTGATATAGATTTGTCATTGAGAGATGATTTTACTGTACCTAATGTTCCCACTTTTATCAAAGTGCAAACTTAAAATTTATATTTATATATTGATTTCAATAAGTTATTCATGTTCACATAATATCATGTACAATTGACACAACAGGAACAGGTACATGTATAAATAAAACATGTTACTATGGTTACAGGGATGAAATAAGATTGAACTTTACAAGTATCGTGTAACATTCTTTAAAACATGTTGGAATGAGATACTAGTATTTACCTACATAGGTATATACATGTATTAGATAAATATTCGTCAGGGTGTACTTAGTTCCAACTAATATTTATAGTATCATTAATAACTTGTTAGGGTTGGTTGTGGTGCTGTTGTTGGAATTACTAAGAATAGTTTTAATAAATGTGAACCTCTGGAACAGGAAAAACTATATGCACATCTATGCACCATGTTTCATCATTCCTACCAAGTTTCATAAAATTATGAACTGGATTTGGAGATGTAGTTCAGACAAAAATATTTTTTACAAAAAAAAAAAAAAAAAAAAAAAAAAAAAAAAAAAAAAAGCCAAAGGGCCATAACTTCTAGAAAAATCAATAAACTGGAACAGGGAAATTACTTGCATATGAATACATCATGCTTATCATTTCTCATTTCTACCAAGTTTCAATCAATTGTGAATTTGAATTACAGGGATCTATTTAGGATAAAAAAGAATCATGAAAAATTTCAGAGCCATTATTTTTAGAAAAAATCATCCAACTATAATAGAAAACAATTTGCAGAACTACACTACCTAATGGTCATTTCTGCAAAGTTTGATAAAAATCCAATTGACAGTATAGGAGTACTGATGTTGAAAAAAGTGACTCATGGGTGGATAGACAAACTGCATAAATTTACCCTCTCATTGTATTCTTCATAAATTCAAGTAGTTAAGCTTAGAAAAACTACCATTAGTTTACAGAATAATCAGTAGAAGTTTGCCTTTATTGCTTGTATACCAATAGTATGATCATATTTCATTTTTAAACCAACCATCCCATTTATATCAGTAAAGATATTAGATCCTAGTGCATGTATTAATTTGATTAATAGACAAAAAGAACCTCTGACTGAGCCACCATTTTAGACTCTTAAAATAATTTATATTTCTTTTTAGCCTACTCCCTATATAGGGAGCATACCAGGTGGTTTGACTGTGGGCAAGCAGATTTTCATCCAGGGCTTAGTTCCACTGCATGGGAATTTGTAAGTATTGTGTGCTAGACTACAATGAATCCAATCTAGTTCACAAAAAAATTAAGAATTGACTGTAATTTTTATCGAGCCTGGCATTGCCATAAGGTTAGATTTCAGGTGTTACTTTTCCGGTGTCGTCGTCGTAGGCGGCAGTATGTCAAAATGTGAAAGTTTATGTTAAATAATGTATTTTCTACTCGCTCAAAAACTAACAAGGCGAGACATTTAAATCCGTAGAATTCTTGTTTGTTAGTTCAGTCAAGTAAGGAACCAGATTTTAAAACTAGCAAATCTAATAAGCTGTGAAATTACAATATATTCTCTTTTTTTGGGAACTAAATTGCCAATTCCATTGAGAAATAAATTTCTATGTTTCAGAAAGAATTTTAACGTCAAACATGGCCTAAACAGCTGATCAGTCGTATTAATCCCTGCCAACTTCATGTTCTGTTAGAAGAAATAAAATAGGTCATCTATCATATATATAATATTTCAAACAAATTTTGTTTTTGAAAAATATCTATTTGCTAAAATGTGAAAAAGAAGGAAATATCGTCGGTATGTGGTTTTGAATAATAAAAATAGATAGCTAAATGGATAAAACATTTAGATGAAAACCTGAATTTGGTATTCATACATGAACTGAAAAATTAATGTTTATATGAGTTATGATAAAATTTTTAAAACAGAGTTAATGTAGAAATTATTTTTCTATTGTGAATTATTATTATTATTATTAATTATTTATTAATAAATAATTTTACAAATTATTTATTAAAGCAGCCAAACAAAAAAGAACACGAAAAATTGAACACACAATTGGAACATTGTTTATGAAAGTTTGGCTTATTTTTCTGTCCTGGCTCTCAAGATTTGATCTTCCTTGATTTTTTTCGTTACATTGGCAATGAAGATGGCTTTTTCAGCAATTTTGTGTCCCCTGGTTGTAAAATAAGTGAGATAGATGGTGCTCTTCTAAAAGTATAGCAAATTTTTGTGGTCAGTCTATCAAAGAAAAAGCAACTACAAACAAGTGAAACAAGACATCAGACAAAAATTTAAGAAAACTTATTATAAAACTGCAGATTCTGTGTTAATGGACACAGTGTTTAAGGACAGAATGATTCTATTGCCATGTTGTTCTTTTGGTAAAAAAAGAATTGTCAGTTTCCATAGTTTTGGATTGTTATTTGACATGACCAGTATGCTTTGACTTAATTTACCATACATTTGACTACCAACCCGACACATACACAGGTATGTTGTTCATACATTGTTTTTTTTTATCAGAAATGTTTAAGAAATATTTTTAATTGAAAAAAAACTTTAGACCAGATGGAAACTAATGTAAAATCACAAATATTCGAGGGGGGTTAATTTTTGTCGATTTTCCTGTGTTACTGAAAACCATGAAATTAAATGTCATCGAAAATTGTTAATTACCATTGCTCTCAATGGGATTTATTTTCACAAAACTCAATTCCAAGAAAATTTTTACCAACAGAATTTTCAAAAAGGCAAATCCACGAAATTTCAACCAAACGAATATTGATGATTCTACAGTAAGTACAGCAAATTGTCTATTTGATTAAAACAAAAATGACCTAGTTATGCATGTACATGCTGCAGTTATAACGGTCACATACACAGCAGAGGTAACCAGATAACATTTTTACAAAATTTGCAAATATGAATGTTTGTCTGTTCTTTCCCAATACTTTGTTTTCACAAAGTGGCTTCTGTTATTTTACCTATTTCAGTAATAATGTTTGGATTTCTAGTAGCTGATATACATTTACAAAGGTCAATTTTTGGGCCACAAGGTATGAATTTATTGACATTGTTAATTCAGGGGGGGGGGGGGGGGGGGGGGGGAAATCTGCTTCTAAGCAAATTTCCTTTTTGTTTATTTAGGTTAGCAATAAATTTAGCTTGTGGACCAAAGTTAGAACCAAGGGACGATGTGGCACTTCACTTTGTTGCAAGATTTAACGAGAATTGTGTTGTTAGAAACACGCTTCAGAGTGGCCGTTGGGGACCAGAAGAGAGATATGGATCATTTCCATTTAACAAGAATTATCAGTTTGAAGTTATCATTTTGGTAGAAGAAAGCCAATATAAAGTAAGTTGAAGCTGTTTAGGGAATGAGTACTAAATGGAAATATAACTTATATCATTTACATTGTTGTCCCCAGGAGATTGCTGGTGGTTTGGTTGCTGTTGTGACTTTTTTGGTACTGACTGATGTGAAAAATTAGACTTAAATTCACTTAAAAAATTACCAAGTTCTTTGATTGTGATTTAATTGATCTAAAATTTGTATTTAAAATGTATGTTATGGGAGTAAAATATAACAGCTTGTGAATTCAAAATGCAAACAGCCTATTATGCATTGAGCAAGATTCAAAATAAAATTCATTTCTTTATGAAATGTGAAATTGACATCACAACTATGTACATGTAGATACATACTATAAATCACATTACCAGGCAATGTTTTTTTTATATATACATGTTTGTTGACTTTAACAACATGAAATGTTTGAAAAATCTAAATGAATGAAATTTCTTTTTCTTTCATTTCCTTTTTTTTCAAAATTCGATCTAATCATTGTTGTTTTCCATTTACTTTCACATTCAAAGTAAGAAAGTCATATTGAATGTTTTACATTTCAGATTGCGGTTAATGGTCAGCATTTTACAGAGTATCAACACAGAATACCAATTCATAAAGTAACACATTTAACTGTCGAATGTGATGTTATCATTAGCGCTGTTCGTATTGATGCACCGGTAATATTTGAATACAAAAAAATGTCTTTGTTGATTCACAAATTCCAAATGTATTACAAAATTTTGTATTGGTCTAAAGCATGTGGGATTAGGGATCTCATTGCTTGATGAAAAAGATATTGACTTGGTAATAAATACTTGTATTCCATTCTGTTGCAAGAACTGTCTCATACCAGTTGTACAAGCATTTTGTCAAAACTAATGTAGATCCTTTACATATCTAAATCTCTTATACTGCTTTCAAACCAAATTAAGTAGATAATATTGTGAGAAAATATGTTTTTACAGGATTTTTTTATTGGGGGGAGGGGGTGGTTTGTTACAGGAACTTGTGATTACTTCACCATCAGGTACTAACCACTTTTATATTAAATTTTATATTAAAGGACCTTAGTGGCAGAGTGATCCATTTTTTTTAATACAGATACAAATGACATCTTATTTTAATCCATTTGTATGAAGTTTATGGACTTTTGCATTGTTAATATTTGGAAATCGGTGCAATGTTAAATACATGTAGATATATAAATGCTATTCATATTTTTTGTCTTGAGAGTACATGGTGCAGAAGATATTTTATTAGCTCTCCAGCAAAGTGCAGCAGTTACCATGTTGGCAAATAGTATTTTAGATTTTTATTTGCCCATACATTTCAGTTCATTTCATTTCATTTCTATTTATTTATTTATTTATTTATTTATTTATTTATTTATGTACAAGGTGTATAGCTGTCAACACCTACATAATTTTTTTTCCATCTGGCAGCTTTTTTGAGAAAAACCACTTGCCATACTAATTACTAAGCCTTTGTTCTAGAAAACTCCACATCTACTTCTTGTAAAGCACTTAGTCTGATGTAATTTAAATGTCAGCTTCCTTGTGGAAAAAAAAAACACAATTTTTTTCTTTATCTTTTATTTCCTGAATTGATAGATTTGAATTAAGATAATACATCAGATTCCACATTTAAACAAAATAATTTCATTTTCCTGATCTATAACAAGGAAATGAATAGTTTTTATGTATTATTAATACAGTGTACATTTGTGTTATATGTATATTTTAGATACAACAGCCTATGTCATACCCAGCATCTCCACAACCCATGTATAATCCAGTAAGTTTATTATTATTATTAATATCATTATTGCTATTATTATTATATGTTTTTTCCAAGTGTTTATTTATGAAAGATAAAATTATTAAGCCTTGTAGAAATATACATGTACTTTTTTTGGTCGTAACTTTCTCTTTTGATGATATTTTATTCATTGTTTTCCAACACATAATCAATTGGGGAATAAAATTATTTGTAAAATGAATGAAGCATGGTCTGTAAGTTTTATTTTAAAACTTCCATTTTTTTTACCCATATGTAAAAGTTTTTATATCAGATTGATCTTAGAGAACAAACCAGCTCTAATGTTTATTAGATATTCTGTGGCACGATGAGTTGTAAGCACCAACACTGCCACCATCACCATTCCACTACCATCATCACAACCACCACCCACATCATTACCTATGTGTAATTAATTAATGTGTAATTATGTTTTTGATGTTTCTACTCCGGGTTTATTTTCACCTGTTTGTCCCTTTTAGGCCAATGTATGACCCTTCTAGGCCAGTGTTTGTCCCTTTTAGTCACTTTATTTTTACTTTTTAGCCTGTGCCATTGACAGTACCAATACAGGGAGGGATGTTCCCTGGAAAGATGATATTTCTTGCTGGTACAATAAGCCCAGTGGCAAAAAGGTAAGTTATTTACAATTTTTAGCCAAATGTATGTTAATTAAAGATGGCATGTAAGTATCATTTGGAATAATTGGTTCTATATATCTACATGAAATGAAAGTATTCCTTTTCATATGGAATTTAGAGTACATATTTTGATTTAAAATTTGACATATGAAGTCTTTTGATTTCATCGGGGATAAACATTATTATTCCAATTCTCATATGGGGCCTCGGTGGCTGAGTGGTCTAAGGATCACAGCACCTCTTACTGTCTGGGTTCGAATCCCACTTGGAATAGATTCTAGTGTAGGAAGTTAGTCAGTTAACTTGCTGAAGGTTGGTAGTTTTCCCTGGGCATTCCTTTTTCCTACACCATCCCAGAACTGACCACCTCACAATAAGTGAAAGAATCTTGACTGAGGATGAAACACCATTACTCCACTCAACTCCACTCCAATTCACATACATGATTTGTCAGTTCTCTTGATACTGAGGTGTAATCATCTGATACTGAGGTGTAATCATCTGTCTATTTTATCTTACCATTTAACAATTAATCTTTAGAAAACCAATATTAATTTTTTAAAAAAATTTTAAAGTAATTAATTATTGATAATTAATAATAATAAAAAAAAACCAAATAGAGGGCATAAATTGCTATTTGCATAATTTGAACTAGTCTGCTGGACTATTTTTGTACTTAAGGACAAATTAAAACTATTTTTAGATCAAGTAAAATGTACAGTAATCATTAAGTGAAGTAGGGGGTAATAAAGGATTTTTCTGGTTAAAAAGTTCCGATATCTAGATCAGCTATGCTGTTTCTCTGATATCTCTTGTTAATAGTAAAATTCCTTGTCAGTTTTTGATTTACCGGTAATTATAGATTTATTGACTACCTGAAGCGTGTGTAGTTAGGTAATAAAGGCTTATGCTGGATAAAATGTTTTTGATTAACTAGATACATGTATTTAGATCAGTTATGCTGTTTCTGTGACATCTTTTGTTAGTAGTAAAACTCAAAGCCAGTGTTATGTTTAATTTCAGATTTACAATTAACATACAAGATGGCATGCATGGCAGCAGTAATAAGGGACTCCATTTTGATGTCCGTATAAATGTTGATGGTCATGTTAATAGCATCGTAAGAAATACCTTCGAAGGTGGACAGTGGGCTAGAGAGGAAACACACAAACCATATTTTCCGTTCAAAAAAGGTGAAATGTTTGAAATCCTTATTCTAGCAGAGACCAGTTGTTATAAGGTAAGACTTATGTAAAATTTATACATACAATCTTTTTGTCAAGCCTTGCATTGCCATAAGGTGAGATCTAGGTGTTACTTTTCCAGTGCCGTTGTAGGTGGTGGCGGCGGCCAAAAATGTTTATATCAGAACTGTATTTATTTCTATCTTGAACTGACTTTAAAGTACTTCCTTTATCTGTTAAATACAAAAGTACACTGGAATATGTTTGTCAGCAAAATTCAAAAAGGACAGGGGGATATGTTTGTCAGCAAAATACAAATTTACATTGGAATATCTTTGTCAGCAAAATACAAAAAGGAAAGCAGAATATGTTTGTCAGCAAGATACAAAAAGGAAAGCAGAATATGTTTGTCAGCAAAATACAAATATACATTGGAATATCTTTGTCAGCAAAATACAATAAACAGCTGCGCCTGGAGCGCATGATACACCCGTCAGATATTTAAACTTTTTTTTAATGTCTTAAACAACTTGACATTTAGCTGAAATATATTTTTTCAAAACAAAAGTAGCAAATTTATTTCTCAATGTTTATTCACAAACCTTCTTGATTATAGGACAATATAACACAAAAGTTTCATGAAAAAGTGCAAATGATTTTTGAGTTACAACATGCAAAAAAATGCCTAAAATTTGACAATTAAAGGCCAATAACTCTACAACAAGAAAACATACGAATCTCAAAAAAAAGGGAGCTCTCTGCCATGGATACCAATATAACACAAAAGTTTCATTCAAATTGTTTTAAGCATTTTTGAGTTATTATACAACATGCAAAAAAAATGCTTAAATATGACAATTAAAGCTCATAACTCCACAGTGACAAAAAAAAAGGAATCTCAAAAAATAAGAGGGAGCTCTCTGCCATGGATACAATATAACACAAAAGTTTCATTCAAATTGTTCAAAGCATTTTTGAGTTATTGTACAACATGCAAAAAATGCCTAAAATTTGACAATTAAAGGCCAATAACTCCGCAACGAGAAAAAATACGAATCTCAAAAATGAAAGGGAGATTTCTGCCTTAGATACAAACATTTCACAAAAGTTTCATTAAAATTGCTCAAAGCATTTTTGAGTTAGTGTACAACGTGTGGACATACGGACGGACAGACGGACGTCAAGACAGACGGATGGACGGACTGCGCCATACCATAATACGTCCAGCATCATAATAAGGACAGCAGAATATGTTTGTCAGCAAACTGAGACTCAAATTTACAACTGAACACAAATTATGGTGAAAACAGCATGTATAAATGTTGAAGGGGATGTAGATTTTTTGAAAAAAAAAAAATAATGCATGATATAAATTTAAAAAAAAAAAAATCCAGATATACAGTTATATGGAAAGTGATTTTGATTGTAATTATCATTTGATGTAAAAATGATGTTTAGTTTATTCATAACTCTTAGTTTAATTTATTTATTTTTGGTTATTTATTTTATTTTTTTCAGGTGGCTGTTAACAACCAACATTTCATTGAATTCAAACATCGACAAGGTCCACTTGGTCGTTTCAATATTGTCAATGTCACAGGGGACATAACTCTACAGCAAGTCAGATTTCAATAATAAGCGAACTATGACAAAAAAAACAACAAACAAACAAACAAAAACCCCCCCAAAAAAATCAATGGAAATTAAAAGTAAATGTATGAAGATAGTTTGACTACAACAGATACCATATCCATGGCAACATTAATAACAATACAAGGATTCGTTGCTGATATGCCAGCAAACTTGCCTATATCACAAATTTGATGATCAAAATAAATTTATGAAATGAACAATTTTTTTTCTTTTTTATGCCATTCTCAAGAAATTATGTAAAATCTATGACAATCATTATTTCACAGTTGTAAAGATGTTTAATTTTCTTACAATGGACTTGAAATAGTTTCATCAGTTATGACATTACATGCCTACAATTTGTAACTCGGACGTTAGAATTAATTTTCATATTTGATCTGATAATCATACTTTCTAGTGTTTTTTAGAATTATTTTAAGTGTCTAAACTAAACGTTTTTAATTTACTTTCAATCTATATACCTTTAACAAAGGTAAACATAACTAACCTTTTTAATTTACTTTTAATCTATATACCTTTAACAAAGGTAAACATAACTAACCTTTTTGAGAAGGTTCATGTACATAAAATATGTGTTATTTTGTGATTACTGGTAGTTGATCGTATTCTTGTTTTTGATATGTAAAAATCTCTATTAGTTTTACTTTTTATGTAATATACAGTTATCTCCCTTGAACCATTAAACTTCTAATGAATGCCAAAAAAGCAGCATCAAAAAGGTTTTTGTGCCATTTGACATACATGTCTTAGATTTGTTTTATTAATTATGACATTATATTATAAAGTGAACAGTGATTACTGTTGAACCATGTTCACTAAAGCCTGTGGGGATTTATGATTTCATTGCTTACATATGATTCCAGTTATTTGTGGTTTCTTATTTTAATTTTCTAATATTTTCAGACCAAAATGATGAAGGTTATACCGGGATGTAATCTGTCACTGTTAAAAAAATTTGCACAAAATCCATTCATTAATTTTACTGGTAGAGGACCATAATACAAATGTAGTATGTACTAGTAAATTTTTTATTCAAATATCATTTTTATTTTTATGCTATATTTAATCATTCCTCCTAATAGATGTAGGTTTAGCATAGAAAATATATAATAATATTTTAAGATTCTGTTTTAGATTATCTTTATCATCATTTTAATTACAACTTGGTTAATTATTATACATTGGTTATTAACCCTTTTTCCACATAAACATACATATATTACATGTATGTGTAGTGCTAGTAGCATTAGTAGTACAAATCTATAAACAAAGAGGATGGTAATGAAATTCAGGGTGAATGTGTGTGAAAGATTTTGTTTATGATGAAACGAAAAAAAAAAGCCAAAAATAGTTCATTCTTAAATCAGATCATTTTATATTATCATATTAGACATTTGTAATTACATAAATTGTTTATATGCATTTATTACTTGACTTTAGAGAAAAAAGTTTTCTATTTGTGATCATCTTAATGATATATAAATATATATCATATACCTATATATAATTTTTATTTTTATGGAGAAAGCTTAGCAGGAAAGTAGGAGTATATCGATGACTTTATATACTTTGTAGATATTTTCTAACTGATATTTGAGATTCACATTTACTTTGCTGAAATTAATTTTCTTAAAATTATCAAATAAAGACATGACAATTTTTATGCTTAAGAATTCAGTTTCCCCATTAATTTCTATCTTAACATCTTAGAATTATTTTTAATATTTCTGTTAATAATGTAAGTTGTTCAAGCCCTTTTTTCTTAGCTGGAAGATTTCAGTTTCACCTCTGACACAACATAACATTTATT
Source organism: Tegillarca granosa (assembly GCA_029721355.1). Taxonomy (NCBI): domain Eukaryota; kingdom Metazoa; phylum Mollusca; class Bivalvia; order Arcoida; family Arcidae; genus Tegillarca; species Tegillarca granosa. Next base: position 7,420,853 of record CM056595.1, read on the forward strand.
ATTTTTCCCAGTGTACGAGAAGGAAAGAAATAACTTATTATATGATGGCACACTTAAGAATATCACATACTTAGTTAAATATCTGAGAAAAGTTTATTTAAAATTTGAATTATTCTTGCTTTTTTTTGTGTGTGTGTGTGTTTTTTTGTTTGATTGAGTATTTTTAGTTATACATATATATAATACAATTTGTTATATGATTGTTAGATAATTAGAGATATAGTGGTAACTAAAAAAAGAGCTATGTAACTTTATGTTAGTGTTATAATTAACTGTACCAAAGGTCACCATCAAGTCATTCTGTAAATTAGGAAATATTTTGGCATTTTGTTTTGTTCTGTTTTTTTTTTTTTTTTGTTTTTTTTCATCTAAGTTTGAACCAATAACATTATGCAAAGGTAAAACTTACGCAATTAACTATGATATTATGATACAAATACAATAGACTGACATTGGACCATGCAAAAATAAATGTTGCTTCTTGCAAAAAATTATGTTACTGACCTTGATGTTCAAAGCTTCCAATTTCTCAGTTTTTGAAATCAAGTTGTTCTGGTGTCTTCATTTTATATACACATGTATGTAAACCAAGTAGGTGTTAGGTTTTGATTTTTATTGGTGATTATTTTTATGTATTTTCTTAACTTTTATCTTTTTTACATCCTGTATTAATGGCTTGTGTTATTGTTAACTTTTGTCATAGAATAGTTCCCTCATTTGTTTGGAAATAAAGAAATTTTGATATAAACAATACTTTGTCTAGTTGATATTTGTACCCAGTTTGTTGAAATTACAATCAAACCAGAATAATCACATTGCTTCTGCGATTCAAAATTATATGTGATTAACTGATGTTTTGCAGTACATTAACCAATTTGCAGGTTTCACACATTTTGGCACAATTTCTGTACAAAGGGAGGCAGCCATTACATGTTGTTTGTGTATGTGCTGAATACAAAAATTAATTTAGTACACAGGTCCAAGGTATAGCTTTGTTTGAACAGGAAATTTCAGAAGGCTTATTAAAGTCCTTTGATTAGTTAGTGCACTACCATTCTGTTGTTAAAAATTCAGTTTAATTAACCCTGTTCTTTAAGGGAACAGCATAATGTTGCTGTTTAAACAATTATAGAACACAGTTAAACATTCTAATGAATACCTTTCAAGATTGCTAGCTGACACAACAACAGCATTTGGTCTGCTTTTCACCCTTGGTTTTATCATAAGCTATGTTACAGCCACTTTGTGTGTGTGTGTGTGTGTGTGTGTGTGTGTGTGTGTAAAAAACATCCATTTCACATAATCATCATTAATTAACGTATCAAAAAGTGTCAGAAAGTACATTGAGTACTTAACTATGGCATTTAAATCTCTCCTGAACATTTATTTTCGTGAGAACTGATTATCTTCCCATTTGAAATCTGAATGTTTCTCGGATTAAATATTGACTGCATTGATGGATCAGACAGATTGAATACCATTTTGAATTTAAGTACTAAATGCTTCATTGACCAAGGCCTTGCAAGTCCCTTATCATACAGTAAAATCCGTAATAAATTTAAAAAACAAGAGGGCCATGAAGGCACTGGACGCTCACCTGAAAATGATGTACAATCAGCTTGATTTTGGCAAACTGGAACTTTTTTCTATATTTCGAACTAGTGACCTACTTATTGACCTAACATGACCCATATATGAACTTGAGCTAGCTTTTGTCAGGAGGAACAATTTCGGCAAGTTTGATGAAGATTGGACTAAAGTTTGGGCCTCAGATGTGTTAACAGGGTTTTTATATAATTTGACCTCGTGATCTTTTGACACAACCAGAAAAAAAAACTTCAGCTAGGTTTTGCCAAGAAGATCATTCTGACTAAGTTTGATGAAGATTGAACTAAAATTGAGCCATCAAATGTGTTAACAAGGTTTTTATATAATTTGACCTAGTGACCTACTTATTGACCCAACTTCGTCCATATACGAAATTGAGCTAGCTTTTGTCAAGAAGATCATTCTGACTAAGTTTGATGAATATCGGACTAAAATTGAGCCATCAAATGTGTTAACAAGGTTTTTTTATAATTTGACCTAGTGACCTACTTATTGACCCAACTTCGTCCATATACGAACTTGAGCTAGCTTTTGTCGAGAGGATCATTCTGACTGAGTTAAATAAAGATTGTACTACAATTGGTGGCTCAGGAGTGTGAACAAGGTTTTTCTATTATTTGACCTAGTGACCTACTTTTTGACCCAACTTGGTCCATATACAAACTTGAGCTAGCTTTTGTTGAGAGGATCAAATTGACTAAGTGAAATAAAGATTGTACTAAAATTGGTGGCTCAGGAGTGTGAACAAGGTTTTTCTATTATTTGACCTAGTGACCTACTTTTTGACCCAACTTGGTCCATATACAAACTTGAGCTAGCTTTTGTTGAGAGGATCAAATTGACTAAGTGAAATAAAGATTGTACTAAAATTGGTGGCTCAGGAGTGTGAACAAGGTTTTTCTATTATTTGACCTAGTGACCTACTTTTTGTCCCAACTTGGTCCATATACAAACTTGAGCTAGCTTTTGTCGAGAGGATCATTTTGACTAAGTTAAATAAAGATTGTACTAAAATTGGTGGCTCAGGAGTGTTGACAAGGTTTTTCTATTATTTGACCCAGTGACTTACTTATTGACCCAACATGGCCCATATACGAACTTGAGCTAGCTTTTGTCAAGAGAATCAATCTGATAATGTTTGATGAAGATTGCACTTACATTAGGGCCTCAGGAGTGTTAACAAGGTTTTTATATTATTTGACCTAGTGACCTACTTATTGACCCAACATGGCCCATATACGAACTTGAGCTAGCTTTTGCTAAGAGGATCAATCTGGCAATGTTTGATGAAGATTTCACTCAAATTAATGCCTCAGGAATGTTAAGATTTTTCTATTATTTGACCTAGTGACCTACTTATTGACCCAACATGGCCGATATACGAACTTGAGCTAGTTTTTGTCAAGAGGATCAATCTGACAATGTTTGATGAAGATTGCACTCAAATTAGGGCCTCAGGAGTGTAAACAAGGTTTTTCCATAATTTGACCTAGTGACCTCCTTATTTACCCAACATGGCCCATATATGAACCTGAGCTAGCTTTGGTCAAGAGGATCAATCTGACAATACTTGATGGAGATTGCACTTAAATTTGGGCCTCAGGAGTGTTAACAAGGTTTTCCTATTATTTGACCTAGTGACCTAATTATTGACAACATGGCCCATATGTACGAACTTGAGCTAGCCTTTGTCAAAAGGGTCATTCTGAGCAAGTTTGATTAAGATTGCATTCAAATTGTGGCCTCAGGAGTGTTAACGATCAAACATTGACGCATTACGCACGACGGACGACGCACTTTGTGCTCAGGTGGGCTTAAAAAAATATCACAATTACAAATAATGAACAATCACAGAGTTTATAAGTTATTGTTTTTGTTTATAACTTGGTTTACATTTTATACTGTTATTGTGTTATTATTGTGTGTGGTACGGTTTATATAGTTTGAGAAGCAATTAAATTTGTCCCCACAGGATTTGAACCTTTCTTAATTAATTATATAAACAATAAACTAAAGTACTTCAATTTGCATTAGCGTGTGGCCTTAATTAAGTTTTTAAATATTGGGTTTTCTTACAACTTGCAATAGCATTAGGCCAGCAAAACATGCTCATCTTTTAGCATAAGTCCATGTAATTTTTAAAAAAAAAAATAGTTGTAGACACAAATATATGCCTGCCTAAAATTTCATTTTAAAAATTTTATTTTAAAAGTGCCACAAGTTCTGGCTCAAAGAAATAATAAAATCATTAGCCTCGTATACTTACTGTGCCACGAGTTGTATGGTTATTAATTTTGTCTCAAAGTTTGTGACCACCACAAAAGATGTATATCGATTTTTCACAAAAATTGTTATTGATACAGAAGTTATGCTGTATATAGCACTTTATTAAATAAACATTTAGCATAAACCTCCGGAGAAGGTAAAGAACTACAGTATACAATGCAGTTAACAATAACCATAATGTTCAATTGTACAAAATAAATACAATTTAAAATATTGACAAGAATCATGATTTACAAATAATATGTACAAACAATTAAAAATATATAAATTCGCCTGGCATATAAAAACATAAACTCAAAGTACAGTGCTACAATACTAACACATAATATTTTAAATAATGCTGCAAATTACATAAGTCAATATTAATAACAAACACGACGCGTCGCAATATAAAAGTAAAAATATAATTTAATACGCGTTAAAATACAAATAAACTAGTAGTAAACAATTATTCGAATGATAATTATATTACTTACACAATGGTGGCAGTAAAAAAGTCCATAAATTAATCTTGACTACATGACACGACCGAACTGAACAAAGACGCTGATACTTTCCCGCGAAACTGATCATGTGACTGGAAAAAACCTAATTAACCTAATAATTTTAAATACATACAGTTTTAAATTGAAAACGAAAGTACAAAGTTCAATAACTCAAAAAGTCAAGATTTCGTCTGATAACAACTCGGGTTAAGAAACATAAATCACTGGCGAGGCAGCACACTCCCCTCTTGATATACTATTTGTATATCACAAATGTCAATAAAAACAGTCCATTATATGAAAACACTAATGAATTCACTATGAAATAGTTCCAATCTACGACTCTTGATAAAAATATGCAGTAGTTCTTTTAGTACTTTGATTTATAGTCTATGAAACAAAACACAAATCATATTATTCCAGCAAAAAGGATACAAATCTGTTTACACTGTTGACATCAAAAATACAAGTTCGTTGACGGGTCTGATATACAATGATGACTTGTCATCTCTAAATACTTTCACTTCAACTTTTCTAACAAGTCCGTCGTCTGAAGGAAACACTCATGTTATGAGCGCCATTGGCCATTCCATTCGCAAAACACTTGCATCTTTTAACAGAACTAAATCCCCAGTTTTCAGATTAGGTTGTCGTTCATTCCACTTTCTGCGTTGCTGAAGTCCCATTATATACTCTTTCTTCCACTTAGTCCAAAATTCATCAGCCAAAACTTGAACGCACTTCCACTGATGACGATACAAATCTTTAATGGTCAAGTGTGAGAAATCAGTAACAAATTTGGATGCTGGTTTCTGAGTAAGTAGAGTAGAAGCAGATAATACTTCCGGTTCTAGAGGATCAGTTGAAACATTGGCGAGTGGTCTTGAGTTCATTATTGCTGTAACTTCAGCCATCAAGGTAGTGAGTACATCGTGAGTCAGGAATTTACTCTTCATACCAAGAAGCATTGAGTCGAGGATCCTTCGCGAAGTACCTATTTGGCGCTCCCATACACCTCCCATGTGAGAAGCATGTGGTGGATTAAATATCCAGACTGTCTGCATGTCACGGAGAAAGTTGGTCATTTGGGAATCCTCAACATTTATTGCCTGTATTTCAAGTTCACCTGTACAGCCAACGAAATTGGTGCCTCTGTCGGATCTGAATTCTTTCACTGGACCTCGTATGGAGTAAAATCATCGTAGAGCATTAATAAAAGTAGAAGTACTCATTTCATCAATCACTTCTATATGAACTGCCCTGGATGCCAAACACGTGAATAACACAGCCCATCGTTTTGTGTGTGAAAGTCCTCCTCTAGTTCGTCTAGACACTACATTCCATGGACCAAATACATCAACTCCGACGCTGGTGAATGGCGGGCATGGCGTCAAACGATCTGATGGAAGATTACTCATCAATTGAAAACTGAATTTTCCACGAAGTTTGCGACAATGAATGCACTGCTGTAAAACTGTTGAGACTAGGCGTTTAGATCCAATTATCCAAAATCCTGCAGAACGAAGAGCACCCTCAGTGAAATGGCGTCCCTGATGCTGGACTTGAGTATGATAGTAATGTACTAAAAGTGTAGACACATGCTGTTTCTTTGGCATAATAATAGGATTTTTCTCTGGAATATTGTAGTTAGATAGATTCAGGCATCCACCTACACGAAGGAGACCTTCACTGTCCAAAAAAGGTGCTAAATTTAGAATAATGCTATTCCGGGGAAGTGGTTTTGATTCCTCTAGGCACTGAATCTCTTTTTTGAATGCTTCTTGCTGTGTCTGTTTAAGAATGAATAGTTGTGCATCTTCAAGGTCTTTTAATGTAACCAAACGAAGGATGTTTGAGTAATCTTTCCTTTTCCGAGCATTGATCATAGATGTGAGTTTGGCAACGCCTCTGACTAACGAATTCCAAGTAGAAAAATTCTCGAAGTGTTTGGAGCTCAATGTTACACAGCTTGTTGTGGTTTTCATGGTTTTAACAACAGGTCTCACCTCATTATCATTATCGGGTTCAATGAGAGGATAGCTATCTAAATTAGCAGAATCTGACATCATTTCATTCCTGAGGAAGTTTGGTCCCTGTAGCCACGTGCTGTTTTGAAGATCAGTTGCTTGAATACATCGTGTTCCTTCGTCTGCTGGGTTCTGATCAGTAGAAACATAAGACCACTGTGTTGGCTTAGAGAAACGAAGAATTCTGTCAACACGATTTCCAACATATATGTAAAATCTTCTGACTCGATTCCAAAAGTAACCCAAAACTATCCTACTGTCCGTGTAGAAATGAATGCTATCGGGTGCTATTTTCAACTGCTCACTTAAAGTGCGACCTACTTCTGTTGCCAATACTGCTGCACATAGTTCAAGGCTTGGAATTGTGTGTCCATGTTTAGGTGCAACCTTTGCCTTTCCTAACAAGAAACTAATATGATATTGATTTTCAGCATCCCTTCTTCGTAGATACGCAACAGCTGATATAGAGTCTTTAGATGCATCTGAAAAGATATGAACTTCAGTGTCCCCATTATTGAACGTTGTGCCTGGAACATACTGACGTTTAATGTGGCAAGACCTGAGATGGTTAAGAGATCTGCATCAAGACTCCCATTCTACACGGTGTTCTTCTGTATTCAATATTTCATCCCAGTCAGTAGTAGATGTGATTAAGTCACGAAATAGTAGCCTTCCCTTTAGTACAACAGGTGCAGCAAATCCAATGGGATCAAACAGGCTGTTGGTTGTGGCTAGAAGTCCACGTTTAGTGTATGGTCTATTGACAGCATCTGAAGAAAATGTGAAAAAATCACCTGTCAGGTTCCAGTAGAGCCCAAGACTTCTTTGAAGAGGTGGATTTTGAGACTGAAGATTAAGGTCCTTGACATCAACTGCAAGGTCGTTCTGGTCCAATGCTTTAAGAACATCTGGTGAATTAGAAGCCACTTTGTGTAATGTGATGTTTCCATTGTCCATTAGAGTCTGCTGAGTCCGGGTAACTAGAGAAACAGCAATTTCTGCAGTTGTCGTTGAAATTAACCCATCATCCACATAGAAATTATAGGTGACAAAATCATGGACATATAAATCTGCATTTTCCACAGCTTTACGTAATCCATAGGTTGCTACAGCTGGAGAAGGTGAATTTCCAAAGACATGTGATGTCATCCTGTACTCTATGAGTGGATTCTGAAGGCAATTGTCTTGATACCATAGAAATCGGAGGTAGTTTCTGTGATGTTTAGCCACCTTAAAACAGTAAAACATCTGTTCGATATCAGCAGTTATAGCTATCTGGTCTTTGCGAAATCTAAGAAGTACGCCTAATAAACTATTGATTGTGTCCGGTCCAGAGAGTAGCTGTTTAATGATATCCCATTGTGTTTAGCAGATGAGTCAAAGACGCCACGTATTTTGTTAGGCTTTTTCGGATGATAAATACCAAAGAGTGGAAGGTACCAACACTCTTCTCCATCCAGCAACTTAGATGCGACTTCAGCATGACCATTGTTCAAGATTTTTCCCATAAACTCAATCATGTGAGCACATTTGTCAGAATTTTTTCTTAAACTTGCATCAAGTGATAGAGCCTGACGAACAGCTTGGGTCCTGTTGTTTGGTAGTCTTGGACGATCTAACTTACATGGAAGAGGAGCTTCCCAGTTACCATTAGGGTCCTTAACAAAATTTGACTCCATTGTTTGTAAAAACTCTTTGTCTTCCTTCGAGAGACCCGGTTTGTCATCTTGCGAGGTCCTTTCAAATATCGGAAAACCTGTCAAAGGTTCATCTGATTTAACCTCAAAACAGTTTAGACAAGGTAGCAAAAGTGATGGTCTTCCATTTGCTAAGATGTGAGTCTTGTTAGTTGTAACGTGAGGTTGGTGTGCACTACCAAGGCAAACCTCTCCGATAATAACCCATCCTAATTTCAAATGTTGCCCAATAGGTCCTTCCATGGGTCCAATTTTCTGGTCTAAAACATAATGAGCTGCAGTTAGGTCACGACCAATAAGGAGGAGGATATCTGCATTAGGATCTAAAGTTGGGATATAATCGGCCAACTCACGCAGATGAGGGTGATAAAGTGCTGCTTCAGGTACTGGTATCTCATGACGAGCATCTGGAATCTGGTTACATTCATAAATAGTTGGCAATTGAAGACTAGCACTTCCATCTATGGCTTCTACGGTAAAACCTTCAGCTTTTCTGCCAACAGTATATACAACTCCTGAACACGAAGACATTGAATACTCCACGTAACTACCATGAGAGCCAAAGTGATCGAAAAATGAAGATCTGACAAGAGATTGATTACTTTGGTCATCGATTATGGCATAGAGTTTAAGAGCTCTCTCGGGGTGATCGTTTGGGTAAACTCTCACTAAAATTGTCTTTGCACAAGATTTGCTAAATCCAGATTCGATCCTGCATACCTGACTGCATAATGACTTGACTTTGTTAGATTGTGGCGTTACCTGCTCCCCTCCTTGATCGGGTAAATGTTCTTCAGGCTGAATATCGACGTGTAGTGCAGTTGGGTGATGGCTGCTTTTGCATACTTCACATTTCACAAAAGCAGCGCAATTCTTAAAAGAATGTTTTTCCTGTCGACAGCATTTGAAACAGATTGAGTCCTTCCTGAGGAACTTTTTTCTTTCTTCAAGTGACAACTTCCGAAATTCACGGCATTTGTTGAGTTTATGATTTATGCGGTGAAATTGACAAAACGGTTGCTTTGTGTCATTATCTGTAACCTCCGTTTTCTGTGCACTAACCTTAGGTTTGTATTCTGTTTGGCTTCTATGTTGTTGAGACTTAAAGCGTGCACTAGTAGTGTTCTGTTCATACACAAATCCTGGGTCATTCTTCATGCGAGTGATGTCACTGATAAATTCTCTGAAGTATGAAAATGGTGGATAGGGTACTTGGTAATCCTGTTTATATTTATGAGCACGTGTTGTCCATTTCTCCTGAACACCTTGAGGCAGCTTATTGACTTTTGGTATAATTCCAGATGAAGAGTTGTAATACGACAACAAGTCCTTATAATTCAAGTTCTGCATGTTGGCATCAATTTCTGACAGGACATCAAGAAGGTAAAAAAACTTTGAGGTGTCGAACTTGGTTAACTTGGTGAAAGAGTTGAGTTTCCTTTTTGAAGTGTCCTCAATGACCTCAGGGCTACCATACCTTTGATCAAGTCTCTCCCATATGAGACGTACACCTCTGGATGGATTCAATGGATTAGATGACCGAAGACTGGAAGCCTGACGAGAAGAATTAGGTCCGAGCCATTTCACTAAGAGATCCATTTCTTCCATAGGGGTGACAACTAGGTCATTCAATATGCTCTGAAAGCTGGACTTCCACATAAGGTATGTTTCAGGTGTATCCTGGAACTTGTTGAGTCTAGAGAAAAGCAGTTCTTTCTTGAGAAGGAAACTTGTGAATGCTTGAGCTTCTGTTGTAGTGGATGAAGCTGGCGTGTAAATTGATGCTTGTGGATTCAGTGCAATATCAACTCCTGTACGAGGGACCCCAACTGGTGTGTCTGACAAGTCTTCAATCTTAGATGTTATTTGTCTCTCAAATGACTGATTATGCAGTGATGAAGTATATTCAACTTTTCCTGGAACTTGGTCAGGGAATGTTCTTAACTTGTCTGTGGACACAGGAGTGTACAAAATACCTGCTAAACTAGAACTTGCTGTAGGCGTTGGTACAACTTTCACCTGAGGTGTTTTATCTATGAGTTGAGAACAGATAGATGAGTCTAGAAGAATGTCCCTAGTAGACTTCCGGGTGAGAGTATGTGACATGACAGGTGGATCCGGTGTACTCCGAACCATCTGTGGTACAAGGCCGGGTTTAGTATTATGAACTTGTAGAGGGATGTCAGTGTGTGTTGATGCCAAAGAAACCTTGTCACAGGTTACCAATGAAACTGTATTAGGCATAGGATTTAAGCTATATGGCATTTGTTCATCATATTTAGTGGTAGGTGTTACAGTCTGAAAATTATGGTCTGTACTGGTATGTGAAGGCAAAGTTTGAACTACTTCCTGGATAGAGGTCGACGTGGGTAATGACTCGGGTGCAGTAAAAGCAAGATTTTGATTTTGATCCTCAACATATTGGTTAGTTCTAGCAGACACCTCACTCTCAAGGTCGTTTGACAAGTCGCTGACACTATCATAACCTGTCAGTTCTTCCATGAACACCTTGTGTTTAACTTCAGCTTCATCAAACTCTTGTTGGGCTGTAAGAATAGCTAAATCTGCCTGTAAGGCTGCTTGTTTTTGGAGAATTTCTGCTTTCTTCATGGCCGCTTTTAACTCATCTTTTTTAGCCTCCATTTCAGCCTTTTGTTTCAAAAACATAACAGACACTTTTTCCGAGCTTGAAGATCTGGTGTAAAGAGATGACCTTGAACTTTGATGAGAGGATAACCTTGAACCTTTATGTGATGATGACCTTGAAGCTGAGTGTGAAAATTCTGACTTAATGTGGTAGCTTTCCTTGGTATTTGACCTTGAACCCTTGTGAGATACTTCTGACCCGAGGTTTTCATTGGGGTTTGAAATAACATTAATATGCGTTTCATTAACTAAGGTGTCAATTTCAAGAATAGTTCTATTAAATCTTCCCTTATCACTGGTGTAAATCACATCCACTGATGAGCGCTCCAAATCACTACCTTCATTGCGATTTCTATCCAGAAATTTTACAAGTAATGACAATGAGTCTTCATAATCTGCCATGGATAAAATGAGACTATCCTTATAATCTGATAATTCAGACAGAGGCATAGAGGGATAATTCATATCTAAATACCTGTCCAGTACCAGCTTCTTCTTCTGTACTTGCAGACGATTGCCATTATACAAAGATTTGTATAGACTAATGCCTTTTTCTGTAAGAGTTCTGGAGCGGGTACCAGCCATGTTGAACTGCAGATCGTTGTTTCTTTACTATGCTGTATATAGCACTTTATTAAATAAACATTTAGCATAAACCTCCGGTAAAGAACTACAGTATACAATGCAGTTAACAATAACCATAATGTTCAATTGTACAAAATAAATACAATTTAAAATATTGACAAGAATCATGATTTACAAATAATATGTACAAACAATTAAAAATATATAAATTCGCCTGGCATATAAAAACATAAACTCAAAGTACAGTGCTACAATACTAACACATAATATTTTAAATAATGCTGCAAATTACATAAGTCAATATTAATAACAAACACGACGCGTCGCAATATAAAAGTAAAAATATAATTTAATACGCGTTAAAATACAAATAAACTAGTAGTAAACAATTATTCGAATGATAATTATATTACTTACACAATGGTGGCAGTAAAAAAGTCCATAAATTAATCTTGACTACATGACACGACCGAACTGAACAAAGACGCTGATACTTTCCCGCGAAACTGATCATGTGACTGGAAAAAACCTAATTAACCTAATAATTTTAAATACATACAGTTTTAAATTGAAAACAAAAGTACAAAGTTCAATAACTCAAAAAGTCAAGATTTCGTCTGATAACAACTCGGGTTAAGAAACATAAATCACTGGCGAGGCAGCACACTCCCCTCTTGATATACTATTTGTATATCACAAATGTCAATAAAAACAGTCCATTATATGAAAACACTAATGAATTCACTATGAAATAGTTCCAATCTACGACTCTTGATAAAAATATGCAGTAGTTCTTTTAGTACTTTGATTTATAGTCTATGAAACAAAACACAAATCATATTATTCCAGCAAAAAGGATACAAATCTGTTTACACTGTTGACATCAAAAAAACAAGTTCGTTGACGGGTCTGATATACAATGATGACTTGTCATCTCTAAATACTTTCACTTCAACTTTTCTAACAAGTCCGTCGTCTGAAGGAAACACTCATGTTATGAGCGCCATTGGCCATTCCATTCGCAAAACACTTGCATCTTTTAACAGAACTAAATCCCCAGTTTTCAGATTAGGTTGTCGTTCATTCCACTTTCTGCGTTGCTGAAGTCCCATTATATACTCTTTCTTCCACTTAGTCCAAAATTCATCAGCCAAAACTTGAACGCACTTCCACTGATGACGATACATATCTTTAATGGTCAAGTGTGAGAAATCAGTGACAAATTTGGATGCTGGTTTCTGTGTAAGTAGAGTAGAAGCAGATAATACTTCCGGTTCTAGAGGATCAGTTGAAACATTGGCGAGTGGTCCTGAGTTCATTATTGCTGTAACTTCAGCCATCAAGGTAGTGAGTACATCGTGAGTCAGGAATTTACTCTTCATACAAAGAAGCATCGAGTCGAGGATCCTTCGCGCAGTACCTATTTGGCGCTCCCATACACCTCCCATGTGAGAAGCATGTGGTGGATTAAATATCCAGACTGTCTGCATGTCACGGAGAAAGTTGGTCATTTGGGAATCCTCAACATTTATTGCCTGTATTTCAAGTTCACCTGTACAGCCAACGAAATTGGTGCCTCTGTCGGATCTGAATTCTTTCACTGGACCTCGTATGGAGTAAAATCATCGTAGAGCATTAATAAAAGTAGAAGTACTCATTTCATCAATCACTTCTATATGAACTGCCCTGGATGCCAAACACGTGAATAACACAGCCCATCGTTTTGTGTGTGAAAGTCCTCCTCTAGTTCGTCTAGACACTACATTCCATGGACCAAATACATCAACTCCGAAGCTGGTGAATGGCGGGCATGGCGTCAAACGATCTGATGGAAGATTACTCATCATTACGAAGTTTGCGACAATGAATGCACTGCTGTAAAACTGTTGAGACTAGGCGTTTAGATCCAATTATCCAAAATCCTGCAGAACGAAGAGCACCCTCAGTGAAATGGCGTCCCTGATGCTGGACTTGAGTATGATAGTAATGTACTAAAAGTGTAGACACATGCTGTTTCTTTGGCATAATAATAGGATTTTTCTCTGGAATATTGTAGTTAGATAGATTCAGGCATCCACCTACACGAAGGAGACCTTCACTGTCCAAAAAAGGTGCTAAATTTAGAATAATGCTATTCCGGGGAAGTGGTTTTGATTCCTCTAGGCACTGAATCTCTTTTTTGAATGCTTCTTGCTGTGTCTGTTTAAGAATGAATAGTTGTGCATCTTCAAGGTCTTTTAATGTAACCAAACGAAGGATGTTTGAGTAATCTTTCCTTTTCCGAGCATTGATCATAGAAGTGAGTTTGGCAACGCCTCTGACTAACGAATTCCAAGTAGAAAAATTCTCGAAGTGTTTGGAGCTCAATGTTACACAGCTTGTTGTGGTTTTCATGGTTTTAACAACAGGTCTCACCTCATTATCATTATCGGGTTCAATGAGAGGATAGCTATCTAAATTAGCAGAATCTGACATCATTTCATTCCTGAGGAAGTTTGGTCCCTGTAGCCACGTGCTGTTTTGAAGATCAGTTGCTTGAATACATCGTATTCCTTCGTCTGCTGGGTTCTGATCAGTAGAAACATAAGACCACTGTGTTGGCTTAGAGAAACGAAGAATTCTGTCAACACGATTTCCAACATATATGTAAAATCTTCTGACTCGATTCCACAAGTAACCCAAAACTATCCTACTGTCCGTGTAGAAATGAATGCTATCGGGTGCTATTTTCAACTGCTCACTTATAGTGCGACCTACTTCTGTTGCCAATACTGTTGCACATAGTTCAAGGCGTGGAATTGTGTGTCCATGTTTAGGTGCAACCTTTGCCTTTCCTAACAAGAAACTAATATGATATTGATTTTCAGCATCCCTTCTTCGTAGATACGCAACAGCTGATATAGAGTCTTTAGATGCATCTGAAAAGATATGAACTTCAGTGTCCCCATTATTGAATGTTGTGCCTGGAACATACTGACGTTTAATGTGGCAAGACCTGAGATGGTTAAGAGATCTGCATCAAGACTCCCATTCTACACGGTGTTCTTCTGGCAATATTTCATCCCAGTCAGTAGTAGATGTGATTAAGTCACGAAATAGTAGCCTTCCCTTTAGTACAACAGGTGCAGCAAATCCAATGGGATCAAACAGGCTGTTGGTTGTGGCTAGAAGTCCACGTTTAGTGTATGGTCTATTGACAGCATCTGAAGAAAATGTGAAAAAATCACCTGTCAGGTTCCAGTAGAGCCCAAGACTTCTTTGAAGAGGTGGATTTTGAGACTGAAGATTAAGGTCCTTGACATCAACTGCAAGGTCGTTCTGGTCCAATGCTTTAAGAACATCTGGTGAATTAGAAGCCACTTTGTGTAATTTGATGTTTCCATTGTCCATTAGAGTCTGCTGAGTCCGGGTAACTAGAGAAACAGCAATTTCTGCAGTTGTCGTTGAAATTAACCCATCATCCTCAAAGAAATTATAGGTGACAAAATCATGGACATATAAATCTGCATTTTCCACAGCTTTACGTAATCCATAGGTTGCTACAGCTGGAGAAGGTGAATTTCCAAAGACATGTGATGTCATCCTGTACTCTATGAGTGGATTCTGAAGGCAATTGTCTTGATACCATAGAAATCGGAGGTAGTTTCTGTGATGTTTAGCCACCTTAAAACAGTAAAACATCTGTTCGATATCAGCAGTTATAGCTATCTGGTCTTTGCGAAATCTAAGAAGTACGCCTAATAAACTATTGATTGTGTCCGGTCCAGAGAGTAGCTGTTTAATGATATCCCATTGTGTTTAGCAGATGAGTCAAAGACGCCACGTATTTTGTTAGGCTTTTTCGGATGATAAATACCAAAGAGTGGAAGGTACCAACACTCTTCTCCATCCAGCAACTTAGATGCGACTTCAGCATGACCATTGTTCAAGATTTTTCCCATAAACTCAATCATGTGAGCACATTTGTCAGAATTTTTTCTTAAACTTGCATCAAGAGATAGAGCCTGACGAACAGCTTGGGTCCTGTTGTTTGGTAGTCTTGGACGATCTAAATTACATGGAAGAGGAGCTTCCCAGTTACCATTAGAGTCCTTAACAAAATTTGACTCCATTATTTGTAAAAACTCTTTGTCTTCCTTCGAGAGACCCGGTTTGTCATCTTGCGAGGTCCTTTCAAATATCGGAAAACCTGTCAAAGGTTCATCTGATTTAACCTCAAAACAGTTTAGACAAGGTAGCAAAAGTGATGGTCTTCCATTTGCTAAGATGTGAGTCTTGTTAGTTGTAACGTGAGGTTGGTGTGCACTACCAAGGCATACCTCTCCGATAATAACCCATCCTAATTTCAAATGTTGCCCAATAGGTCCTTCCATGGGTCCAATTTTCTGGTCTAAAACATAATGAGCTGCAGTTAGGTCACGACCAATAAGGAGGAGGATATCTGCATTAGGATCTAAAGTTGGGATATAATCGGCCAACTCACGCAGATGAGGGTGATAAAGTGCTGCTTCAGGTACTGGTATCTCATGACGAGCATCTGGAATCTGGTTACATTCATAAAAAGTTGGCAATTGAAGACTAGCACTTCCATCTATGGCTTCTACAGTAAAACCTTCAGCTTTTCTGCCAACAGTATATACAACTCCTGAACACGAAGACATTGAATACTCCACGTAACTACCATGAGAGCCAAAGTGATCGAAAAATGCAGATCTGACAAGAGATTGATTACTTTGGTCATCGATTATGGCATAGAGTTTAAGAGCTCTCTCGGGGTGATCGTTTGGGTAAACTCTCACTAAAATTGTCTTTGCACAAGATTTGCTAAATCCAGATTCGATCCTGCATACCTGACTGCATAATGACTTGACTTTGTTAGATTGTGGCGTTACCTGCTCCCCTCCTTGATCGGGTAAATGTTCTTTAGGCTGAATATCGACGTGTAGTGCAGTTGGGTGATGGCTGCTTTTGCATACTTCACATTTCACAAAAGCAGCGCAATTCTTAAAAGAATGTTTTTCCTGTCGACAGCATTTGAAACAGATTGAGTTCTTCCTGAGGAACTTTTTTCTTTCTTCAAGTGACAACTTCCGAAATTCACGGCATTTGTTGAGTTTATGATTTGTGCGGTGAAATGGACAAAACGGTTGCTTTGTGTCATTATCTGTAACCTCCGTTTTCTGTGCACTAACCTTAGGTTTGTATTCTGTTTGGCTTCTATGTTGTTGAGACTTAAAGCGTGCACTAGTAGTATTCTGTTCATACACAAATCCTGGGTCATTCTTCATGCGAGTGATGTCACTGATAAATTCTCTGAAGTATGAAAATGGTGGATAGAGTACTTGGTAATCCTGTTTATATTTATGAGCACGTGTTGTCCATTTCTCCTGAACACCTTGGGGCAGCTTATTGACTATTGGTATAATTCCAGATGAAGAGTTGTAATACGACAACAAGTCCTTATAATTCAAGTTCTGCATGTTGGCATCAATTTCTGACAGGACATCAAGAAGGTCATAAAACTTTGAGGTGTCGAACTTGGTTAACTTGATGAAAGAGTTGAGTTTCCTTTTTAAAGTGTCCTCAATGACCTCAGGGCTACCATACCTTTGATCAAGTCTCTCCCATATGAGACGTACACCTCTGGATGGATTCAATGGATTAGATGACCGAAGACTGGAAGCCTGACGAGAAGAATTAGGTCCGAGCCATTTCACTAAGAGATCCATTTCTTCCATAGGGGTGACAACTAGGTCATTCAATATGCTCTGAAAGCTGGACTTTCACATAAGGTATGTTTCAGGTGTATCCTGGAACTTGTTGAGTCTAGAGAAAAGCAGTTCTTTCTTGAGAAGGAAACTTGTGAATGCTTGAGCTTCTGTTGTAGTGGATGAAGCTGGCGTGTAAATTAATGCTTGTGGATTCAGTGCAATATCAACTCCTGTACGAGGGACCCCAACTGGTGTGTCTGACAAGTCTTCAATCTTAGATGTTATTTGTCTCTCAAATGACTGATTATGCAGTGATAAAGTATTTTCAACTTTTCCTGGAACTTGGTCAGGGAATGTTCTTAACTTGTCTGTGGACACAGGAGTGTACAAAATACCTGCTAAACTAGAACTTGCTGTAGGCGTTGGTACAACTTTCACCTGAGGTGTTTTATCTATGAGTTGAGAACAGATAGATGAGTCTAGAAGAATGTCCCTAGTAGACTTCCGGGTGAGAGTATGTGACATGACAGGTGGATCCGGTGTACTCCGAACCATCTGTGGTACAAGGCCGGTTTTAGTATTATGAACTTGTAGAGGGATGTCAGTGTGTGTTGATGCCAAAGAAACCTTGTCACAGGTTACCAATGAAACTGTATTAGGCATAGGATTTAAGCTATATGGCATTTGTTCATCATATTTAGTGGTAGGTGTTACAGTCTGAAAATTATGGTCTGTACTGGTATGTGAAGGCAAAGTTTGAACTACTTCCTCGATAGAGGTCGACGTGGGTAATGACTCGGGTGCAGTAAAAGCAAGCCTTTGATTTTGATCCTCAACATATTGGTCAGTTCTAGCTGACACCTCACTCTCAAGGTCGTTTGACAAGTCGCTGACACTATCATAACCTGTCAGTTCTTCCATGAACACCTTGTGTTTAACTTCAGCTTCATCAAACTCTTGTTGGGCTGTAAGAATAGCTAAATCTGCCTGTAAGGCTGCTTGTTTTTGGAGAATTTCTGCTTTCTTCATGGCCGCTTTTAACTCATCTTTTTTAGCCTCCATTTTAGCCTTTTGTTTCAAAAACATAACAGACACTTTTTCCGAGCTTGAAGATCTGGTGTAAAGAGATGACCTTGAACTTTGATGAGAGGATAACCTTGAACCTTTATGTGATGATGACCTTGAAGCTGAGTGTGAAAATTCTGACTTAATGTGGTAGCTTTCCTTGGTATTTGACCTTGAACCCTTGTGAGATACTTCTGACCCGAGGTTTTCATTGGGGTTTGAAATAACATTAATATGCGTTTCATTAACTAAGGTGTCAATTTCAAGAATAGTTCTATTAAATCTTCCCTTATCACTGGTGTAAATCACATCCACTAATGAGCGCTCCAAATCACTACCTTCATTGCGATTTCTATCCAGAAATTTTATAAATAATGACACTGAGTCTTCATAATCTGCCATGGATAAAATGAGACTATCCTTATAATCTGATAATTTAGACAGAGGCATAGAGGGATAATTCATATCTAAATACCTGTCCAGTACCAGCTTCTTCTTCTGTACTTGCAGACGATTGCCATTATACAAAGATTTGTATAGACTAATGCCTTTTTCTGTAAGAGTTCTGGAGCGGGTACCAGCCATGTTGAACTGTAGATCGTTGTTTCTTTACTATGCTGTATATAGCACTTTATTAAATAAACATTTAGCATAAACCTCCGGAGAAGGTAAAGAACTACAGTATACAATGCAGTTAACAATAACCATAATGTTCAATTGTACAAAATAAATACAATTTAAAATATTGACAAGAATCATGATTTACAAATAATATGTACAAACAATTAAAAAATATATAAATTCGCCTGGCATATAAAAACATAAACTCAAAGTACAGTGCTACAATACTAGCACATAATATTTTAAATAATGCTGCAAATTACATATGTCAATATTAATAACAAACACGACGCGTCGCAATATAAAAGTAAAAATATAATTTAATACGCGTTAAAATACAAATAAACTAGTAGTTAACAATTATTCGAATGATAATTATATTACTTACACAATGGTGGCAGTAAAAAAGTCCATAAATTAATCTTGACTACATGACACGACCGAACTGAACAAAGACGCTGATACTTTCCCGCGAAACTGATCATGTGACTGGAAGAAACCTAATTAACCTAATAATTTTAAATACATACAGTTTTAAATTGAAAACGAAAGTACAAAGTTCAATAACTCAAAAAGTCAAGATTTCGTCTGATAACAACTCGGGTTAAGAAACATAAATCACTGGCGAGGCAGCACAGAAGTTGTATTTGATTCTAAAAGATTGTCACCACCACAGTTGTAAAACCACTTGGTTTCAATGATTGTAAACATTACAAGGGTTGTAAAACAAATGGTTCTCAGTGGTTGTAACCATCAATTAATTACTGAGTTTTTATAAATGTAACCATCACAGGGGTTGCAAAATCATATGGTTTCAATGAAAATAACCATCAAAGTGGTTGTATATAACCACTATGTTTCAAGCATAAGAGGTTAAAAGTTGCAGTTCAAGTACAAAATAGAATACAGTGATATGGTTTAAGTACAAAATGGTTGACAGTGATATGGTTCAATAAAAATGGTATATAGTGATATGGTTCAAGTACAAAACAGTATACACTGATATGGGTAAAGTATGCCATGATATACACTGATATGGTTCAGGTACAAAATGGAATAGTGATATGAAATAAGTACAAAATGGTAAACAGTGACGTGGTTCAAATACAAAATGGTACACAGTGACGTGGTTCAAATACAAAATGGTATGCAGTGACGTTCAAGTACAAAATGGTAAACAGTGACGTGGTTCAAATACAAAATGGTATACAGTGATGTGGTTCAAGTACAAAATGGTAGTGACGTTCAAGTACAAAATGGTAAACAGTGACGTGGTTCAAGTACAAAATGTGGTTCAAGTACAAAATGGTATACAGTGACGTGGTTCAAGAACAAAATGGTGAACAGTGACATGGTTCAAGTACCAAATGGTATAAATGGTATACAGTGACGTGGTTCAAGTACCAAATGGTATACAGTGACGTGGTTTAAGTACAAGATGTGGTTAAAGTACAAAATGGTAAACAATGACGTGGTTCAAGTACAAAATGGTAAACAGTGACGTGGTTCAAGTACAAAATGGTATACAGTGACGTGGTTCAAGTACAAAATGGTAAACAGTGACGTGGTTCAAGTACAAAATGGTATACAGTGACGTGGTTCAAATACAAAATGGTAAACAGTGACGTGGTTCAAATACAAAATGGTATACAGTGACGTGGTTTAAATACAAAATGGTAAACAGTGACGTGGTTCAAGTACAAAATGGTATACAGTGACGTGGTTCAAGTACAAAATGGTATACAGTGACGTGGTTCAAGTACCAAATGGTAAACAGTGACGTTCAAGTACAAAATGGTAAACAGTGACGTGGTTCAAATTCAAAATGGTATACAGTGACGTGGTTCAAGTACAAAATGGTAGTGACGTTCAAGTACAAAATGGTAAACAGTGACGTGGTTCAAGTACAAAATGTGGTTCAAGTACAAAATGGTAAACAGTGACGTGGTTCAAATACAAAATGGTATACAGTGACGTGGTTTAAATACAAAATGGTAAACAGTGACGTGGTTCAAGTACAAAATGGTATACAGTGACGTGGTTCAAGTACAAAATGTGGTTCAAGTACAAAATGGTAAACAGTGACATGGTTCAAGTACAAAGTAGTATACAGTGACGTGGTTCAAGTACAAAATGGTATACAGTGACGTGGTTCAAGTACAAAATGGTATACAGTGACGTGGTTCAAGAACAAAATGGTGCGTAAATAGTGACGTGGTTCGAGTACAAGGGTGTGAAGAGTGAAGCATGAGTTAAAGACAGCACAGCTAAATTGATTTTCATGCATATTACGCCACTACCCTAATACTAGTACAAGGTACCATACATCTTGGACATGGCTATCCAAAACATTGATACTCTAGTTGTTTGAGTTTGTATGATGAAATTCCAACTAATAAAATTATATCCTAGTTGTCTTTGTACGGTACTGTAGCTGAATTAGGCCATGGAGAAAAAATAAATAAATTACGTGGCACGTGGAACTTAGAAGTGCGCATGTGAAAGTCTTTACGTGAATAAGCTCATTTCTTATGTGTTCTACGTGCTTACGTAAAGATTTCTATGTGCGAACGTAATTTTCTCTATGGCCTCATCCAGCCATCGTTCGATTACTGTGGCCGAATAATATGGAACACCGTTTTAACATATATTCAATTATTTATACCTATCTTCAAATAATTGTACCTAGGTTCAATTTATTACACCTAGGTTCAATTTTTTTAAAGATAGGTGCAATTGAATTATACCTAGGTTCAAATATTCATACCTAGGAACAAATAATTGTTCCTAGGATTAATTCATTTGTACCTAGATATAATTCATTTGAACGTATCTTTAATAGAATTAGACCTAGGAATAATTCATTTGTACCTAGGTATAATTGATACGTCTCTTTAATTGATTTGAAGATAGGTGTAAAACGAATTTTACTACGTTGAATTTTCAAAGCATTAATGATCAATTCATTTAAAGATAGGTATATATAATTTAATTTTACCTAGGTACAATTCATTTGAATTGAACCTAGGTATAATTCAATTATTCCTATCTTTAAATGAATTGTACCTTGGTTCAATTATTTGAAGATACGTATAAATAATTGAATATATGTTAAAACGGCGTTCCATAGAATGAGACCATGTATACAGAAGATTCCCTCGTGGACACGCGAAACTTTTACGTGCGCACGAAAAATTTTTACATGAGCACGTGGAAAATATTATTTCTGTATGGCCTCATTTAGCCACCATACGTCACCGTACAAAACATCACAATTTATACTAATGCCATGTCAAACTTTTTGAATATTCTATTTTATGGAATTTCAAAAGTTTTTACACGACATCAAAAATGTGTACTATTGATAAGTCTACATCACACGACTGTGACAAAATGGACTTTCCACGACCTCCTCCCACGCTGCAGTTTTTTATTTTTTTTTTTATTTCAGTTATTTATTTATTTAGTTATTTTTTTTTTGAGTGACACGTAACGTATGTAAAATCTATATCCGTTACTCATTTGTGAGAGACATATTATATATCTCTGCATTTGTTACTATCTAATTTTGGTTCACGTGCACGCATTAATAATAATACAGCCGGGAATCGCTGAATATTTAATTTACTCGTTAGTTTTGTTTACTTTACATTGTTAAGTGTCAATCTCCCCCAAATCCACTCTAGATCTACGCGTGTGTGAATATATTATTTCCTGTCTTAAATTTTATCAAACATGCAAAATTGCACAAGTTTAGTTTGCTTTTATCTATGTTATTCATTGTCACGTGACAGATCACCTGCTTGTGACCTGAACTTTGTGAGGATATAAGGAAATCCTACATCATTTGTACTTGCGATTTTCTACGCCGGTAACCGAAACATCAGAATTAACTATGGCTTCTGTTGTTAACCCTGTAAGTACTTCATTATTTATCAGTTTTCATCAAATTTTCACAGAATACTAGTAATTAATTCAGTTATGTACAACTCGCTGTTTATCGATTCATTAAGAGGGGTGTGTCTCACCGAAGTCAATCATGTGATGCTAATATAAGTTCATACATACTCATAGCTATGGATGTTTTAGGGAAATATATATAACACGACTTTGTTGCAGACTTTGTTTAGGACTATTTAAATTTTAAATAAGGTTCACATTAAGTTTACATATAAAGTTGACTTACTGTGAGGTATACCTTGGTCAGAATGATTAATCTAGCCAATATCTTGTGTTTGAATAACATGACTAAAAGTCGGTCAGTTTATCATTTAGTTAAACTTTCAAATCTAAAATCTCCGTTTATACTAATAAAAAGTCTACATATTGAGACTAAAATTGAAATGCTGCAACATTTTCCTGTAATAAATCCGGCGTAAAATATCCTTTTATTTGTAATTTGGATGCCGCTAACTGAAACAGTACTTAATAGTACTTTTCTACATAGTTGAGCCCAATATTGTCATTACTTACTTCCAGTACAAAGCTAATTATTGGCGCTACATGTGCAGAATTAAGAATACTAGTATTTCTTTTTGTAAAAATTCAAAATTCTGCACATGTATAGTATAATCCCTTTGATGTTTTT
Organism: Tegillarca granosa; assembly: GCA_029721355.1. Taxonomy (NCBI): domain Eukaryota; kingdom Metazoa; phylum Mollusca; class Bivalvia; order Arcoida; family Arcidae; genus Tegillarca; species Tegillarca granosa. Next base: position 7,444,172 of record CM056595.1, read on the forward strand.
TTACCAAGCTTAATCTTTCTTATTCAATAAGGTGCGACATATTTTCTGATCATGGAGAAATGTTGAATGAAACATTTTTATGACTACATTCCACAGGCGCTTGTTTCGATATTTTAAAAAAAAAAATCTCTTGACCCTTACATAAATAGTGGTAAATCTTAGATCAATTTTCATCCGTATAATAGTTATCATGTCATAGTTGGTTTTTTTCCTAATGTTACATATAAATTTATTTTATCTTCTCATTTCTTCCTTCTTCCTCAAGATAAAAATGGGAAAACCCGATGATGTAGCTGTTTCAAATGATTTAAATTTATTTTTCTTAATCATACAATTACAACATAGAGGACGTTTGTAAACATGTAACACATTACATTAAAATTAACATTAATGTGTGTTAAAACGTATGGTGTAGTTATTACCAATATCCGTTGCTTAGTCATATACGATCTTAGGGTTATCCCTCTTTAGCCGTAGAAAAACATATAAGCTATCAAGATGCCCATATGAAATGAGAGGTAATCTAGAGACGTTATCTTAAAGCTGCGTTAAATGATCAGTTCCAGAGCTTGACCGATGTAGACCAAATGCAGTTATGTGAAACGCAACACCTATATAACCTTTTTTTCAACAGGCCAAAGGTTTGATAATTTTAATCTAGACTTGTGAATTTTTTTTTGTTTATCTGACATTAAAATGACATTTAATAATATAGGTGCGTTACTTTGTTATCAACTTAAGTAAATATACTTGATTAAATTAAAAAAAAATAAAAAAAATATATATTTGTTATAGCCTATCCCATACATTGGTGGTATACCAGGCGGATTAAAGGATGGTACAAAAATAGTTATTCATGGACAAGTGGCACACCATCAACATCAGTAAGTTGACAATGTTACAATCGTCTTATGGACAATGAAATTTGCATTTGGTTGTAAGGTCTTGTAATAAAAACAGTTTTAAATCAAACCATGTCATGATCGGTTGAGATCGGAGAGAATTAGCACGGATCAATACACAATGACAAAGTTTAAAATATTGTAATGAAAATAACGTTCTATCCCAGTTTTACAAACATTCACTCAAGTGTACTCTCAACTCATATTAGGGAATATTTCAATGTCAATTTTTAGACAATATACAGATAAAATGGAATATCTGATGTCATATTAAAATTACATTTAATTTTGAGTATTTCTTTTAGTAAATTCAGAAATCGTGTAGATGACAGTTCTTTCACAAGCTAACGGTTCAATGTTTAAAGCTAATGAAACATGATTAAACCAAACAGACCAACATATGTGTGTGTGTGTGTGTGTGTGTGTGTGTGTGTGGTCAAATATGCAAGTCCATGACATGATAGGACAATAACGATGGCGTTTATGTGCATCCAGATGTTGGTACCTACATACGAATACAATCATTGACACAATCATATTATGTTACGGTTTAAAATGCTTTCACTAGGACACATGACAGAACTATATACATATATTTATATATTCTCTTAAGAAATAGCCACTGCGGTAGCTCAGTTGGTAGAGTGCTCGCTCCGTAAGTGGAAGGTCGTGGGTTCGAACACCGGCCGGGTCTGACCCAAGACTTGACAGTGGGTAGTGACTGTTCTTTCGCCAAGCACTCGGCATTACGAAATGAAAGTCACGGTTCTTTCGGATGGGAACTTAAACTAAACGAGGTCCCGTGTCATGGCAGGCATGGTACGATAAAGAACCCTGCTGTATAATGCCATCGGCGCAACGCACAGGCAAAATTTCTGCACTTTCGCCTATAGCTGGCAACGTCTTGATATAAGTGAAATATTCTTGATCAACACCATTACTCAACTCAACTTAACTCTTAAGAAATACTTACATGATTATGTTTAAAAAAAATAGAAAAAAAGTTTGGTTAATCAAATCTAATAATGGTAAACGATATGATAACTATATAGTTAGGTTTTGTAGGAGTTGAGCTGAGCTGATGTTTTATGTCTAGGGCAAGAATTTTTCACGGTTATTGAGTCGGTCAATTCCGAAACGGTGAAGGAAACATGACTGCCACCGACCTTTGGCAAGCGAACTGACAATTGTTTCTCACATTAGGATTTGCCTGATTGGGATCCAAGCTGTAACTCGGTCACTTGCACCGGCTAGGTTTTATTAAAGATTTTGATTAAGTTTTATATGAAGATTTTCTGTTTCTATAGTAATAAGATAATTTCAATTCATTACGATCATATATAAACAACTGTTTTGCATAATAAATGGTTTGTTTGTTTTGTATTTGTTTTCATAAGGTTCACTGTAAATCTAGCATGTGGAACTAACTTGGAGCCAAGATCAGACACAGCGCTCCATTTTAACGTCAGATTTCACGAAAACTGTGTAGTCAGAAACTCCTTACAGCATGGAAGCTGGGGAGGGGAAGAACGCCACGGGGGACTTCCCTTTCAAAGAGGAATGCCTTTTGAAATCAGGATCATTGCACAGCATAATCAGTATAAGGTAAAAAATTAATATTGTTTTGTGTAGACCTGACACTTTTGTATAAAGTAATGTGCAGAACTGCTGCATTTATTGTTACAATAATCAGAGGTGCCCGAATTATCAATATTTCTTGAAACAGGACAAGAGTACATGTATAATGACTTAAAAGACGAATTAAAATAATGAAAAAACATCTCCGGGGAAAACTGAATGGCTTACAATCTCCGATAAAAACTGAATGGCTTACAATCTCCGATAAAAACTGAATGGCTTACAATCTCCATGAAAACTGAATGGCTTACAATCTCCTATAAAAACTGAATGGCTTACAATCTTCATGGAAACTGAATGGCTTACAATCTCCGATAAAAACTAAATGGCTTACAATCCCCGGGGAAAACTGAATGGCTTACTATCTCCGAAGAAAACTGAATGGCTTACAGTCTCCATGAAAACTGAATGCCTTACCATTTCCGGTGAAAACTAAATAGCTTACAATCTCCGATGAAAACCGAATAGCTTATAATCTCCGATGAAAACCGAATAGCATATAATATTCTTTGAAAACCAAATAGCTTACAATCTCCGAAGAAAACCGAATAATTTTAATCTCCGATAATAAACCGAATAGATTACAATCTCCGAAGAAAACCGAATAGTTAAAACGTCCGATGGAAGCCAATGAGCTTACAATCTCTGATGTAATTAGAGTTGTTCATCTAGATTATCACTGTGATATCTCCAGTATATCTAAGTACATCTCTTAGCAAGCGACTATAGGTCATTACCATTGCAAAAGTTGAGCAAAAGTGAATACAAACAATAAAATATTTGCTATAATAACATAATAAACAGTAGCCAAGACAAAATGGAAACGCTTTAAAACCTGAAATTGTTGTAAAAGGACAAATGACATGAGCAACCGGACTGAGGCGAACCAAGTGAAATTTTCAGGAAAATAGACATACTTTTGATAGCTGTAACTAACTCTTGTCGAATAATAATTGGGCTAGAAATTGAAAGAATGGAAATACATATTCTTCTTATTTTCTTTTGTTAAATGTAAAGTCGGAACTCTTAAACTCTTGAACTCTTAATTACTTTGAATAGAAATTTTACAACGATATTCTCTCTTAGATATTCTGGACTGTTAATATGAAAATGTAAAATGTTCAAATAAAAATATTCTTAAATATTTTTCCAGTAGGAATTTTTGAACAAAATATATTTTCTGTTTTTAGATCAAAGTCAATGGCAACGATTTTGCACATTTTAATCACAGAATTCCAAAACACCGAGTGAACACCCTGACAATTGAAGGAGACGTTTTTATTAGTTCCATTATGTTTGAAGGAAATGTCCACCCTGGTCACCATGGCAGTGGGGTAGAGTATTTTTGCTTTTATCATTTAATTTATTTCAGATATAAGTTTTGATTTAAATTAAAAAAGAAAACTGAAATTGCATTATAGTTTGAAGTGTGCTAAGAATTGGTTACGCGATATTTCACTATATGAAATTTAAAGATGAAACTGTCTGGTAACATTGCTGATGTGACATGAAACGACACTAACCAATCAAACAAGTGGTTTAGCAAAACCGTAGCCTTTGGCTTAGCAGGATTACACCTTCTCAACTAAGCACTGGTGGTAAGGAATCGTGTAGATGTGGGTAAGGATTTTGAAGCACGACACGAACAGTAGGTATATTTAAATTTAAGGGTTAAACACTATATTATTAGGGTTATATCTGCGGAGTATTAAAACATTGTGCAGTATACGTTGGTTACGGTTAAACGTTGTATTGAAAAGTACATTTGTGCAAATAAACTATTTTTTGACGAACATTGTTAAAATGCTTGAGTATTTGAAGTATCTATTGTAGTTTTCTGAAAGGTTTCAGACCTGTCTTTATCTTTATCCAAACATACTTACTTTTCTCGCTTCACAATCTTTACCCCGTCCACTGGAATTCTTACCTCAGATGCCAGGTCGGAAAAATTGTATTATAAAACGTGTGCCTTTAAAAGTACATCTATCATCAAATTTATTTAAAACAATACATAATATTGGCATTCCAGAAGTAGTTATTGTATTCATAAGCCATACATCTACAACTTCAAAATTTCTGATTTTTTTATTTCATTAATAATAATAATAATAATATACATGTAATAATAATAATAGAGAGCGGGAGGTCATGGATTTGAACCCGTCTGAGTCTTACAGAAGACTTTGAATTCGAAATTTTAGACATTGCTTCCTCCCTGTCGCTTGATTTAGAGGATAGAGTATCGACTGATTAACTCGGTGCCAGAATAATTGACTGGGGGATAGGTATGCTGATGCGCGGTATACTGACTCGGTAAACTGGTACCTTACCAAAAAAGTCGCCTCGATTGCGCGCTAGTACACGGCAGGCCATAAAACACACCCAAACATCTCTCAAACACAGGCTTGTTCTTAAATTAATCCTTAGAAATTAAAATCCTTGCTCTCGTCGCGAATAGCTGAAAAATTGGAAACTTGCTGATGCGACATTAAACAACATTATAACAACAACTCTTTGGTTGTCGTTCTTTAAATTGAGCATCTGTCGGGTGTATTGGAAGCACCCTTTTTTAAATTCTTGACCCACATTGTGTGTAGAAATTGGTTTAAAAGTATGAAATAATGTAAGTGCATTTGTACCCTCCCTGTGGACAATTTATGTGTTAAAAGAGGGTCAGGGGGTATCTAAGTGGCAAAGTTTAAGGTGTGATGATACTTGAATGATACCGTGCATAAACACGTTCTTACAAGTCAGGTTATCTCATATCAACATCGTAAGATGATAAAACTAAAACATATTAATAAATATATATTACACAAATACCTGTTACTTGTTGATGTGCCAGATATGCACATTTCGGAAAAATCATTCCCTCATCAGTGACACTAGGGGCCGAAAAGTTTGATAGATAAAAAAAACATAAGCCAAACAGTTGAAAATTAATGAATCTTAAGTTCCAAAATTAAACGAATCCAAAACAGCTAAGGAATGCTTTGCATGAGGGAACAATTTAATAATCTAGATCTCCAATATAGATGTAATTTAATAATAGTATTTCACTTAAAATGGGAGAATTGCGTGTTCCAGATTCTGGTGTACGTGTGGCTTTTGTATAAGCTTGTTTTATTTAATAGTTTTTTTAAACACTGCATGCTTTTTACACAGGGGTATTTAGGAGATACCATTGCTGGAATTGCCGGTGCTATATTTGGAGGTGGCGCAGGAAATAAACCAAGGGTAGGTTAAAACGTGCTTTGGATGATTATCGAAACTGAAAGGAATCTGGAACACGCTCCGCCCCAATTTAAAAATTAAAGAAAAAACACCGCATTTAAATGTAGAAATACCTCAAGTAAAATTATCATTATTCACATAGAAACAAGAACTGGAAAATTAAATTAGCAAAAGAAGTTTTCATTGTCAGAGCTAGAATTACCCACACTAAAGACGCTCAACCCCCTCCACAATAATAATAATAATAATAATAATAATAAAATAATAAAAAAATAATAAAATTAGATAATATCTATAAAAATAAAACGTACCAACAATAAATTTCTCCTGCTTTAGGCCAACATTACAAATTTATTTGTTGGGACTTTGTCGCATTTATATTGTGCTCGTGTTTTTAAGTAAGAGTTTAAGTTCTCTTATTTAATTTATGAGATATCCCCTTTTTAATATTAAACAATGGATGTTTTACAGACGATGATATCTTTAACAATTACTTACAGTTCCTTTTAAATTTAACATCACATTAATTCTTTTTTTTTTTTTCAGATGCATCCCCCGCCACCTCAACCAGGTTTTCCGCCATCACAGCCTGCATACCCACCACCAGGTGGAGCATATCCAACAGGAGGCGCAATGCAGCCTATATATAATCCGGTATGTGTTATTACTAGTTATAAAATTTGAGGTAACGAAGCTGATAAATTATAAGTATGACTCAAAAAGCAACAAACTCAAACTTTGATAAAATTTTACTTATTACACATTTACTATATATATATAAACGAATTTCTTGAAAAATACTGGATGGACCAGAACCACAATTAACAATGTAAACAATGTTAATTATCATTCTCGTTTGATGAATTGTTTTCAATTCGATATATCTCCTTATTTAGTTCATAAAAATTGCAAATAAATTATACAAATACAGGTAAAATATAAAATAACAATACCAGCAATATGGCCAATGAATTTGCGAATATCTTTTTTGCACCTCACACTTATTATTTATTAATGTTTCAGCCTGTTCCATTCACCACCGGTATTTCCGGAGGGATGTATCCAGGTAAAATGATATTCATCAGTGGAGTCCCTTATCCCAATGCAAGCAGGTAATATTCCATTATGCAATGTTATTAGTTTAAAATATATCTTATTATAAAAACGTGTATTTTAAAAATGTAATGCATGTTGTATTAAAGAATATTCAAAACTTTAGTATACATGTATTTACCATACAGCATTTTTATATACAGTTGTATAAGTTTCTAATGTGGGGGCAATTAGGATTATAAATGTAGGTGCTTTTAACCATACGCCTGCCTGATGATTTACTTCTCAAAGTTAGGTGTAAAAGATGTAACATATTTGAACTACATGTAACTGTTCTTGGAACTTTGGGGAAAAATCATTTTCTCGGTATGTCTGAATTGTTGTGATTCAGAGGTGTGTTTATTATATATGAAGTTTAAAAGCACATTATATACAAACCATCTACATAAACTGGTGAATATTCTACAATAATTTTGTTGTTATTTATGTTCACGGTGAATCCATACATGCCAGTAAATTTTCTTCCATATTTTTTGTATTTTAGGTTCACTGTTAATCTACAATGCGGTCCCTATGATGCTGCTGATATTGGATTGCACTTTGATGTTAGAATCCGTGTTGGAGGCGATTGCAATGTTGTAGTTAGAAACCACCATCAAGGAGGACAATGGGGATCGGAAGAAAGACACTCGCCATATTTCCCATTTATGCCCAATGCTAATTTTGACATGATTATAATGGTGGAAGGAAATTGCTTTAAGGTAGGAGTTTTTAATACAAAGTTCTATTCTTACCAATATAAAACTTTTAACACCAAAATGCATTTTGAAAAAATGGCGGCTTTGTTGTAGCTCCAGTAAACAACTTTTGTATAGATCGAAACGCTGTTGGATATATCTAACAATAACAAGTAACTGCAATTTACAAAAAAATGACATAGATTACACAGAAAATGATATAGATCAACGCAAACATGGTATTACACAGAAAATGATATAGATCAACGCAAACATGGTATTACACAGAAAATGATATAGATCAATGCAAACATGGTATTACACAGAAAATGATATAGATCAATGCAAACATGGTATTACACAGAAAATGACATAGATCAATGCAAACATGGTATTACACAGAAAATGACATAGATCAATGCAAACATGGTATTACACAGAAAATGACATAGATCAATGTGAACATGGTATGACATAGAAAATGATATGTATCAATGCAAACATGGTAGAATGAAATGTATTACACAGAAAATGATATAGATCAATGCAAACATGATAGAATGAAATGCATTACACAAAAATTATCGATATAGATCAATACAAACATGGTAGAATGAAATGCATAACACAGAAAATGATATAGATCAATGCAAACATGGTATTACACAGAACATGACATATATCAATGCGAACATGATATTACACAGAAAATGATATAGATCAATGCAAACATGGTATTACACAGAAAATGACATAGATCAATGCAAACATGGTAGAATGAAATGTATTACACAGAAAATGACATAGATCAATGCGAAAATGGTAGAATGAAATGCATTACACAGAAAATGATATAGATCAATGCGAACATGGTAGAATGAAATGCATTACTCAGAAAATGATATAGATCAATGCAAACATGGTAGAATGAAATGCATTACACAGAAAATGAAATAGATCAATGCAAACATGGTAGAATAAAATGCATTAAGCAGAAAATGCTATAGATTAATTTGGTAGATAAAATGCAGTGCACCAAATCTGACATAAATCAATCAATACACTTATGTTAGATTGAAATGAATTGCACCGAAAACTGAGAGATCAATTTAGAGTTTGTATATTGATGGCTGTATAACCATTTCCCTTTCAAGTTTTTCAATTTTCATTTAGTGAGTTCAGTGGTTTACGCCCTTTACAATATTCTTTAACTTGTATCTAGAACGTCAGTTCTTGACCTATGAACTGTAAACTGTAAGCCCATTCTTTAGACCTCTCAGTCAGCAAGGACCCTTTTAGTTTCAGATATTTCAGTGTGTTTAAGCATTTAATATTTTTTTTTTTTTGTGTGTGTGTGTGTGTGTGTGTGTGTGTGTGTGTGTTTGTTAATGTTTTTTAATTGTGTTTTTGATGGTGTCAAGTATTGATTGAATGGAGTTTTACATCCCAGTCAAGAATATTTCCCTTATATCGAGGCGTCACCAGTTAACCTTTTCAGTATGCTTAGGGTAATGTGCAGTGAAGGTGTTTTAGCGTGTCATGCTTGCCGTGACGCGGGGCATCCGTTTTTAGAATCTCCTCTGAAGCCACCGTAACTTTTTTGTCAAGTACACCTTGAAAGTAATATTCAGCTGCGATTTTCTTTATATCCTTTTATTACAATAATTATTACCTATGAATTTGTTACAGGTCGCCGTAAACAACCAACACTTGTTTGAATTCTTTCATCGTCTTCAGCCCATTAGTAGGATAGATCATCTAAAAATAACCGGTGACTTGAGACTGACACAAATAAGATTCCAGTAATTGCCAGACCGTTTAAGAAGCAAAGACAATCATAGATTATAACTAAAGATGGACGCTTATTTCATATAAATATATTCTTTGTTATATAGGCGTGTTTTATGGATAAAAATAATTTAGTCATCATTTCTGAACTTGAATTATTTTGATTATTATTGTGACTATGTAGATGTGCCACAGTTCTTTAAATTTCAGATTATGATTTAACTACTATGTCAGCATTGTTTGTGATAAGGCGAAGGGTGTGTATTTTGATTTACAAAAAAAGATTTGTCATCTTTTTTTTTAAAATATAGCATATTGAATTATATATAAAGATTGAATATTAATTATTTAAAGATGGTATATTATACACTTATTATTTGCTTTGTTTCATTTGGCATTTTGTGTAGATATGCCACAGTTTTCAATATGCCAGTTTATGAACAAACTACTAAGTCAGCATTGTTTGTGAAAAGGCCGGTGCATTTTTAATTAACTAGAAATATGTCATCAGTTTTTGAAATGGTTTGTAGTAAGTTGACAGAACAGGCAAAAGTGCAAAAACTCATTAACGTATCATATAGGTATATAACAAAACAGTATTTACCTTTAAATCAAGTAGTTCTTATACAATGACACCAAGGAATTGTTCAGTAATTACAAATTATTCTCGTACTTTTTGGCAACGAACAATTATAATAATAATAATTTATTTGCTTTAAGTTTACAACTCATCAGCATCTTAAATTACATTACATAATAAATAAAAGAAGAGGATATAAGAAGAGGATTAATATTGTTGCATGCATTTTTATATTTTAGGTCATAATAAGCTACTGTCTTGTCGGGTTTTTTGTTTCTCTTGTTTTTTGCTTTATTAAAAATTTCCGTAAATGTTACTAAATTAATATGCCAGCTTTGTTGTTGTCGTTTTTTTTATATTTAGGAATTGCAATATGTTCAATCGGGATGTTTGAGTAATTTACATTGATATTTTACGATGAGTGCCTGAGTGTCATTTAGATTCAAAATTGCTATAAAACAGTTTTTGTTTAGTTCCTTGTGTCTTTTGTTTTCTGTGATTTACAAAATTACAATTTAGAAATTATAGTTACCATGACATAAGAATTTATGATACATTTTGAATACCTTGAGAAGTGCTTTTATTGTTTTACAGCATTTATTATTTCAATAATGAACTTTGATGATAAATCTAAGTTACCCTTATTATTATTATACTTGCCATATATTTTTAATATTTTATGTTTTATTTGGTATTTGTGTTTTATGATAATCATTTATGTTAACTATATCTTCGCAATAAAATCCAAACAATAAACATTCATTGTTGAATGGTAATTGATTTGCATTTCTTATTGTTTTTTTAATATCGTTGATTACAGTGTTTTAACATGTGGTAGTGGATTAGTGATCAGGTGTGTAACAGGTCACTGTGAAATTCAGGTGTAAATTATATGCAATATATGCACTTTAAAAAGTTTGGATTTGGACAAAAAGTGAATATTGTGTTGGTTTTAGTATGTTTTACTGGATTATGTAACAATGTGAAAAAATAACTATGATGCCTCCAAGGAAAAAGAGAAGACACAAAAGTGTTAACAGAAAAGTTATAAACAGTGTGAACAGCAATTCACCAACAATGGCCAGCGGAGGGGTAGGTGAGATTGATAATAACATTAACTTTATACAGGATTCTCGGATAGATAATGTGTCACAAATGATTAATTCTGAAAATTTAGAACAAAATATGAACACAAATGCTCAGCAAAGTATGTGCTTTCAAACTCATCTCAAAATATGCAGGGGTTTCAAAATGTTAATATGCAGTATAACCCGTACACAAATATGACATCATCAGAACCTCCACTCCTATCTCAACCTCCAACCTGGGTCCACGAGATATTTGCAAGGTTGGACAATGTGTCTATGAGACTTGGTAAACTTGACTTAATAGAAAGTACGGTCAATAATCTTCAATCATCATTGCAATGTGTCAATAAGGAGGTAAAATCTCTGGACGGTCGAGTATCGGCTATAGAGAAGGGTGCGTCTTCTATGAATAAATCTGTCTCTGATTTAAAATCAAAAACTGATAAAACTGAAAAATCGCTGAATGCCGTTAAAAAGGAGATTAATGATGTAAAAGATGTAAAACAAACCTTGGCAAAAATCCAAGATGAAAATTCTCAACTTTTTGAATTAAATTTGAAATTATCTGATGAAATAGATGATCTTAAATGCAGATCCATGCGCGATAATCTGCTTTTTTACGGCATTTGCGAAAACGAAAACTGTGCGGATAAAATACGCAAATTTTGCACAAATGAATTACAAATGACGGATGCCATGGACATCAAGATCGACAGAGCCCACAGCATTGGTGGTTATAGCGTAGCAAATACAGGAAAGTGGCCTGAAAATAATATCCTGGAATGTGAATGGTGGTTTAATGTCAAAATTAGAAGATAATGATTTTGTAAATATCATCAATGAATATGATATCATTATATTGATACTGAATGTTGGATTTACAAAAATAGTGACATTAAATTAGCTAGCTATAAAAGATATACATTTTCCCGTCTAAAAAGAGAAATAAAGGTCCTCAAGGCGAAGGCAAAGTTGTCTTTGTGAAGAATTTGATTGATAAATATGTGTTAAAACGTGAATTGTTCTCCGACACTAGTGTGTGGTTCGAAATAAGTGGTTCTTTGTTTAAAGATAATAAACCGCTTTTCCTCTGTGCACTATACATCCCACCAATTGAATTCAAATTTTATGTATCGTATCAGGGTGATCTTTTCCCGACTTTGAATGATCAAATTATGTTTTATAAAAGTAAAGGCCAAGTAATGGGAGAACAGGTGAAAAGTTGGATTTTGTAATAAATGTCCATGTGAACCAGGATATTATTGATAACTTGGAAAATTTTATAGAATATGAAAAACGATGTTGAAATTGAACCACGTGTCTCCGAAGATAAATATGTGAATTCTTTTGGTAACAAGCTATTAAATTTGTGTAAATCTTCAGGTATTCGAATTTTGAATGGGCGGTACAGCAGTGATTCAATCGGTCGAATAACCTATACCAACTCAAAAGGGAGTAGCGTAGTAGATTACGTGCTTACAGAAAGATCAATGTTTGACAATATAGTTTCGTTTCGCGTGAATGATTTCAATGCCTTTTCTGATCATGCACCATTGACCTTTACCGTTAAAACATGTGATGCGTTACAAACCAACGACTCAAGGGACAATGACGCGGGATTTTGCGCAACATCGAACACTGAAGTGCGACATGTCAAATGGTTTAATTCAAATAAAGATGTAGTTTTGCAAAACGTGTCTTTAAATATTGATAAACTAGAGAGAATAGCAAATGTCGAATGTTCTAACGATAAAGACATTGATGACGCGATTGAAAATTTTGCGACATTATTATCAGAAACTGTGACACTAAATAGTGAGAAATACTGTAAAAAAAATATGGACAAAACATTCAAATCTGCATTTAACAGGTCATCTAGAGGCAGTGAAGACAAACCTTGGTTTAATGGTGACTGTAAGCAACTGTATAACAAATATAATAAAGCTTTAGACAAATTCAATAAAGCGCACACTGACATAAATCATCAAATACTTAATCGAACAAAGAAAGAATACAAGACAATTGAGCGACGATTAAAACGCGAATACAGAAGGTCGAAAGGCGATATGTTGCAAAAATTAAAACACGATAACCCAAAAATGTTTTATTCAGCGTTTAGGAAAAGGTCCAAAGTTTCCAATAAAATCTCATTGTCAAAATTCCATGACTACTTCAAGGAAATGATGGGTAATGTCTCAGAACCAACAGAACTTGTTACTGAGTTTATGGATTTGTATGATTCCGATGAATGTTCATTAAATTCACAAATTCACTGATTTCGCTGTCCGAGATGGTAACATCGAAGAATTAGATGTTACCATCTCGGACAGCGAAATCAGTGAAGCCATCAAAAGATTGAAACGTGACAAAAGTTGCGGCATTGACAATTTATTAAATGAGTACTTCATTGAATTTGAAAAACAGCTTTTGCCTTCACTTAAAATATTGTTCAATAAAGTATTTTCTTCTGGATATTTTCCAAGTGCTTGGTCGACGGATGTTATAGTGCCTTTACATAAGAAAGGCAATGAAAAGGATGTTAGTAATTATAGGGGCATTACACTAGTAAGCAATTTGGGTAAACTGTTTACTTATATTCTGAACCAACGCTTATTAAAATGGAATGAAACTAACTCTATTATTACAGATGCGCAGTTTGGTTTTAAACCAGGTTATAGTTGTATTGATGCAGTGTTTGCCTTACATTTACTTGTTTGCAAATATCTTGCTGCGTAAAAAAGATTATACTGTTGTTTCATTGACTTCCGACGGGCTTTCGATAGTGTAAATCGAACGGCGTTGTGGTTTAAATTGGCAAAACTTGGTGTCACTGGGAAGTTATTAAAGATTTCAATAAAGTCCTTACATTCACTTGTTTGCAAATATCTTGCTGCGAAAAAAAGATTATACTGTTGTTTCATTGACTTCCGACGGGCTTTCGATAGTGTAAATCGAACGGCGTTGTGGTTTAAATTGGCAAAACTTGGTGTCACTGGGAAGTTATTAAAGATTTCAATAAAGTCCTTACATTCACTTGTTTGCAAATATCTTGCTGCGAAAAAAAGATTATACTGTTGTTTCATTGACTTCCGACGGGCTTTCGATAGTGCAAATCGAACGGCGTTGTGGTTTAAATTGGCAAAACTTGGTGTCACTGGGAAGTTATTAAAGATTTTACGCTCCATGTATACAAATGTCAAATCGTGTGTTAAACACAATGAATAGATTTCTTTGTTTTTCAACAGTTATCTTGGTTTAATGCAAGGAGAAGTCCTTTCTCCTGTACTTTTTAGTCTTTATGTGAACGATTTTGAAATGAATTCTATTGAGGAAAACTGTCCTTCGTGTGAACTTCAAATGTTAAATATCTTTCTGTTGGTGTACGCGGATGACACTGTTATATTTGCTGAATCAAAGACGGAACTAGAAAAACTTCTGTCGTCTCTGAAGGTTTACACGGATAAATGGCAACTGGAAGTAAACGTAGAAAAGACTAAAATAGTGGTTTTCAGAAATGGCGGAACTGTTTATGACACTTGGTTATATGATGGTAAACCTATTGAAGTAGTAGACTATTTCAAATATTTTGGATTAACTTTAAAATATACAGGTAAGTTCCAGCTTACGCAATCGGTAGTTGCGGATCAAGGTCGAAAGGCAGTTTTTGGACTTAGACATTCTGTGAGGAATTTTCAATTTAATACCAAAACCATGTTACATCTTTTTGATACATATATTTTTAGTGTGTTATACTATGGTTGTGAAATATGGGGTCATCACAAAGCAGCTGACATTGAAAGTGTTCATCTTGATTTTTGTAAATTTGTTTTAAAAGTAAAAAATAGTGTTCCGAATAACATGGAGTATAGAAAACTCGGACGATTACCGATATATTTACAAAGGAAGTTGCGGATAATTAAGTATTGGACAAAATTATTAAACACTGACAATTGTGTGCTTAATAATATATATTCTAAAATGGTGGATATGACTAAAAGAAGTGTTAGAATGGATATGAATTGGGCTGCTCGGGTAAAACATGACCTTTACAGTATAGGACTTGGCTATGTTTTGGAGAATCAATGTGTTGGTGACGCTCGTTCCTTTTTGATAGTTTTCAAACAGAGACTTATTGATATTTTTCTACAGGACTGTTACTTATTTTTTCAACAATCGCCAAAAGCTATCCTTTATCAACATGTTGTGAACAATAGATTATTTGATATCCAGCCATATTTGGACAAGCACGTATCCCCCGTATATAAACCTTATATTATCAGAATTAGACTGTCATCACACAATTTATGTATAGAAACTGGACGGTACGACAAAATCGACAGAAATCACAGGGTATGTACAAAATGTAAACAGGACATTGAAGATGAATACCATTTTATTTTAGTGTGTAATTTTTATAGAACATTACGGTTGAAATACATGAAGAAATACTATTATAATCACCCAAGTGTTTAAAAACTTGTTCAGTTGCTCCAGACGGATAATATCAAAGACCTCAATAATTTAGGAAAGTTTCTGTACCATGCTGGTGTTATGCGGGACAAGTAGTGTATTACAGTGTTCCTTTTGCTTGTCCTCCTATGAACTGATTAGGAGTGATTTCTATGTATAGTATACAGTTATATTTATTTTCTTATACATCACCTGATTGTAATTGTTATTAATGCATATAAGCCGAAAGGCTTTTTGTTTAGAATAAATATATATATAGTGAAAAACATTTCAAACAACCTTATAATTATTTAAAACAAAGCGACTACCAAGCTTGTTATGCTTTGGGACGTCTTATACGTTGTTTTTGAATGCGCTTTGACATATGAACGATTTCAAATAACTTGCAAGGCTTGTAGTTTGAGGGTCTATAAAATGTACTAATCATTGATGACATTTTTGGAATTGGTACTTATAGGCACGGTTCTGGCCTTTTTTCGACTTTATTATGATTCCCCACCCAAAGGTGGGGAATCATATTGTTTTCGTTCTGTTTCTTCTTATTATGATTCCCCACCCAAAGGTGGGGAATCATATTGTTTTCGTTCTGTTTCTTCTTCTTCTTCTTCTTCTTCTTCTTATTATTATTATTATTTTTATAATTTTTTTTCTTCCTTAAAATTGTCCGGTGCAGAACTCGGAAACGGTATGATGGGTTTCGATGAAATTTGGTACCAACAATCTGCTATCTTGGTAGATATGGATAAATGATCAAATTATTTTCTATCTCGACGGCTCAGCGGTCGGTGCGTGTAAATTGCGTAATTTAATTCCAAACATCTTTCTGTCCAATACGTACAAAGATAGATAACTCTTACAGAATCTTCTTCTTTCTTATTCAGTTTCTCAGATATATGAGCGCCCGATAAAAATGGGTAATCTGAATTAATGTATACAGTTAAGCGCTAAACAAAAATGATTGAATGTTAATGAACTACATGTTAATTAAGTGACTAACCTCTTTCTTACATACATAATTTGTTCTTAATAAATTCTCACTTACTATGTATTAAATTGTTAAAAATATATCAAATTTTTATCAGCACTGCCAAACAAGTTAAATGCATCATTCAATCTCGTTCTAAATTTTAGGATAGGTTCCTGCACCATTAAAGTTTTACATCCATGGGTATTTATTGGGTGAGGGATAGGAAGATGGGGTCTTAAAAACAAAAATCACCAATTTTTCCTTAAACACTTTGCGGTGTGCTATAAAACCATATATAGGGCTTTGTCATAACTCATAAACTAATGAGATCCCCATCCCTAAAGTATATATTTTCTGGTTCCTAATGATAAAATGAAAAGAATGACACTAATCAAAGACACCTAAGGTCCTTTCCCACTGAAGGGTAGGGCTGGGTGGTGCTAAGTTAATGTTAAACTATTGAAATCCCCACCCCTAATTTATGTATTTTCTGGTTCCTTATGAAAAGTTGAATAGAGTGATATTAATAAAGGGCACCTAAGGTCATTTCCCACTGTGGGTGGTGCTATGTACATGTATAGCTTTTAAATAGTTAAAATCCTTTCCAATCATCTGTATATTTTCTTGTTCATTATGGACTTTTGAAAAGAGTGATAAAAACCTCCAGGAAATCATTTTCAAGAGAGGGTAGGGGTGGGAAGCCAGAATTCTTAACACCCACCCTCAGTCAAGAAACACTATCTTATGGCATACTTGATTTCATTTCTTAAGGCAAGTTTACAGGATTAAATTCCTATTCAAAGAATTGTAAACAAATTCAATAGCATTATTACATGTTTTGATATGGATAATTGCTTTAATCTCTTTGTCAATAATCCATTAATATTTACTTCACAGTCATGACACACTTCAATCAAATTTGTTGGTTAAACACCTCACAGTTCGTGAACTGGATTTGCTATCAATCAAAGTTGAATACCTGTCCAATCAAAATACACCAGCTAATAGAATTGCCAATTTATTGGATAGGACCTTTGTCAGAAGACAGAACGCATGATTCTGATCTATTAAACTTGTATAATTTACATACATTTCGAATTATAAATTTATACATGCAGATTCGGACTCCCGTGATCAATTGGTTTCTTTTAACAAAAAACATTGTTGCAACAATGGGGTATGAGGGAATGAAAATGTATATTAAAATGAATACTGCTCGAATTATAATTGTACAATTCGATGTTAACTTTATATTTACTTGTCTTCCGCCCTTTCTCTTAGTCAGCTTTCGATTACTAGTAATGGATACTATCAATCCATCTCGATCAGCAGGTGTATATTTTAGACAATATATAGATTATGGATGGTGGAGAATCATACGTAACTGGTATCCCAGTTACAATCTCTAGTTATTATTATTATTATTATTATTATTTTTTTTTTTTATAATTTTTTTTCTTCCTTAAAATTGTCCGGTGCAGAACTCGGAAACGGTATGATGGGTTTCGATGAAATTTGGTACCAACAATCTGCTATCTTAGTAGATATGGATAAATGATCAAATTTTTTTCTAACTCGACGGCTCAGCGGTCGGTGCGTGTAAATTGCGTAATTTAATTCCAAACATCTTTCTGTCCAATACGTACAAAGATAGATAACTCTTACAGAATCTTCTTCTTCTTTCTTATTCAGTTTCTCAGATATATGAGGGCCCGTTAAAAATGGGTAATCTGAATTAATGTATACAGTTTAGCACTAAACAAAAATGATTGAATGTTAATGAACTACATGTTAATAAAGTGACTAACCTCTTTCTCACATACATAATTTGTTCTTAATAAATTCTCAGTTACTATGTATTAAATTGTTAAAAATATATCAAATTTTTATCAGCACTGCCAAACAAGTTAAACGCATCATTCAATCTCGTTCAAAATTTTAGGATAGGTTCCTGCACCATTAAAGTTTTACATCCATGGGTATTTATTGGGTGAGGGACAGGAAGATGGGGTCTTAAAAACAAAAATCACCAATTTTTCCTTAAACACTTTGCGGTGTGCTATAAAACCATATATAGGGCTTTGTCATAACTCATAAACTAATGAGATCCCCATCCCTAAAGTATATATTTTCTGGTTCCTAATGATAAAATGAAAAGAATGACACTAATCAAAGACACCTAAGGTCCTTTCCCACAGAAGGGTAGGGCTGGGTGGTGCTAAGTTAATTTTAAACTATTGAAATCCCCACCCCTAATTTATGTATTTTCTGGTTCCTTATGAAAAGTTGAATAGAGTGATATTAATAAAGGGCACCTAAGGTCATTTCCCACTGTGGGTGGTGCTATGTATATGTATAGTTTTTAAATAGTTAAAATCCTTTCCAATCATCTGTATATTTTTTTTGTTCATTATTGACTTTTGAAAAGAGTGATAAAAACCTCCAGGAAATCATTTTCAAGAGAGGGTAGGGGTGGGAAGCCAGAATTCTTAACACCCACCCTCAGTCAAGAAACACTATCTTATGGCATACTTGATTTCATTTCTTAAGGCAAGTTTACAGGATTAAATTCCTATTCAAAGAATTGTAAACAAATTCAATAGCATTATTACATGTTTTGATATGGATAATTGCTTTAATCTCTTTGTCAATTATCCATTAATATGTAGGTTATGGCTACTTCACAGTCATGACACACGTCAATCAAATTTGTTGGTTAAACACCTCACAGTTCGTGAACTAGATTTGCTATCAATCAAAGTTGAATACCTGTCCAATCAAAATACACCGGTATCCCAGTTACAATCTCTAGTTATTATTATTTTTATTATTACTATAAATGTGATTTGATCCTAATCAAAATGCAATAACGTTATTGTTGTATAGGAATTGTAGTTTTAACAGTGAAATGATGAATTTCACATAGAAACCAATAGCGAATTTACAAGTTAAAGTTCGAATTATTCCTCTTAGAACGTTGAGTTCTTGTTACTGATATAATACTCATTCTAAACAATTTTGTCCTTGTAATTAAAAAACTGAATGATTATAGGTTCATTCTAAAATAACTGGAACCAGACCATTGGGTACCATTTTGTTATTGTAATAAATATCCATATGTAGTTTAAACAGAAGCTGTTCATTGTTGTGTTAAAAGTTTTTTTTTTTTTTTTGTTGAACTGATGTCGGAATACAACTGGTTAAAATACAGTACAAACTTTAACATGAGCCTGACGTTACTTGTCAACAAACCAATCACAATCGGAAAGCCATTGTGGAAAACCATGATCTGTACAAAATGTGAAAAAAGGAATGACAACATATTTTTGAGTATCTAAGTTGTTTACTGAAAATATTAAATATACTGCAGAAATATATTTTACGATAATGGAATATACACATTTTCTGCTGACTCGAAAACCATGGCTAACGTAATAACTAAATTAATTAAGAACAACGCCTAAAACTCCAATGAAATGATATAAGAAATAAGGGCGTATGATAACAAATATTAAGACTAGCATGTGGTAGGAGAAGTACGTGAGTATTTACATCAACGCGTGCAAAAAACATTTAACTAACTATTACTGAAGTATTTACAAATTTTTGTTCTTTTTATAGCAAGCAGATAACACACTTTAACACATCAACAACTAAATTAATTTTAAGGTATACAAATAGTTTGTTCCGTGTTTTATTTATTTTTTATTATATTTTATATATTTTTTTTAAGTCAATGCATTCATTCATACAAGTTCATATAAAACAGTTGAATGACTATGTAAAAAGACAATAGAAGATAGTACATATGAAGTATAGCCACTTATTAATAAAGGTAAAATTGCAGACAACAATGCGTCCAGTTGTCCTACTCAAAGCATGCAGTCAATACTAAATTTCCAGTCATGCAGGTCCATAATTGGCTCCGTTTGTCTTAAATTAACATGTGCAAAGAACTAGAATGGAAAAGAGATGATGGGTAGGTAAAAATCGACAAATCAAATCTAAAATAGTCTTGATTACGCAAAGTTGAATTTAGTGAAAACTAAATGAAGACGGATTTAGATGGTTTGATATTAAATGAGATTCAAAAATATATATATATTATTAAAAACAAACAATCGTAAGTACAAAGACGTTTTTATAAAACTATTTAGGACATGATTTAAACAAATACATAATTTTATAAATATGTAGTAATCTATCTTGCCGTGATTCCATATTTCAGTAATGAAGCTGTTTCGTAAAATATGACGTCAGAGCACAGACGATATCATTGTCGTAGTTTGCATGATATTTTAATAAGTTGTCTTTGTGCCAGGTGATTGTTTATTGACGCTAGGCATTATACGTGATATTTCTCGTTCTATAAGATATGTAACATTCACCATATAACAAACAACGTGAACAATAACTGCTTCAAATGACACACACCAAACACTTATCATTGACGTCACCGACAGTGAGACCGTTTTAACCTCAAAACGCTAGATTTTTTTCGGATATAACAGTCACGTCAAAGAAACAACCTCGGGTCTCGGTTTCAAATTATTTCTAAACCTAAATCTAGCAAATTTGAAACCTTAAAAATTGTGTTAATTGTTAATCTACAAGAATTTAAGGTGTAATTTTTGGAAGTCATTTAGCAAAATAACATCTGGCATATGCCATTTTTTTAATTATTGAATGATAAAATTAAAAGAATGGTACCGGTATATGACACATCTCATTTTAGTTTTGTCAAAAGAAAATCCTAAAAAGATTGCCAAAATCTTAGTTGAGGAACTATTGGAGCCTGTGAATACTGTGATCGCCAGATGTTGACATCATCTATACGACTTAAAAATACTGCGAGTGCAATCCTATGATATGAGCTCCATTTATTTTTCATAATATTCATATTCAATTGTTTTGTATATATTTGGTGGTTTAAGGATTCTATTTATTTTTGACAGATTTATGAAAAGTAAACATAAATAAATAAATAAATAAATAAATAAATAAATAAATAAATAAATAAATAAATAAATAAATGAATAAATAATATTAATAATAAACTGCGCAATTTTAATGGTATCGCTTCATGCTAAATTGCATTCTGTAGCAAGTGTTTCAATTTTAAATCCTGAAATGCCTTGTTTAATATCTCATTACTGCCTGGAATTTAGATTAACTTACCAAACAATCTTAAATGAAATTATTAGTGCAAAACCATCGAAATCTTTAACGCCTAATAAAAACTGACATTTTGATCTTGACTAAATCTAAATATATTTTTCTTCATAAGTAACCACACTGTTTATCTATATTACCTAGTACTGGGGTCATTTGGGTGGATTCTAGAGTACAATCGATGATTTGTTTGAAATTTAATAGGCAACGCGAGTAAACTAGTCAAGTTGTCTAAAAAACTGGGAAAAACAAATTACATGGATATAGTACATAGTTTATCAGCAACGAGTTTCGGGTTGTGTGGAAGAAATGATATCTCATTGATATAGTCAAGCAATGATATGACATGATGACTTAAGTTCAGCGTAACATGATGGCGCGAAGGCGTTTGATTGACACGGTAGATAAGTTATACCTTCCTGATACTATTCTGCTCAAATTGATATATCTGAGTTAATTTTAATTTGAAATGAATGAATAACACTTAAATCCTGTGTCAATCGCAATTTAGATAAACAATGAAATGCATAAAAACTGAAGAGGCAATTACCAGCTTTCGATTGTGTTTTAGTGATAATAATGTATGTCTTAAGTCCTACTGTCATGTGCAGAATTTTGAATTTTTACAGAGAAATATTCAAAATTCTGCACATGACACTACCAACAGCATCGAATTTAAACTTATACGTTTTAACAAATCCAAAACCAAGTCTTTTTAGTGCCATATAAATCATTGTTGTACACCGTCTTTGCGACATTAAAATATCTTTATTGATATATCATCGCTAGATTTGAACAAAATTCACATTCCATCATAACACAATTTTTATAGTTTCAGTTAATTTTTTTTTTTTTTTTGAATATTTCTTAGTTTTCTTCAATTTTTGCTATCTATATAAACAAGAGGTCCACGGGCCTTAGCGCTCACATAAGGATACTTCCCGAAGTACAATAGACAATAGTAGTAATAACGAAGTACTTTGCCATTTTCCCATTCTGAGTCCCAAAACTATGATTTGTACAGATCTGAAACTAGGTGAATAAATAATACCCAAAAGAAATATTGAAGCTATATCTCTTGTAACTTCAAAATTTTCTTTTAAGATTTTCACTATTTCCCCCTTTACACGGTCGTTACCACTGTGGTAGCTAAGTTGGTAGACAGCTCGCTCCGTAAGTGGGAGGTCGTGGGTTCGAACCCCGACCGGATCTTGAAAGTGGGTACTGATTGTTCCCAAGCACTCGGCAGTTACGATTCTTTCGGGTGGGAACTTAAAACAAGAGGCCCAAAAGGGCCTGTGGAGCTCAACTGACAAAAATTGTTCTTGTGCCTCTATTTATATAAACTCGGTACAGGGACTTGAGCTGATGTTAAATGCTAAATATTAAAGCTGTAGGCCTTACAGTTTCAGAGAAGAATATTTTTAAAATTGACTTCCCATATAAGTATATGTAGATATATGGGCCCCTGGGTGGGACCAAAAATGGCCCGGGGGTCCTTTATTTGTACAAACCTGGTAAAGGGACTTGAGCTGATTATGAAAGCTGTAAGCTTACAGTTTCACAGAAGAAGATTTTTAAATTTGATTTCTAATGGGGTGGGGCCAAAAATGACCTGGGGGCTACCATTTGTACAAACTTCGCAAAAGGACTTGAGCTGATGTTAAATGCCAAATATGAAAGCTTAAGGCCTCACAGCTTCAGAGAAGATGATTTTTAAATTTGATTTCCCATATATACATATGTAGATATATTGGCCCTTGTGGTGGGGCAAAAAATGGCCCAGGGGCCACCATTTGTACAAATCTGGTAAAGGGACTTGAGCTGATGTTAAAAGCCAAATATAAAAGCATAAGGCCTTACAGTTTCAGAGAAGATGATTTTTAAATTTGATTTCCAATATATGCATATAAGATATATGGACCCCTGGGGTGAGGCCATATATGGACCGGGGGCCGCCATTTGTACAAACTTGATAAAGGGGCTCAAGCTGATATCAACTGCCAAATATAAAAGCTTAAGGCTTCATGGTTTCAGAGAAAAAGATTTTCAAAGTTGATATCCCATTATAAGCCATATATGCATATGCAGATATATGGATCCCTGGGGTGGGGCCAAAAATGACCCAGGGGCCACCATTTGTACAAATTGGGTAAAGGGGCTCAAGCTGATATTAACTGCTAAATATGAAAGCTTTAGACCCTATAGTTTCAGAGAAGAAGTTTTTTAAACTTGATTTCCAATATATGCATATGCAAATATATGGACCCCTGGGGTGGGGCCAAAAATGGCCCAGGGGCCACCATTTGTACAAACCTGGAAAAAGGGACTTGAGCTGATGTTAAAAGCCAAATATAAAAGCTTTGGGCCTTACAGTTTCAGAGAAGAAGATTTTCAAAGTTGATATCCCATTATAAGCCATATATGCATATGCAAATATATGGATCCCTGGGGTGGGCCAAAAATGGCCCAGGGGCCACCATTTGTACAAACCTGGTAAAGGGACTTGAGCTGATGTTAAATGCCAAATATAAAAGCTTTGGGCCTTACAGTTTCAGAGAAGAAGATTTTCAAAGTTGATATACCATTATAAGCCATATATGCATATGCAAATATATGGATCCCTGGGGTGGGGCCAAAAATGGACCAAGCGCCACCATTTGTACAAACTTGGTAATGGGGCTCAAGCTGATATTAACTGCCAAATATGAAAGCTTAAGGCTTCATGGTTTCAGAGAAGAAGATTTTCAAAGTTGATATCCCATTATAAGCCTTATTTGCACTTTTTACGAAGTATGACAGAAAAACGCTAAAAACGCGTAACCTAGTTTTTGCCAGAATTTCACGAAATGTACAACCTGTACGTTT
Organism: Tegillarca granosa; assembly: GCA_029721355.1. Lineage (NCBI taxonomy): Eukaryota > Metazoa > Mollusca > Bivalvia > Arcoida > Arcidae > Tegillarca > Tegillarca granosa. The sequence continues at coordinate 7,468,669 of CM056595.1, forward strand.
AAGGGTGTCTAGAAGCCAAATATCACATCAGATTTTGCATATAACCTATGGTTTCAGAGAAGAAGCTTATTTTAGGTTTTTTTTTGCATTCTAGGTCGCTGTGACCTACTTTTGGTTGCCATGGAAACCAATTGTATAAATTTTCATCTACTCCTTCAAGGGATCATTCCTGCCAAGTTTTGTGAAAATTGGCCCGGTAGTTTCAGAGTTTTTGCTGTTAACGGACGGACGCACGCACGCACGCGCACATCATGCCATGAGCTCATCTGGCTTTAGCCAGTTGAGCTAATAAAAACGAGGTCCCGTGTCACGGTAGGCCGCATAGCAAGATAAAGAACCCTGCTGTATAATGCCATCAGCGCAACGCACAGGCAAATTACTGCACTTTCGCCTATGGCTGACGACGTCTCGATATAAGCGAATTATTCTTGACTGGGACGTTAAACGCCATTACTCACCTTCACAGGGTCCCAAAGGATATTCATGCGAATTCATTATTTGAAAGGCCTTCATCAAGGTATGATAATCACCAAGTTTCGTCAAATTCGACTCAGTAGTTTTGGGCACAGAAGATTGAAACGTAAAGTTTACACATTGATGACGTACAAAGTTTCGGCTCAGATGAGGTAAAAATCTTTATAAACTTTTACCAAAAAAAGTTGGTCGAGTTATGTTATCGGACGTTGGAAATAGAAACTTGCTATTTTAACACATATTATAAAGCTGGTGAAATTAGTACTATTATTTTATATTCACACTGTTAACTATTAAAACATATTTTAGTTTTAGCAGTAAAGTAAAAATTTGAACACGGGTCATTTGAACCAGTTTCTGATTGGCTATCCGTCATCCACACTATACGGGTTTTTCAGCACCAGTATAGATGACCGAGAATGGTCCATCGAAGTTACTCATGAAATACGTCACAGGTATCAAAATGAAGAAATACTATTCAGTTATGACAATCTGTGTACAAGGGCAAGATCTTTCGCTTATGATCAAAAGAAATTACGATTAACGATAAATCATTTTATTGCAAGGTACGCATTATCAAGTAAAACTATCATAAAATCAAATGCCCATCATGGATCCCACTTCAGTTAAATTCTAATAAAAGCATTGAATTATGAAATCGCATATCTATAAAGCAATAATCCAGAGATAAGTAATCCATGATCTTTTGATGTCACAACGTTATTCTTGTAGCGATCGATTTCACGAACATAAGTAAACACCTGTCCATGTGCACAAGTTCCAGTGATGGGAATTCCAGTTATCTCCCTTGCATTAAAGGTGTACACACCTTCACTGTCAAAGGTAGGAACCACGTGCTTGTCAACTGCAATGAATATTGCAACAGCATAAAAGTTGATAAACATTAAGCATCCATAGGATATAAAGAGATAATTTGAATATCTTAGAGAAAATTTTTTAAGATATCAAAGAATAGATTGTTATATTGCAACTTTGGTTTTAAGTTTGTTCAATCTTATGGCCGCCGTGATGTATAGATTCATTGTTAATAATTTGATGACTGACTGACCATCTGGAACAGATTAAATGTGAATTCTGATTATTCATTTGATTAACTTTGTGCTAGCTTCAAACTGGTACACTATTCATATACCAGGGTAGAGAATGTTTGTTTTAATGAACATATCCAGTGGGAGAAATTTTACATAAATAGTATGATAGTAAGTACTGTGGTACAGTTAATAAAAATTTGATTAATGAAGCAGTTATGGATAGACCAAGTTTTATCAATCATAAAATAGAGTATATGTAATACAGCTTGTGACTTGTAAAATTGAAATTGGATATTTGATACCCCAAAAACAACTCTTTTCTTAATCATATCTGTAATCTGCTTGACATTTTAAAGGGTTTTTTTTGCATGATATAATAGTTGTGACATTTCTTTTGATAAAAACATTCAGAATAACAAATACAAAAAATTTATAAAATTCTACAAAACACCACCTAGAAATGTAGAAAATACTGTTCAATAAGCTTGTGATTGATTTTTTTTTAATTTCATAAAATGTTCAAAGTAAATACGACAAAAACTTATTTTGACACAAACTGGAAGATTTCATTCATGGAAATGTGTTTGGACAAGTTATTTTCAAAATTAAAGCTGTAACCTGTATTTAAATTTGCTGAATAAATCCAATAACATTAGAGCATGCTTTTGAATCCAACAACATTAAGCATACAATGAATCAAATAACATTGAAACATGCTGATTGGATCAAATAATGAGGCATGCTGATTGGATCAAATAATGAAGCACTCTGATTGGATCAAATAACATTGAAGTATGCAGATAGATTTGATCCAATAACATTGAAACCATTTGATTGGATTCAAAAAGATTGAAGTATTCTGATTGGATGTAAAATTATTTAAGCATTCTTGTTGGATCCAATAACATTGAAGCATCTGTATTGAATCATTAAAGCAAGCTGATTGGATCAAATAACATTAAAGCAAGCTGATTGCCAAAAAATATTAGAGCATGCTGATTTGATCCAATATCATTAAACCGTGCTGATTTGATCCAATATCATTAAACCATGCTGATTTAATCCAATATCATTAAAGCATGCTGATTTGATCAAATAACTTTAAAGCAAGCTGATTGGATCTAATATCATTCAAGCAGGCTGATTAGATCCAAAAAGATTGAAGTATTCTGATTGGATTTAAAATTATTTAAGCATCCGTGTTGGATCCAGTAACATTAAAGCATCTATATTGAATCATTAAAGCAAGCTGATTGGTTTCAATAACATTTAAACACGTTGATTGGATCTAACATCATTAAAGCAAGCTGTTGGATCAAATAACATTAAAGCAAGCTGATTGGCAAAAAATATTAAACCATGCTGATTAGATTCAATATCATTAAAGCATGCTGATTGAATCAAATATCATTAAATTAAGCTGATTGGATCTAATATCATTAAAGCAGGCTGATTGGATTAATTAACATTAAAGCAAGTGATTGGATCTAATGTCATTAAAGCAGGCTGATTGGATCCAAAAATAGTGAAGCATGCTGATTAGATATAATGACATTTAAGCAATTTGATTGGTTTAAAAAACATAAAAGCTTGCTGATTGGATCCAGAAACATTGAAGCATGTTTATTGAACATCCCAGTAGATCTCATTAGTATGAAAGTGTTCTGTCTTTTTTCTCCTGTTTTATTGTTTCTTTTATTAACTTGTAATTTTTGTTTCTAATTGTTTTGCCTGATGCAAAGTTCATGTTTTTTTATAACAAATTTTTCTCTTCTATTTTCAACTTGCATATGCAAGTATACATGTAATACAAAATCTTTATGTATCTGCTTTTAAGATTGTTATAAAGTTTTGAATTTATAACAGGTTAAAACTGCTTGAGAAAGAGTTGCTTTAAGTACAATGAACATCATCATTATGTCTGCCTATCAGCAGACATCTTGTTGTTACTCATAATCTTCATTATTTTTATTATTCTCCCTCATTTCTTACAGATTTTTTTAGAGACTTCTCTTTCTACGTTTCTTATCTGATCAGGTTAAAATTTTGTCAACTGGTAGGGATTGATCATGAGGAGGGGGCTTCCTCACCGTTTTTTGGAATTCGGAAGGACTTTGGAGAAATCTGGTTTAAACCATGGAATTCTAAAGAGTTCTTTCTTTCTTGGAATTTTCTCTGTGACTTGGAGCACCACTTTAGAGAGCTGATATGCAGACATATACTTGCTCGTGATACGTGAATGTTTAAAAAAAAACATGTATAAAAAAATAAAAATGTTTTTCACAAGAAAAAGCAAAACAGTATTGATTTACTTTAGATTGACTAGTACTTTACCTTTTCTGTTTTTATGGTTTGTCTGACATTTCTGTTGGCATTTTAGTAAAACATTGATTTATCTGATTTTTTTTCTTTATCAATAACTAAGCCAGGGGATCTAATCTAGATTTGAAGATTACTATGTATATAAAACTTGATAAAACTCTAATCTATCTTGGAATAAGGAGACAATATCATCATCATAGACAAGTGCATTTATTTGGGAGAGGATTTAAAGAGATCAAGTGTTTTGAGTGTTAATGTAAGTACTAACTAGTATATATATACATTGTATAAATAATCCAGTCAGTCAGTTTTGAAAGCTAGGAAGAATTTTCCAAAAAAAAAAAAATTACTTTTATTTTTAGTAATAGAATAAAAACTAACGACAGCATGGTTTTTCATATTGCAATATATTTCGAATACTCAGTATTCCTTATCAAGCTTACATTTTAACTAACTGATAAACTATATGACAAGATATATATAAACATTCGATTGTTAAATAGATCATACAATATAATTACATAGTACAATTATAGGTAGATTACAATTATATGTTAAAAAATAAAAAAAATCAATTAAGTTTATAGCCGAAGGGTTATTGGAACACATTCAGTAAGAAAGTTGTCTCATCTTCTGCTAATTGTTTGTTTAAAGTTGGCTTTTCAAGTTTAATATGTAAAGCCTCCAGGATCACCAAATCAAAGTCTGTCTTACCTTTATTAAGGGTTTTGAATGCATTGGTAATCCTGGATTCTTTACATGTCTTACAAGTTTCCAGTGGTCAGTATGCTCAATACGGCTGAATACAATCTTGCTAAATTTTTGGACAAACTTATAAAACCGAATATACCAAATCAATATATGTTAAATTCAACAAAAAAGAACTTTTGGATGTGTTAGAAGAAAACAAAATTAAGATTAAAAAAGAACACTTTATTGTTAGTTTTGATGTTGTTTCCTTATTTACAAATATACCTTTAGAAGAATCGATCAATTTAGCAACTGATTACATGTATTCACCAGATTCTATCAAAATTCCAAATTTCAACAGAGACAGAGAAAAATTATTTATATAGACGTAGAGTAATATAATTATTTAAACAAAGGTTAAATTAATTGAGTTTACTTCTGATACAGTAATAACCGGTTAAAACCACTACTGACAGCTGGCAATACTAGTATTGACCTGTTCTTTGCCAACATCCCATTCCAATTTAGAATTTTGGATTTCATTTTTTATTGAAAAAAATATGATGGTCAAATCCAGTTTATTGAGGTTTCAATGAATGTGTTCCATTCAGCAATGCTGGATGTATTTTATTTGTTTCTTTCTTTCAGATTCAGCAAAAGATTCAGAGAAAAAAAAACAAATCAAAGAAAGTAATAAATCCTAATGAACTGACAAAAGAATCCCAAAAATCAAAGAAAAACAACAGAAACCAAAACAAAACAAATCTACAAAAGTGTCCCCTAACTTGGCTAAGTCAAAGGCACAGAAACCAAAACAAAACAACACAGAGGAAAATATTGAAAGTGTGTATATATGTTTAAAGTTTATTTTATTATCTTTTTTTGTACTTATAATGCACAAGTGAAAATATGAATTAAGCTTTTTTTTTTCAGTTAACCCATTGCCTAATGCACAAGTGAAAATATGAATTAAGCTTTTTTTTAGTTAACCCATTCCCATGGTTGTCTTTTTACATTTTAATTTTCTCCAAAAATTCTGTGCCATATTTGACGAATTTGCAATTTTTGTAATACCATGTATGGTGAATGATTTATGATCATATTTACACAAATTTTGCTAACTTAAATAAGGGGTAAAATAATGAAAAACTTGTTACGAAACTAAGAGCAAGAACTCTGACATTTTGCTTGTTTGTGACGTGTATTTGCTAGTTTTTGGTGTTATGCAAAAAGAAAAAAAATTGATAATAATAATAATAAATTGCAAACTGCAAATTTTCTTCATCTGGAAAGAGGATAAGTTGTAATAACTTTGCCTCACAATAAATTTTGTTACTTTATCTTTCAGGGAGTATACAGGTACAGAATGCTATTGGCAACATTTGGGAACAATATGATGATACAAATGGAAGTGAAAGTGATGATGAGAAAGAAAGTCAGTATATAATGCTATCTGGGATGAAAGAAAGAATGTCTTGATGCTTACAAATGATGTCCAGTTCTCTATACAGTTATTTTAATTTGTTGAATTTTCTAACTAATGCTATGGAAAGGTCCAGTTCATAGGCAAGATGCTTGAAACATTTATGGAATTGACAAAAATATAGTTGTACATTTGAAGAAAAAGCGGTGTCTAAAAGTGAAAAAATATTGGTAAAAATCCTTTTACATTTACATTATGTAAATAATTTCATTCACTGTATATTCTGCATATGATGTTGAATACATTGGTGCATATGTAGGTGAATTCAGGGTATCATCAATATCTCTGGAAACGGGTTAAATTATTGACTTATTTTAAGTTAATTGTTATGTATTACATTGTAATATATTGTTAATATTTATTTCATCACAACCAACATATCAGGGAAAATATTTCAACTTTTAAAAAAACTTAATTAACCTTCTATTTACAGGTCAGTCTAGCCGGATTGAGACAATGCATGTAGATACCAGCAGTGACAGTGAACTGAGCGAGGAAGAAATTATGCCAGTTTTAAGGCGTTCCTGTAAATCTTGCACCACACTTAAAAAGCAAGTTGAAAAATTGGAAATAGAAAAGGATGAACTTGTGGAGAAACTTAAAAACCAAGGTTATAATTGTTAAAGTACTTGCTAAAAACATGCAATGATTTGAAACCCCTGTAGTTTTAGTTGACCTGCGGGTGTAATAAATATTTTTTGTCTCGCCTGGCAACTATAGTAGCCATAAGGCGAATTTCTGGTGTCGACGTTGTTGTTGTGGCCGTGTGACACAAATGTGAAAGTTTTCAGTGTCAATCCTTGTTCAGTGCATGCCTTTTCAATTTCTTAAATTTTCATTTAAACCATTCACTCTGGGACCTAACATATAGATGGGTTTGACCCCAATCTTTACTTTGTACTCTCTTTGTTATTCCCAATCTTTATTAACAACCATTTTACATCCTCACACACACAGACATGCACATATTTTACCATTGGTGGGGTATTCTATTGAAAATAGAAAATCTTGGTGGGGTAAGAGAGTTTTTTTTTTTTTATTTCATAAGGTGTACCACTTAAAAATATGGCATTGGGTGATAATTTCATGAATCATAGCAAAATGGGATATCCATTATCCATCCAATTTCATTAAAGGTACAATTAAACTATGCATAACATGATAGACATCACAAGTTGCTGTCAGATTGCATTGTTTATTAAAGTGTCCCAATATAAAAAAGGGAAAAAAGTTCATATTTCAACCACACCACTGGCCTCATTACGAATAACAATATCGCCCAGTGCCATCCAAATCTGGATTTTTAAATAAAGTTTTATGGGTCTCTTTTCCCTGATACTTTCAAATTGTTTCATTGGGTCTTCATGGCACAGGCTTTTACCAAGTACACCTTATTCAGCTGCAACTTTATATTCTTTGTATTTTGAATGAAAAAAAATGATCTTACAATATGCTGAATGAAATTATCCAGTCTGAAATTGAAGACGGAATAATGTAGGCATTTTGAAAATTATACACCCGGACATGCATATAATTTCAGTGTCTTGAAATATAGATGATTTGAATATTTACAGAATATATGGAAACTTTGATGTAGGAACATTTTGATTTTTATCAAATTTGAAACTAAATGTATTGCTAATAATTTACTGAAACAGATTACTTGATTCAATATAAACAGAAAGCAAATTACATTATTTTTTTCAGAAAAAGAAGGAGCCGTGATTTATAGTACGAAAAAACCAAATGCTGGACAAGTCTTGCCAGATATTGCAAGAGAATTTAATGCGAGTATTTTTGTGTTTTTTTTATGCAAAAAGCAGTTTACACATTGAGACCACTTTATATGCCATTTACAGTTCAAGACATGGATAACACATTATTTGAGACCTCCTTAAAAGACACATTATTTGAGACTTTCAAAGTCAATTGTTTGATAATTACTGAGACCAATTTAAAGTCAGACCTTTGTCAGTGGTTATTAAAATTGGATCCAGCATGGTTATCAGAAATAAAAAATGGCTACTGGAGATTTATTTTTCATCTAATGTTGTTCAAATTTGAATTAGAATATTAAAAATTAAAAATAATAAAATGAGGAAAATTTAAAAAAAAAAAAAAAAAAAAAAAAAAAAAAACCAGAAGGATGAAGTTTGCACCAAGCAGTGAAACATTGTGTATGGTTATAAATATTGAAAATGATTATATATTTGCCAGTAAGATACAATTTCCATTGTTAAGTACACAAATAAATTTTTATTACACTTGATATTTCACTTGATATTTCAGATGGTTGAGGTCTACCCCAAAAGCGAGGTTTTTTGGTTTAGGGGTCAGAGAGACTCAGTTGTGTTTAATGGCAATAATCAGCCAGAGAAGACATTGAGCAGGATGCTTGATGTCTTCTTCAGCAAGATGATCCTCAAAGAGTCCTCGGCCAGAGGCAATGGTAAATTCCAGGCACTGGACCAAACAATATTAAATGCATGCATTTGTAAGTATATTTCATAATGCAAAATGCAAAAGTTGAGCCTTATGGTGACTATAGGAGCTAGGCAAAACACCTTAAATTCCACAGAATTCTTGTTTTCAATGTCAACATGGCATGGGTCCATCCATATATAATTAAAATTGTCTATAAGAGCAGATGTTGAAAATATTATTTTAAGTAGTAGTAATAAGATACGATGGTTGAACTCTGTATGGTGGTGGTGTGGTGTGTGATTGTGCATTTAACATGCATTTTCTAATGTATTAAAAATATATTTTTAAGAAATGGTGTCATTCAAGATAGATTTTTACTTCCATCGAATTTTGTGACCATATCAGTAGCGCAGTAGGTTGAGTGCTTGTAGAGTGGGAGGCCTTGGGTTCGATCCCCTACTGGGTCTGACCCAAGACTTGAAAATGGGTGGTGACTTCTTTCGCCAAGCACTTGGCATTTAGAAATGAAAGTCCGAAACTTTCGAACGAGACATTTAAAACCAAGGCCCTGTGTCATTAATCAATCAATTCTATCAAATTTTAAATCTTTAAAAAAAATATTCATTTTCTTTAGATATAAATTTGAAGAATATTAAAATCTAGACATTCTAAGATTTAGTTGTATTTAATCTTTCAGGTTTTATTAAAAAAAGATGGGAAATCGATGTCGCCCCACTCATTAAGACTGTTAATGATAAATGCGCACACCAGAGGCGGCCAAAGAGAGTGGGGCAGTATAGTAGAGAAAAGTATTTAAAAAGAAAAGAAGAAATGAAGGACATGTATACAGTCCTGGAAAATGCTCCACCAAGAAAGAAAAAGAAAAAATCAAAGCACCAACATTAATATTGCACCAACTGTGTTGCTGAAATTGCAAAATATTTGACAAACAATTTGACAGTCTTTTTGGTGGCATTTATATATGTTTTTTTAACGTATATAGAAAAAATTGATATCTCCTCGATATAATGCACAGTAAATAGCATAAACCCACAGAATGTTCAGTCATTTTTTTATGCCCCTTCATGAAATGGTCGGGGCATATAGTGTTACCTTTATCCATCTGTCATTCCGTCATCATTTGTTTTCCGGGGTATTTTCCCTTATGCTTTAAGCTTTTGCTCTGATATTTGTTATATAGGTTTGTTATGAAAAGTTAAACACCGAGCTTTACTTTCACCAGGCTACTGCCATATTTGACAGAGTATTGGCCCTTTGATCTTGCCAGATTCATTCCAGTTTACAAACATTTTGAAACCAGTGTGTTGCCAGTTAATTGTTGTCAGTGTATTGTCAGCAATGTCAGTCTATTACCAGATCTGCTAACGCACTGACTTTATACTAGCAATACACTGGTAAGTCCGAATTCCAGATTGTTATCAGTTTATTGACATTTTATTGCCAGTGTTATTTTATACCCAGTCTATTGTCAGTCTGATGTCAGCTTGTTTTCAGCTTAAATCATTATACTATCCAGGTGTAACCTTACAAATTGCTACAGTGATATACTTAAAAATTAAATTATTTAATTCAAATAAATAATAATTTGACTCAACAAATGATGTCTGGTAACACACTGGAAAATTTTTTGTTCTAATGTCAGTTTGTCGTCATACCTCAAATACAGACTGGTACTAACATGACATGAAACTGACACACACATGGCAACTGAATGTTGACTAAATGTTAACAGACTGACAATATTTATTCAGCTTATTGCCAGAACTGACAACAAGCTGGTATTGATCTGACAATGCACTGGTGTTAATCTGACGATAAACTGGTAACTACAAGGTATTAAACTGACAATATAGGCATTTTCTGTAAGGGATATTAAAAAAACTTAAAATTCGCAACCGGAGGAATCTTCACATTTAATAATATCTATTATTGACAGACAGATTGAGTAATGATGGGTAGCCCTTTAGGACCGACATTAGCAAATTTATTTCTTGGACATTTAGAACAAAATTGGATGAACAAACAGTTTTCCCCTTTTATTTATAGAAGATATGTTGATGATACTTTTTGCATTTTCGAAACCAAAGAAGATGCACTTAAGTTTTTTAAATCCATAAATTCTCAGCACAAAAATTTGGAATTTACATATGAAGAAAACATTAACAACTCTTTACCTTTTTTGGATGTTAATATAACAAAAATTGAACATGGGTTTTCGACAGAAATATATAGAAAAGGAACATTTACAGGTCTTCTTTTAAATTTTAATGCAATATGTCCAACACAATGGAAAAGAGGTCTAATCTTAGGTTTTCTACATAGGGCATATCTAGTATGCTCTTCATGGATATCCTTAAATAATGAAATAGAAAAAACAAAAAATTTACTATTATCGAATAATTACCCTGAAGAGTTTATATTCAAAATTATAAGAAAATTCATTTCGGACAAATTCTCTGACAATTTTAATATTTTTAGGACTAAAACCAACAATGATATAAAATACACGTTTTTATTGCCGTATATTGGTAATGCCTCACTGGTTCTTAAAAAAAAACTCAAAAACATTTTTAAATCCAAAAACATCCATGTAAATATAGTATTCTCCTCTTTTAAAGTAAGAAATTACTTCTCACTTAAAGACAGAAGTAATAGTCACCTGAAGGCATCTGTAATATATAAATTTCAATGCTTGGATGATCCAAGTACTACCTATGTAGGTAAGACAAAAAGATACCTTCAGAGACGAATAAATGAACATTTTAAAACAGGAAGTGCCATATTTAATCACACGAAAACTTGTAAGACATGCAAAGAATCCAGGATTACCAATGCATTCAAAACCCTTAATAAAGGTAATACAGACTTTGATTTGGTGATCCTGGAGGCTTACATATTAAACTTGAAAAGCCAACTTTAAACAAACAATTAGCAGGAGATGGGACAACTTTCTTACTGAATGTGTTCCAATAACCCTTAGGCTATAAACTTAATTGGTTTTTTTATTTTTTAACATATAATTGTAATCTACCTATTATTGTACTATGTAATTATATTGTATGATCTGTTTAACAATTGAATGTTTATATATATCTTGTCATATAGTTTATCAGTTAGTTAAAATGTAAGCTTGATAAGGAATACTGAGTATTCGAAATATATTGCAATATGAAAAACCATGCTGTCATTAGTTTTTATTTTATTACTATCTAGAGGCAGAGGCAAAGCAGGTCTATTTATGGCTCGACCCTGTCTGTTAGTACGTCTGTCAGTCCATTTGTCAGACTGTCTCACCAGTTTGTGTAATCCATAACTCCTATGAAGACCAATTCCAAATTGAATAAAATTGAATAAACTTTTACACAGACTGCACCCTCTAATTTGGTGACATTTGATGATGTTTTTTTTATAAAAGTATTGCATATGGAACTTTATCATTTTTACAGAAGAACATATGAAAGGTACATAGTTTGTGTAATCCATAACTCCTATGAACTTTATCCAAATTAAATGAAATTTCACCCAGTTGTTTTGCCCACATCAGTGATGTGCACCTCCTACAATGCATTTTGGTTACATTTTAAAATTATTGCATATGGATTATGGAATAAACAGTTGTATAAATCACTCAGCCAAGTAATACTATTTAAACTGCTTCATGCAATGTTCATGTGGCTACTACACTCTTCTCTACTTCCAATATATCCTAACAACAACATAAATGCTTGGTGCAGATGTAAAGTTTAGTTTTATGATTATATATATATATATATATATATATCGTATACTGGTTATTTTAGTTACATGTAATTTTTTTCAATTGTATATCTTAAAGTTTTATAGACCAATCTATTAACGGTGTTGTCACTTCTAACTTTTAATTCCTTCTTTAGACAAATTTTAGTATGAGTCAATGTGCTCATTTGTCAAATGATGATAAGATTTTCTCAAGGTACTCCGGTTTCCTCATGCTATATCTCCCCTGATCATCACAAGTAATATAATCTTTTTTGGAACACTATTTCACATCTTCTGTCAGCTAATGTAGATTTCATGGATATAATCTAAAAAAAAAAAAAATTACAAATTGTAAATTACAAATTTTAAAATTATTTGCAAAATTTAAAAGTCAATATTTTAACCCTGTTTTTGATAACATATTTTTATCATAGCAGACTGATATTTTTGTTGATTAGAAAAAAATGGAACTGAGCTTTAACCAATGGTTCCCATTCTGCATGACAATTAGATTGAAATTGTATTTGCCAGGTGAGCTCAAAAGGCTTTAAATTTCATCTCATTAAAAAATCACAGTATCATGTTTGATTTTCAAATAAAATTTTGTAAAATGTTATATTGATAAAAATTTATTTGTTTGTATTAAAAGTTCAAGCAGTATATGTAATCGGTTCTTATTCAGTGTAAAATTATCAAATTGTCGATCTTCAAAGAGATATTTATCAAGGGTATTTCTATTACCTTTAGAATACCTTGATGACCCAGTGGCATTTAAGTTTCCAATTAACAGGTAAATAATACAGAATGTGTATTGGGTGATTTGGATATTGGTTTAATTATGTAATTTACTTATGAAGACACTGTTGAAGATATGATAAACTTTTGATTGTTGTCTTCACATTTGTCATGGTATGTGAAAAACAAACAAAAGGCCTAGAAAATTAATTGTATGTTTCCACTAATTTTGCAATGACAAGCAGTAATGGGGAAGAAATACAGTTTATTTGTATTGACCATAACCTAGATCGGAGATTTATTTTATTTAACCCTGTATCAGAAAACTTCACCAATAGTTTTCCTAAAAAAGGCTTTATTTCCCTAAACTATAGGGAAGCTACAGTGGCATTAAGGTGCATAAATAAGATTATCTCTCCGTTGGAAATCTAGCTATTCTAGCTATAGGTTGGAATGGGGTGTTGGATAAAACTTTTATTGCATAGTGATCCAGTGACCTAGCAATAAAAAAGTTGTAAGAATCAAGAGCAGATCTGAATGACTTGCCTAATTAACCTTATGTTTAAATCTATTCTAATGAATGTTGAAGCAGAAAAATTGATGACATGATGTAGAACAATACTCACCAAACCAGCCACATAATGAGAATGACTTTAGTAAAAGGAAACTTAAAATTGTTTAGTTTTGGCCTTAATGAAAAAAAATGATATCCTTTAAAGGAATTTAAACATGTTAGTATTAAGTATTATAGGTCAAATGTTTTAATTTTCTTTGTAAGGTAGAAGAAAGTACCTCCTTTGTTGTAACAGATAGATGAGCCTGTGTATAATGGTTAATTCATGCATGCTTGTAACAACACCAGAGATAGGAAAGAAGAATAAGTGTTATAGCTTTGTGAGAACTGTACACTTATGACGCTAATAACAAACTCACAAATAGGAAGTCAAAAGAAGAAGGATTTGGTTTTGATACAGGTAAAATAATTATTGAAAATTGAACATTACACAGAAGATTAATCAATATACATACATGTATTTTGATAACTAGAACTAATTTAAACACAGAGAATGATCATCAAGGAGTGGAGTAGGAGTAATGGTGTTTTACGCCCCATTCAAGATTCTTTCACTTATTTCAAAGCAGTCAGTTCTAGGATGTTGGAGGAACCTGGAGTGTCCAAAGAAAATCACTGACTTTGACAAGCCAACTGACAAACTTTCTCTCACAATAAGGATCTGTCCCAAGTGGGATTTGAACCCAGGAGGTGAGAGGCACTGTGATCTGTAAGCACATGCTTTAGGCCCCAATCTGCCCAAGGGGGATTTGAACTTACATGATTATTATACACAAGGAAACCATGTTTCCATTGATCATCAAGGATGCTGCTTTAATTCTTGTGTCTGAGAGTGTTTATCAGTCTATTACCAAGTTTCTTAAATTTTCTCTTAATTATTTTTTAAATAATATTTGGCTAAAACACAAGAATTTAAAACAGTTTTGATTTGACTCTATGTAAAGTTAAAAATCAATTCTGCACTGCAGTGTGTGACAGATAAAAGCTGCTAATTCCAATGATTTTTTATTCTTCTGGATGAATGGAAGAGTGAGGAATATTTGTTACAAATGTATATTATTTGCTGCATGAGTATCCAAAAAGCCTACTCATTACATAAAGCTGTTAAAACTGCCTCTCACCACCAAGGTTCAAATCCTGTTCAGGCAAATCCTAGTGTAAGAAAGTTTGTCAGTTCTCTTGCTGAAGGTTAGTGACTAACCCTGGAGCACTCCTGTTTCCTCTACCATCCCAGAACTGACCACCTAGACATAAGCAAAAGAATCTTGATTTAAGGTGGGGGGGGGGGGGGGGCACGTGGATTGGGGGTAAAACATTACTCCACCCCACTAATTACCTAACTGTTCATATATCTGACATTCTTACCTTGTCATGTGACTTTTTCATTAAATAACTGTCATGTAGCATTGGCTTGTAGGAATAATGTTGACTAATTTGTACAGAAGTTAGGGGAATATTGTCAATTTTGGACAGAAGTGTTGATTAAGTGAATACACCATATATTTAATAATTCAGCCTATAGTTCTTTTTCTCTATGTATGCTAAAAACATTCATTGATTTTCTGTGCTTTTTAGATAAAAACCATTGATGATGCACAAGAATGTATAACTTTTATAAAGTTATGTGTGATCACATAAAAACTATTTAAACCACTGTTCACTCTAGAAGATCATCTTCGCTTCATTGCCCCAAAAATGATTTTGACCCACAAAATACTGTCTTTGGCCAACAGTGACAATTGTTTTAGTCTAAGTTTAATTTAGAATAATCAAGTTATATTGCTTTCTGGTTTACATCTTTTTCTTTGACACAACATTGCTGTTTTCAAATAAAATACATCCAATTATCTCACTATATTGACCCTAATTTTTAAAATCATTGCCCCTGTTTTTAAAGGCTTTGGGCCAGGATGAGCCCATATATGTACTATATCTCTGGATTGAACACTGTTTAACAATTTCATTAGATTAGATTACATACATAGTGGTGCATGTTAATTTACAGTTGTAACAGGAGGGAATAAACACCAGAAAAAACACATCCTCAGTGAGTGCTCTGGCTGAGGATAGAACCAGGCCCTTCTGGGTAATAAGCGAGTGCTTAACCATAAGGTTATCCACCACATTTCATTGAACATAAAATGGCTTTTGAGTTGTATCATCTTCTGATAGAGACATTTCATTATTTGGTAGAGTGTTCCTTCTTTAGTTGGTCATGGATCAGATATCGATACTATAGGTAGTTTTCAGTTTTTGTTTTTTGTCAACACAGAATATCTTATTACAAAGTCTTCTGTCGTATTTGGAAGAGAAAGCATAACATCAAAAAGATGTTGACTACTACAAAAAATTTAATAAGCAGTAATAATTATTTCAAAACTTCAAATTCAATTTAAAAACATTACATTATTGAATTTAATAGAGTCTACATAAAAAATCAAATCTCTTGTAAAAATTTCCCGGATAAAACCAAAATGATTTATAATACGACAGCTTCGGAGATTCTTTGTCTCTAAAGAAGAGTGGATGGAGTTTAACCCTAAGAGTAACCAACCCAGATTTTGAACATTTGTAATGACTGATTTAACCAAACACACTTATTTTGTAGCCTCTTTTTAAGTTATATATCACATTTAGGATGGTAAAATTTAGACCTCTTGCTTCCCCTTGCCAAGTCTAGTAGCTATAGCAACCAATGCTTATATTTACCTTAATAAATTTAGTTTGTTATCCATTATTCAGTCAGTAAGTGTCACATCATTTTCTATGTGTAAAATCAACAAGCTGTAACCATAAAAATTATGTAAAATTGATAAATTACATATTGATAACATTCATAAATTAGTACACGATGCAAGTTTTTTTAAAAAATATTTTTATACTATATATACAATATCAAGCTGATTATAAAAAACAATTAAAGCAATGTAATTTATTTTCATGCTTATTTTTGAACAATTGAAACTCTAAATGTGGCTAATGCATTTGGACTAATCTTGTCAAAATCATGTTACATCGCACAGCAGTAAAACGTTTTACCGATCCAGGTACTGATTGAATATCTGTCATATTTAGTGCTTATTGTAATTACGCGTAACCTTTGATGTAAACATTCTACTAACTATAATACCCAGATTTTCAGTCTAGTCAGCCTTGAATATTGAAAAGACAAGTTTAATATGAGATGCTAATATAATCCATTACTAATCATCGCTGATGCAGTTTAAAACTAATTGTGTTTGAATGTTAGTATTTATATAGATTTTATTAGGTTATTGAGGCATAGTAATTGTTTAATTGATTGTAACAGTGTAAGTACTCTGGACTCGTAAATCATGATCAAGACTATTTGGTTGCACTTCTTAAAGGTTGTGTCATGTATATCAAAGTCTTAGCAAAACATCTATGCTTAAATGTTTTTGATGTTTTATGTATTTTTGATTCACCAAATGATATTGCCTGCATGCGAACATTTTAAAACTAAAATATTGATGAGAACATATTACAGCAAATTAGAAAACAATTATGTATTCATGTTTATTATTTCAATTTTTTTTTAAAGCTAAGTTTTTTTATATTGAATTTTGTATTTTATCTACAATTCAAGTCCCCAAGGCATGATGTAATTTAATTTATAAGAGGGAAACACTCAGAATCTACATGTATGTAGAAAAAAAAAAAAAAAAACAACAGTATAATAAAAAAGAAGAAAAAGTCATTAGCAATTTCTTTTATTCTATCCCACTTTGACAGAATTTAGTTTCATGTTCCTTTTGTTCTCAAACTTGATTTTGCAAGTGGCAGGTTAAGTTAACTAGACAGAAGTTGTCTACTGTTTTAGTGCACCTGTCCTCACTTCCCTAGTGGAAGTCCTAGCGTTTCACTTAAATCAGCCAGTTTACATAGTTTTTAGCTCAACTGGCTATAGCTGATTCTTCTACTCTGAATCAACTAGGGCCATGTAGAACACTTTGGTGTGGAAGGACCCTAGGTGGAGTAGTTTATAAAAAATCAACTTCTTGGTGGCCATTGTTACTTAAAATGAGATGCAAGTTGACTGCTATTTGAGCAATACAGGCCCAATTGGGCCTTTTGTTACTTTGCTTTTAGGGCATGATTTGAGTATGTTTGTGTTTAATTGGGCCTTTTGGTGTATCAGTTGAGTTTGACATGACCAAATGCCCATTAAATAATCCAATAGAGACATATTTTTGTATAGCTGTCTTTCATTTAGTGTGCAAGCTCAGTAAGTTGCAGTTATGTGTTTAATATACAGCTGTGACTAATATTATTTAAAATAAAAATCAAAGGGTTCAGATCAAGAAGAGATCTAAAACCAAAACTCTCCAGTGTGACAGAATGGTTATTCATTAAAAAGAACCCTTACAGTTCATGGTAAATAGCAATTTGTTAAATTTTTTAACTACACCCCTGACATCTAAATGTAAGTGGAATCATTTTGACTTGACTTGGATTTTATTTTACTTCCATTGTTTTTCAATGATTCATTGTAATCTCCTTCCTGAACAAAACTGATGAGAAGATACAGAATTATGTTATGTTCATCTTTCCATCTGTCATGTTAAGATTTCAATTACATTATTTGTTGTATTTCGACTTAGCATAAATTAAAAAAATTGTCAAAAAAGAGACATTTCAAGTAATTTGCTCCTAAAACATTAAAATTGAAAAAAATAATGTCATTGTAATAATAATAATAATAATGATAAAAACAAGTCACTTATAATAATAATAATAAATAGGCCACCCAAAAACAGCAAGATCTACTATAGCAGCATTCCAGAAATTAAGTGTTAGAATATGTAAGCTTTATGATAACATCATTGGTTATAAAGCATTCTTTAATGATCTAGTTAAAACATCTCTATATATAGCTAGAAAATCTACATTGGCATTTTGATTACAAAGTAATGAGTTTAGAATGCACGTATGCTGTCAACAAAAGTTAGCCATAAACCAACCAGTGAAAAAAATGGTCTTACTGGAATATACATGTACAGTTAAACTCTTAAATAGTACTGTCTGGTGTGTCTAAACCAAATGACTCAAACCATTGCTTGTCTGAACCAAACAACTCACAAAACCATGTTGTCTTGAATGTGTCTGAACTAAACAGTGTTGTCTTGAATTTGTCTGAACCAAACAACTCACAAACCCATGTTGTCTTGAATGTGTCTAACTAAACAACTTACAAACCAATGTTGTCTTGAATGTGTCTGAACTAAACATCTCACAAACCAGTGTTTGTCTTAGGTTTTTGGTTTAAAGTAACAAACCATGTTGATATGTGAAAAATAAAGTAGTTTTTGTTTTTTTTTTTTTTTTGGTTTAGTATGAGCTTGGTTTTTGTTATTTCCACTGTGTTGTGGTACAAGTAATTAGCACATAATGTTCAGATTGATGACCTTTCCAGAAACTATTGAAAACTTTGAACAAGTAACATCCTAGTACAATACATATTGGTTGATTTGAAGATATATGGAATTAAAATTTTTAAAAAACCATATTTTCGGAATAATGTGATATAAGAAGACATGGGTCTATGGGTAGAATGAACAATTATTGTTTTGATACCAGTGTTTATAAACCTGTTTTCTTCCGATTTCCATTGATTTGACTTTGCATTTTATAAATAGGGTACAGAATTCTATTATACTATGAATGGTCTTTATTTACAGGTTAGACTTTATCATCAGTAAAGTGTGACATATTCATTAACTTCGCTGGTGTATTTAGTTGAAATACTCAAGTTTAAAAAATGTGATGTGTGCAAAAAAATGAATGAGATTTTAAAAGCTCTTGAACATTAAAGTACTTTACTTTGGTATTATAAGATTCTTACATTTTATTCAAACATCCATACTGCATCTTAAAGGAACATGCAACTGTGATTTAACCATAATTTAATGGTTTATGTAAAAGTCAATATGTAATGAAAAACAATTGTATTTAAAATACCCAAGATAGTTTGGATGTTCTTTTGGGCCTACTAGAAATTTGAAGTAGGAAAATTTGATTTTTTTCTATTTTACAGACAAAAAGGCTCCAAGAAACAATTACAAACTCATATCTAGGCAAGATTGAATTATTGCCGTGTTTATTACTCAGATTTAAGGAATTTTAATACTGAAAATGACCAATTTTAAGTTAATAGATGTTTGTGGCATTTTGGTAATTTTAAAGGAAATGAATTATTGAAGTTAAAACTTGACATGAAAATAACATTTCAGACATTTAAAAGTATGTGATTGTGCACAGGTTGTCAACATTTTCTTTTACAGAATAGTTGAGAGAGAGAGAGAGAGGAGAGAGAGAGAGAGATTTTGTCACTCATTACAAGTAGAAAAAGGGAATAAATGAAAGAAGAGACACGTTTATTTCAACATCATTCTCATTTCTTAAACTTATGATGATGATGATGATGATACCAGTAAGTGAGTAATGAAATACTTGAAATGCTTATAAAATAAGAAAGCAAGATTGTATAACATGAGTTTTCATAATGAGAGAGAGAGAGAGAGAGAGAGAGAGAGAGAGAGAGAGAGAGAGAGAGAGAGAGAGATGGCTTTGATAGGGCAATTGTCATTTCTTTCAAGTAATTCTAGAATTAAAAATAAAGTTAATTTTTTTTATATTATCGTGATAGATAATTGCTCATTATGTGAGGACACTATTCTCATTATTTTTCTGCAATAATTTAGTTATTATTTTTACTGCTACTAAAAAATTGAAATAATTTGTATGAATCAAGTAGACATTATCATTTTGATTGGCTGATGTTGAAAGCATTTGTTCTTTGATTGGTTGAATAGTGGGTCAGTATATTGGAATATAAAGTCTTTATTGGAGTGTAACTTTGATGTTAGATGTTAGATGGGTAATATTTTCATCAGCAACAAGTATTACATTAGTTTATGTTTCCTCAGGGGATAATATGAATGCTCGTACTTTGATTGGCTTTAATGAATCAGTGCCAACACGATTTTGTTCACATAATGTTTGATATTGTATTACAATAATTTGCTAACATTGATCAACAAAGATTATATACATGTATATATACATGTATCTTAAAGCCGAAGAGCTGGAAGCAACCATTATACATAGGCATTGAGTGTTTATATCCTCTAAACTTAAAGTTACTCAGTCCTGGTTCACAGTGAATCAGTTGTTTACAGATTTATTTATTCCTAATAAATCTCGCAATCAGAGATTAACTATAGGTTCTTCATACTGCTGATTGACAACAATAGGTTCTTCATACTGCTGATTGGTAACTATAGGCTCTTCATACTGCTGATCGGTAACTAAAGGTACTTCATACTGCTGATTGACAAATATAGGTTCTTCATACTGCTGACTGGTAACTATGGACTCTTCAAACTGCTGATTGGTGTCTATAGGCTCTTCATACTGCTGATTGACAACTATAGACTCTTCATACTGCTGATAGGCAACTAAAGATTCTTCATAATGCTGATAGGCAACTAAAGACTCTTCATACTGCTGATAGGCAACCAAAGATTCTTCATATCACTGATAGGCAACTACAGATTCTTCATATTGCTGATAGGCAACTAAAGACTCTTCATACTGCTGATAGGCAACCAAAGGTTCTTCATAATGCTGATTGGCAGCTATAGTCTCTTCATACTACTGGTAGACAACAATAGACTCTTTATACTGCTGATAGACAACTATAGACTCTTCATACTGCTGATTGGCAGCTATAGGCTCTTCATACTACTGGTAGACAACTATAGACTCTTTATACTGCTGATAGGCAACTAAAGATTCTTCATATCGCTGATAGGCAACTAAAGACTCTTCATACTGATGATAGGTAACCAAAGATTATTCATATCACTGATAGGCAACTACAGACTCTTCATATCGCTGATAGGCAACTAAAGACTTTTCACACTGCTGATAGGCAACCAAAGGTTCTTTATACTGATGATAGGCAACCAAAGATTTTTCATATCGCCGATAGGCAACTATAGGCTCTTCATACTACTGATGGCACCAATGAGAATTTGTGTTCTTAGAAGACTCAACATTTGATTGGTTGCTAATCTGTTGTATGCAAAACAACTTCTGTCTAAACCAAAGCTGTTTCATGTTAAATATGGAGTAAAGTGCCTGCATTTAAATGTAATTACTGAATAATGTTGTTGCTGTATATTTTGCATGAGAGGGAAAACACACAACCCCAAACGGCAGCCCTAATAGTAATAGCCCATTAAATAATCATTTAGTTTGCTTGAACTACATTATTATATATTAGAAATTGACATCATTCTTGTAGTGGTTCATACAACTAAAGGAATTTTTTACTTTTTCACTTATCCAGGTAAACTTTATTTAGCCCATTGCCAAGAGAGTAAGAACAACACGATTACCTGAGCAGCACAGCGAAGCATTATCTCAGGTTTCTTACATCATATAGCTCGTATATAAGGTTTTCATTTATTATAAACAGTTAACATGTTTTTTCAAACATGGCTAAAGTTTTAACCAACAAATTTAGAATTTTGAAAGCTAGTGACAGTGTCATTTTTGTCAAATTAATGATGAATTACAAGTAAATTCTTACTTTGTTAGTACAAGTATTAAATGTATTTTAGAGTAGTCTATGAATAGTTAAATGTTGAAATAAATGAAAGTTATATCTACATATATGTCATATAATAATGTGGCAAAAAACATTGGGAAGTTTTAAGTGGAAAAAATGTTTTTATAATGGCCCATTTTCTAGTAATTGGCATATATGTACATATATCAAGTAATTTATAAAAGAACTATTATCTAGCCTTAACAAGAATTTATTGTGAAATTGTTGCATTTTTGTAATCATGAAGCCATTAGTCAAAAATAAGTATTTGACATCTAAATTATCTCTTTATGTTTGTCTTGTGTTGGTTTTGGTAAGTATTTTATTATTTGTAATAGATATTTAGTCTATTAAAAATAGGCAGACTTTTATTTCTTTTTCTCAAACAATATTGATTTTATGGCTTGGCATAATCAATTTCTGAATTTTATATTTTTTTCAGTTTCATTCTGCCTAAAAATCTATTTTCAATTTCGATTTTAATTTCTCAAAGCAGCCTCGATCTAACTGCTGGTTCTTATATAGAAGAAACTAACATCTTAATTTGAAATTTAATTTACGTTGAGCATGCAGATTCCAATTTTTTAAAAGTTAAATTGATGAATAAAATATTTTTTGAGACATATCATCATGGTTTGAGAGAAAACAGTAATCTGTAATTATCTCATGTTGCAAATGATTGTTTCTGTATGATTCTATAAATATTTAAAACAGTAGAAAAAGGGGAATTTCTAGAATGAAGAAAGCTGCTTACGAATAAATTGTTGACTCAGGTATATTTTAAGCTTAGGCTGATAAAAGCCCTTAAAAGTTTTATAGCTGTCGTTACAATATTGTTGATAAGTAAGATGTCACTTTATTCAATTTTACACTGGATAATTAGTTGAAGTTCCATAGTTCCGTGTTCCTATAATTCTCAAAATTGATTTTGCATGTGGCTGGTGTTAAGCTAGCTAGACAGGAGGTGCTTAGAGAGCCTCCGGCTTCTGGCTTACTTGATGGAAGTGTTGTGTTCAAATGAATTAGGCAGTTTTTTTTCAAATTTTTTACTTTGCTTTTGAGATTGTGATTTGGGCATGGACTGGTATATTTGTGTTTTTGAGATTGTGATTTGGGCATGGACTGGTATATTTGTGTTTTTGAGATTGGTTATCACAGAGATGTAGTCATAATGTTAAATATATAATTAAATATTCAGTAAAATAAATTAATAAAAAAAAACCCAGTTAATTCTATAAAAAAAGAAAATTATAAATTTATAAAATCATGCAGTATTGATGACAGAAACTCAAATGATATTGACAGAATTACAAGAAAATCTGAGAATGTACCAGGTAAGCATCAAACTTTTAATTGGGCCTTTTTTTCTGCAACTAGTAGTTTTTATTTCAAACTATATTGCAAAAATATTTGCTTTAATAAGAATTATTTTTTCTTTTCTGTTCAATGTACCACACCTGGGGTAAGATGTCCAATGAACTCCTGAGTCTTGATGTTCAGTGTAACCACTCTTGGGGCTGGATGTTCATTATACCACTCCTGAGTCTTGATGTTCAGTGTAACCACTCTTGGGGCTGGATGTTCATTATACCACTCCTGAGTCTGGATGTTCAGTGTAACCACTCTTTGGACTGGATGTTCATTATACCACTCCTGAGTCTAAATGTTCAGTGTAACCACTCTTGGGGCTGGATGTTCATTATACCACTCCTGAGTCTTGATGTTCAGTGTAACCACTCTTGGGACTGGATGTTCAATATACCAATCCTAGGGTCAGATGTTTATTGCATCATGTCAAAAGTGTATAGGAAAATGATATGCAGTGTTATAAAACTATCAATTTTATCATGATTATGTTAATTAATTACTGATTACACCTATGAAGCTTTGAACACTTGGGTTGTGGCCTTATTTGGATTTATTTGTCTGTGTGGTGTACTAATTCAAACTTTCTTTTGATCTTAGTTTTGCAACGTAGTACCTTATATAGTTTATCAAAAAAAAAAAAAAAAAAAAAAAAAAAAAAAAAATTATTCCATTTGTTAAAAATTTTATAATCACTCCAACTTTGTGATATCTAATCAGGCATGTGAGCAAGATGAATTTCTTATGCATCAGATGAGCTTCAGACTTTTTAGGGCCTCAGACATCTGTATTAAGCATATATTACAGCAACACTTTCATACTCTATATAATGTTTATGATAAACATTAAAATATATACTGGAATATATTTTTTAATGTGTTATATCATTTTATATTCAATGTCTTAAACCAGACTTCTATTTGGCCATTGATATTTGAATAATTCAAAGATAAATTTCTTATCCTCCATCTTCTAAAATTCTGTTATATCTCTTAAATGACTTCAGTTTTTTATCATTTTGTATTCTACTAACACTTGAATGGAGAATAAAAACATAGAAATTCAATTTATTGCCTCCCATAAATTGACAGAAATCCGTTTTATGCAGTCTGAATAATATTTCATCAGACATAGTGTCCGGCATATCCACTTAATGGGTTTTTTTCACCAGAACTTTTTCTGACAGGCTGGGCACTGCTGCATCTGTGACATATAAAAAATAAACATAATCTAAATCATATTTCATCAGAAGAAATAACTAGTATATAAAGTGCATTATTTTCTTGATGAAAAAAGTAATTTGTATACACTTGACATTATGTGTTTAAAAAAATGAAATAATCTAGATTCTTTACCAAGTTTTCTTGTATAGTAATGTTTTGACAAATTGCCAGTGGTAGCTAGGATTTATTGATTGTACACTGCTGTCTGTCCAGCCTTGGTACAGATTATTATCTAAAACATCAACTTGTTGACTTGGCTGATTTTTAAGTAGACATTTGGCCTTGTGGAACATTAGTTTTTTTTTCTTGAAGACTAGTTTTATTTGATTTTATTGTTGTTTAAGTGCAGTTAAGAAAATATTGGAAATCATTGCTTTCTAATTTCTTATTTACAGAAAACTGCAAACTATATATATGATTTGATATAGTAGTGATCTTAATACATAACACATGAACATGTGAAAAACTTTTCATAATGAGGTCAAAGGTTATAAAGAAAAACAATAAAGCTGCAGAAATTGAAATGAAATCAAACAAGTAAAGTATTCCTTAATTACAATAGAGTGCATCACACATTTATTTTTTTTTTCAATTTTTTCAATGTGGGTGGGAGATGTAGGTTGGATGAGTTGGGTTGTAGGCTATATGAAAGCAGCAATCATTTTATACTTTCACAGGCTTTGTGACTATTTTTTTAGTCATAATAAATGTGTTGTCAAACATCAAACCACAAGAATTTTTTTTACAAACAGCTAAACTGGATTGTGGGGGGGGGGGGTGTTATTTCTAAGAGTTCCAGAAATGTATAAACTTAATAAACTTGATGTTCTTTTGATATAGTGCTTTCAAACTGTGATGATGATTTACACACTTTAAGGAGTTCTATAAAATTTTGAAATTATTGATAAAAACACAGCTTACTGTCAATTTTGTTGCAGTATTGCTGAAAATCATACCTCAAATCAGTAATAAATTTGACAAATGTAATCAAAAGTTCCCATGTTTCTAGATTTTTTGCAAATCAAAATGTGAAAAAAACAAGCATTTTAACATTAAAAGTGTTTATGAAAATGCAAAAAAATATTTTCAAAAAATTCTTTCATGAAGTTTACTAGATCTTTTGAAATTTGTGTGTCTAATGATATATAGAGTAAAAAAAAACTGTATGATGAGTTGATCAAGTTTTGCAACATTTATGAGATCCAACTTATAGTTTTTACACATAAATTATGATGTTAATTTTAAATGCTGGTACTTTTCATGTCTTTTGTTTTAAAATGCAATATTGAAAAGTGTAAGGTCTTGAAATACAACTAAAAAGGAACCATTTTTGTTTTGAGTTTGCTAATGATATTTTTTTACTTTGAAAAACTTGGTGCATATGGCACTAGAGATTTAGGAATTCATCCTGAAAAGTTACATTTTCCTAATTTTAAAAAAAAAAAAAAAACATTAACCAAAATCAAGAGAATTATTAACCAGCATGCTGATGATCTCATTTTTTCTATTCAAAGGCAGAGACAAATGTATAGATGGTCACGGCAATACTTTAACAACACAATAACTTGTAAAGAAAAGCATCATAATGATAACTGATAACCATATAGTTTAGAAAATTGATGTCTGGACCTTTTTCTCATTATCTGACAAAGACTATCATGAATTTACATGCTGTGTGAAAGAGACAGTTCTTGATCTCTCATCATCTTCTTATTTTCTTTTTTAAGTTTGGTGATCAGGACAATTTTTTAATTTTCTTTCTTCCTTAAGGATTAGTAATCTAAAACCAAGCAGGTAGTGGCAGTTGAACAGGACAAAGATCAATTTCTTAATTAAAAAAAAAAAAGTAAAATATTTTGTATAATTTTACATATTTCTTTATTTTAACATCATGTTGTTTTAATGATGTAACAGGAAACACAGACCTTTTAACTTAGTAAAGGAAAATTATGTGGAATTGACTACACATGGGCGTGGCTTTGTGATGTCATTTTGTGGTGAAACAAACATCATTTGCATAAAGCAGTCTCTTTTCATAGGTACAGGTCCCAGTTTCACAAGTCATTCCTTAACTAAGATTTTCCTTAACTTAAATCTGGCAAAATTGAAATCTTAATAATTAAGTCAATTGTTTAGATATTTAGGATTTTAAGGTGTTATTTTGAAGATGACTTCAAGCTTGTAACATCTGTGTTTAGTTTTATCACAAATGTTTATTTTCAATTCAAAATGAGATTGTCAACATTTGCTAAATTTAAGTTAAGGAAAATCTTAGTTAAGGAATGATTGTGATACTGGGACCAGTAAACAAAAAGATAGTAATGTTCTGGCATTTTTCAATTTGTGAAAAAGAATCTTATAGTGCAATTTGTGTGAGATTGATTGACCTGAACACTTGTGTGGTCAAATTAATATCAGATGTGGCAAACCATGCCTGTCAACACTCTTGTTCAGAAAAAAAAAGATCTCACATTTAAAGTGTTTATATTCTTTTTCTCTTTTCACACCTACTTCTTGCATAAAATGTTTGTCAGTATAGAAATCCCTTTTATGTCTTTGCATATATGTCTGTCTGTCACTGGTTTCTGTCCAAATGTATATGTATGTGGTCAAATTGTAATGTCACATTAATTTATTTTCTCTAATGAATTTTAAAAGTAAGCAAGGTAGGTGTGTGGTACATTGTATATACATGTATATCCATAATATCAAAACCTTGCGCAGTGTTTTCTAAGTTCAATATTAGCACCTAGAAAATTATGGAATTTTAGACAATTTCAGTCAGCATTTTACATTGCACAGGCTTTTGAATTTTGACTCTAAGATTTAACTTGTTGAATTCCTTATCACATGTATTGTAATAGAACACTAGATTAATTTTGAGTGCAGAATAGATTAAGCTTTGTAACTTAATTTGTTTCTATCTAAATTTTGTTAAATTTCATAACCATTTAGATAGCATCCAGTTACTCATCCCTGAATATATATTAAGCACATCAGTTAATATTTGTACATGCTGTTTTTACATTTATTGTGCATTTTGAATTTTTAGAACTACTGATATATAATAATAAGATTAAATAAGCTTTCCCTCCATGGGGTAAATTGTAATTCCATGGAACAACCTTTTTTGTAAGTACATGTGTTTAGTTTTCACATTATTCACTATGAATACAAAAGCAAAAATGATAAATTAAAAATAATAATAATAATAATGATAATAATAATTAAAATAATAAAAAATAAACAATAAATTTTCAAAAAAATAATAATGATAATGGTAATTAAAATAATAATAATAAAAAAAATAAACAATAAGTTAAAAAATAAATACACACACATGGAAAAAGTTGTAAACTTGGAGAAAATTCATTGTTTTTGGAGCCAAAAAAATTTTAATGTTATTATATACTAATAATTTTAAAAATACTTTGTGATTTGAAGTTTCTTTATTTAGGAGTGCGATTTGCAATTCATTGAAGCTTATGAAAATTAAAGTCCAAGAAAATCTAAAATCTGAAAAATCAGGACTTCTGGTACTTCTACTTGTTTTATTTGATAGTATAGCTTGTACCACTGTGGTAGCTCAGTTGGTAATAGTACTTGCTCTGGTAAGTGGGAGGTCGTGTGTTCGAACCCGACCAGGTCTGACCCAAGACCTTTAAGTGGGTAGAGACAGTTCTTTCGTGACACATTCGGCATTACAAAATGAAAGTCACAGTTCTCTCAGATGGGAACTTAAAATAAACGAGGTCCTGTGTCATGGTAGGCATGGCACGATAAAGAACCCTGCTGCATAATGCCATCAGTGCAACTCACAGGCAAAATTTCTGCACTTAAGGCTATAGCTGGTGACGTCTTGATATAAGTGAAATATTCTTGACTGGGACATTAAACACCATTATTCTACCCTCTTAAAGCTGCATTAAGTTTTCCTATGTATAATATAATACAATGAATTTTCTTAACTACGCCTCTCATTAAAATGTGATACTTGATTCCATGGTGAAACCTTTACTTAGGATGAAATTTGCAGGGAATCCTACTGCTAGTTTGATCTACCAAAGATCTTATTTTAGAACATTGATCATGTGATTCTGTATTGAAAACGTCAACAAAACAACAATGAAGCATGATTTCTGACATTAGAAAAGCGATGCAGTAAATAAACACACAAGTTGATTAAATATATCAATTTTGAGTGCGAGAAGGGATAAGTAACATTATTGTGACTAAATCTAGTTATTTTTGATGAATGCAATTCAGCAGTATCATTCTCACACTTTCTGTCGAGTCCATTGTTTACTTACATGTAAGTCTCTTGTGCATGCTCAGGAAGCTAAAAATTAACATATTATAGGGTTGCCGCAAGCTTTTAGGATTTCCATTTATCATGGGCTAATAAGAGTGAACTTAAAAAGATAGTAATAACAACCAATTTATATTGGTTTTATTTATATTTATATTTTTAGAAAAAAAAAAATTTCAGTAATGGGTAATTAAATGTAGTTTTAAATGTGGTTTAGTGAATAAGCCTATATATATTATATACACTAAGTGAAGTAATAGTGAGTCAAAATTATTTACTTATGTAGAGGTGGGCAATCTTAATTGGTGGAGGAAACCAGAGTACTTGTAGAAAACCACTAACCTTTGTCAAGGGAATTGGCAAACTTTTTCATACAAGGATCTGCCCAAGTGAGTGGAGTGAAGTGGAGTGATAGTGTTTTAATCCCAAGTCAAGATTCTTTCACTTATTTTGAGGCAGCCAGTTCTGTGATGGTGAAAGAACCTGGAGTGCCTGGACAAAACCACCAACCTTTGGCAAGTGAACTGACACACTTTCTCGCACAAGGATCTGTCCTGATCAGGATACGAATCTAGGTGATGAGAGGCACTGTGCGCTTTAGACCACTCTGCCACCAAGGCCCTGATCTGCCCACGGAGGATTTGAACTTACATGATTATTATACACATGGAAACCATGTTTATTTAGAACAAGATATTCAGCTCTGTTTTAACAGTTGTTACTGTACGTAGATTTGAACTAAATATACCCTGTAGCTATGTCAGTTTCTTTACTAGTAAAATTATTCACTGGTATATTAACAGCAATAATATCCTCTTTAACCTTTTAATTAAGAATTAACTTACATACATTCTGTTATCCCCAGGTGACTTCCTGCTTTTTTAAAACAAGCCACTTTATAAAACATATTCATTCAAAATTAACCAGTAAAATTTATACGTAGTTCAAAGTGGGTAAAAACCTAATTATTAAACAGTGTTCACTCTAATGGGTTAATGCTTTTTATTTGTCAACATAATATCTGGTGTAACTTTTTTTGTTCATTGTATACATGTATATTTATTTATTGAACTTAATGTCTACTGCCATCAGATTTACTAGTTAACCAATAGACTTGCAATCTGATACACTAAATGTCATAATAATTAAAAAAAACTGCAGATAGTTCATGTTGTTTTACAGGATGAATCGCTGCAGCATATCATGAGTCTGGATCGTGGAATCTTAGGCCCATAATTTAAAAAAAAATCTTGTGTAATGACATTTTAAGTCCAATAGTTTTAATTATCATACAACCTCCCCAGACTTTAGGTAATGCATTGATTTATCTCACATATCGCTGAAGGGTATCCCCGTCTGAATCTAGGAATGTAAAGTCTAAAATTAAGTAAAATTTCCTTTGTGTAATGCCATTTGTAGCCATATATTTACCATGGTTTCTTTTCTATCATTATAATTAATGAACTCATGTCTGGTTTTAAATGAGTCATATAATAATTGATTACTAGACCATTTTGTAGCTTGAATCTACAAATTTAAAGTCTGAAATTAAGAAAAATTTGTTCTAATATGACACAAATGTGGTCTGATATTTTACAATATTTCCTTATCAGTTGTTAATAAAGATTTATTCTTCATATTATTGAAAAACATTTCCCACAGCTCTGTCTGTATTCAAGCCATTCAGGGGAACTGGTTAAGACGAATCTATTCAGTAAGAGAGGATGAATGAATTGTTGCTCTATTTGTTCTATTTGTGGCCTTTGTTATTAGGGGGTCTTTATAGGAAAATGTGTCAATAAGCAGGTGTCCTTTAAACAGAGTACTTTTCAGGTACTTTGAGCACAGGTACGTGAGCTTCACTTTCTGACAGTGACACAGGATTTTTTGTCTTCAAAAATCTGTATCTAGCATTATATTTTTTAGTTTTTCTAACAGATGGATTAAAAAGGGTATAAAAAACATAAAATAACGATCGAAAAACTGTCTACAAGTACCTGTGACATTGAGCTTTATTATTTGAATAATTTTATAGATATAATAAGATTATGTGTGATATGTTACATTTAGTCTTTGTTTAATAATACATTGTTGTTACTTTTGAAAATGAGATTTATCATAGTCCTAGTGTCTTGTTTGTTTTGGGAGCCAATCAGAAAATATATACACTATATATAATATATATAAAGCCTAATCTAACATATTAAACAAAAGGCTTAGGCTGCCTTCTGTGTTTCTGGGAATACTGATTTAGTAGTTTGTCGATAACTTTTGAAAAGACAATTAGTCTATTGGTAATATCAGAATGAGGATGAAAGAATGATATGACCATGGATATCATGTTGCATTTTAATTATATCAAACCTAGTAAGCTCTATAAGTTAGCTATTGCTTTAATTTACTGGCATACTCAGTCAGGCTTGGCTCGTTAAATATGCTGGGTTAGTACGAGGTTGAGTTTGATCCCTGGATGATTTTGTCAAGTAATAACATCATTAGGTGATTTTTTCTTTCAAAAAGCATTCAAGTTTAGAAGAAAAATTTATGTGTCTTAGAGTAGGATATTAAGTTATGGAGTAAAGAAATTTTCACATATCATGGCTGTCAGTTTAGCTATTGTGAAGGAAACCAGTTACCCAGATAATGCTACAATCATTAGCAAGTGGAATGACTTTTGCACTCATTTCAAGGGGGTCATTTAAGGGATGGTGAAGATAACCAGTGTTTCTAGACAAAAATACAACCATGATGACAGCAGGTAGACTGACTTTGTACTTATATCAAGGCATTCAGTTCAAGGATGGTGGAAGAAACCAGCATATCAAGAAAAAACTACAATCATCAGCAAGTGCACTGACTTTTCACTTTTATCAAGGCAGTCAAGTGACAAATGTTTTTTTGACTGCCCAAGTGGGATTCAATTCTAGGCAATAAAATGTGTTGTGATCAATAAGCATGTACACTTCATACCACTCAGCCACTGAAACCACATAATATTGCTTGGGATTTGACGTCTTAAAACTGTTTTTGTCTAAATTCATAGCAATCTTGAAGCTTTGCACAGGTCTTGCCTGATTCTTGTGGTTTTTTTTATTATCCATAAGTTAACTCAATGTCATCCATCTTTCATCTGATATAGCAATGTCTGCAAGAATGTTTTATTTAAACATTTAATAATTTAATTTCTAAATTTTGTCATATGGTACTGCAACACAAACACAACGTAAATACAACGTTTTTCATGTTATACTCCAACAAACTACGCAACCATTGTAACGCTAAACGTGAATGGCGTGACGTAATGACTTTTTCCATTTTATTAGCTGAAATTGTTTGTTGATGATAGTTCCAATGCGGAGGAATTTTTTAAAAAATTTATAATAAAATCAAGAAAAATAAAACAAAACATTGTTTATGTTTCAGTTGAAGTGTTTAAATTTAAATTACATTGTATAAGGAATAACTTGTGTTTTTAACAAGTTTATTGAGTCATAATATGAAAAACGGTGTGCACACTTTTTAATAATGCGCTATGCACATTATGAAGTGTGCACACCGTTTTTCATGTTATGACTCAATAAACTTGTTAAAAACACAGGTTATTCCTTAAATATCTTACCACTTATAACTTAGGTGGGCGTCAATGGCAGAATGATTCAAAGCACACACTTGTAGATCACAATGCCTTTTACCGTCTGAATTGAATCTAATACTGGCAGATCCTTAGGTGAGAAAGTTTGTCAGTTTGCTTCACGAAATCTGACATATTCTCAAACCATTCAGAACTTACTGCCTCAATATAAGTGAAGTAATCTTGACAGCATAAATCACCATTACTTACTTATCTTTTAGCTTGGAAAAACTTTAACCAAAACCATTGCACCAATGTGGACAGTGACAATAACAACACCAACATGGTGACCACTTGACCTCTATTTCTGGCTATTTTTCAGGTTATACATTACCATCACTAAGCCTATAAAATAAACCAACATTTTCAGTACAATATGATATCTGTGATACAGATGAGCAACAGCTTCTGGTAGTTGTTGATAATTTTGTGGTTTAAAATTAAAGAGGAGAACAGTGTTTCACACAAAAAATAAATGACAATTTCTCATAATGCAAAAATAACTATTTTTCAATTTTATGATGGCCTTTATTAATTAATACAAATATTTACACACACACACACACACACACACACACACACACACACACACACACACACACACCTCTTTTGTGTAAGTTAAGTTCTTTTAGTAAAAAGGCAATTGAATTGAGAAAAGTGGGCTTGAAAAAAAAAAAAAAATATATATATATATATATATATATATATATATATATAAAATTGTACAATGTAAAGCATTTATTCTTTATATTGCTACAAACTGTATCATAGTTTATAAAGATGTTGATCTATCTCTCTATAACTACAAATGTCAACATTAATAATAATAAAATGTTCATTTACATTTTGTGACATTCAGTAAAATTACCGAAAATGTGTCACAAAATTAGAAACACAGCATTAAAACCTCATAAAATATGTCAAAATGAGTCATCAGTTTCAGTTCAATATTTTTTAATTTTGCAGAATTTCACACTAAAAAGTACGAAAGCCTATTAGGCTCATGAATAAAAAAAATTAAAAGGCGTAATAACGCGAAATAAAGGCATAATAACGCGAATTGAAAGGCGTAATAACGCGAAATAAAGGTGTAATAACGCGACTTGAAAGGCTTAATAACGCGAAATAAAGGCGTAATAACGCGAATTAAAAGGCGTTATAACGCGAATTCAAAGGCATTAAAACGCGAAATTAAAGTCGTAATAACGCGAAAAAAACTCGTTATAACGAGAATTGAAAGGCGTTATAATGCGAAGTGAAAGGCGTAATAACGCGAATTGAAAGGCGTTATAATGCGAAGTTAAAGGCGTTATAATGCCTTTTTGTCTATATATAGAGCAGTTTCTTCCCTTGAGAATCGTTTCTCTCCAAAGGTTAATATCCCTTTCCACAAACAGATTGATTTTAGTTTAAATTCTTTTAGACAGCCTAAAGCAAATGAAAGTGAATAAACCTTGATCTATCCACATTAACTAAGATAGACACAAATGTCATTTAATTACTATTAAAAGTTAATCAGGATCTAATTCATAAATAGCCATGTGTCCAAATGACATTCTTTATGAAAAAAACTTAAAAATCGACATATGGAACGGTTTCAGAAATAACTGTTCATTTCAGCGCAGGATCGGATGATGTACAGTTTTTTAAATTTTCATAGAAATTATACATATAAAAACTCATTACATTACCTTTAATTGTACAGGACACACACACACACACACACACACACACACACACACACACACACACACACACACACACACACACACACAGACTTTTAATAATGTATGTAGTTGGGCGGAAAATAGACCTAAAAACCCCGGACTTCCACATCATTATGGTAAGCAACTTGCATCATATGACGAAATAAGGGGTTTTAAGGCGAATTGAAAGTCGAAATAACGCAAACTGAAAGGCGTTATAACGTGAAATAAAGGCGTAATAACGCGAAATAAAGGCGTTATAACGCCTTTTAATTCACATAATAACGCCTTTATTTCGCGTTATAACGCCTTCATTTCGCGTTATTACGCCTTTATTTCGCGTTATAACGCCTTTATTTCGCGTTATTACGCCTTTATTTCGCGTTATAACGCCTTTATTTCGCGTTATAACGCCTTTATTTCGCGTTATTACGCCTTTATTTCGCGTTATTACGCCTTTTAATTCGCGTTATTACGCCTTTATTTTGCGTTATAACGCCTTTATTTCGCGTTATTACGCCTTTATTTTGCGTTATAACGCCTTTATTTCGCGTTATTACGCCTTTATTTTGCGTTATAACGCCTTTATTTCGCGTTATTACGCCTTTATTTCGCGTTATTACGCCTTTAAATTCGCGTTATAACTCCTTTATTTCGCGTTATTACGCCTTTCAATTCGCGTTATAACGCCTTTATTTCGCGTTATAACGCCTTTCAATTCGCGTAATTACGCCTTTATTTCGCGTTATAACGCCTTTATTTCGCGTTATTACGCCTTTTTTTCGCGTTATTACGCCTTTAATTTTTTTTATTCATGAGCCTAATAGGCTTCCGTAAAAAAGCATTTAAAAAGTATTTAAAAACATATCTAGAAATTTATTTTCCATATTGATGTAATGAGTTTAGATAAAGCAACATAAAAATTTTTGCCATTAAATTGTTACAGTGTTTGAAACAAACCAACAAGAACACTGGCCCTTGTTTTAACATGATGATAAATGTTTTACTCTTAATTGAAAAACCGTTTGAAGAGATTGATTTCGATTTTCAGAGCAATGAGAAAAACACTTAAAACCTGACAAAAAATAATGTTTGGTAATAGATTTAATTTTCTGACAAGAAATATAAGATTTTGTTTCTCTGCAGGGAATTTTCTGCATTTAAGTTTTAGAGAAAGGCCAATAATTTTCCCACCCTAAACTATGGCAACAAACTTCCTTTTAATCAATACTCAGGGAGTTTTCTAATCTTATGTCTGCAGTTCTTTTATGCATTCATCAAGATATTTTTCTAACACATATTGCAAAGAATTTTTTATCTCTATTTCCACCAGTTTGTTGATATTCTATTTCAGGTATTTCATGCTGTATTATCATGTTATTTGATATGTCTCAATCTGTAATCAGTTTCAGAAGCACCTGTTGCCTGATTATTACACTGGTTCCTTAAGGAAATATGTCCTGACTTTGGGTCTTAATAAGAGGATTTTTTAAAATTAAATACCTGTAACAGTATATCACTTATTGTTTATAAGATTTCAGGGGAGCAAAAGCTTTTATTATATGACTACTGTGTTTACTCAATTCTGATTGGCTAAGACCATGCTAAGCTACTCTGTACAAATCGTTATGTTCACCGCGCAATTTTGCGCGTGAGGGTAACATAACGATCCAAATTGCTCTCCAGGTCCCTAAAAATAGAAGGCGGTGATTTCCCAGTGTCTAAAAAAAGAACTAATCAGAGCCATCGTAAGCTTTCGATAAGCCAATCAAAACTGGCCTACTTTAGTTACCATTTTGAAATTTCATTGTTAACTTTTTTTTACTATTGATTTATTAAAGAAGCTGTTACAAATTGATTTA
Organism: Tegillarca granosa; assembly: GCA_029721355.1. NCBI lineage: Eukaryota > Metazoa > Mollusca > Bivalvia > Arcoida > Arcidae > Tegillarca > Tegillarca granosa. The sequence continues at coordinate 7,504,913 of CM056595.1, forward strand.
AAAGACACTTCTCTGTCATATAATAAAACAATTACTGACTTTTGATTTCGGTTAATACAAGGATTTATCACCCCAAAAGAAATTTAATATTCACCTCGGCCTGCGGCCTCGGTGAATATTACAGTTCTTTTGGGGTGATAAATCCTTGTATTAACCTCATCAAAAGTCATTAGTTGTATAATATACTCCCCACAAAAATAAAGACTACTGTTGCCCACTTTTTTCCCAAAGAATAATTAAACAACATAATTATATTAATATTGTATAGAATTAAAATTAAATTAAAATCCTGTGGCAATGTTTTTTTTATTTTTTTTCATTTTTTATTTTTTATTATTATAATTATTATTATTATTTTTTTTTTTTTGGTTAATTGTCAACATATTTCAGTTATTTATATACGGTTGTTTATTTTTGTGGTAAGTTGAAATTTTCTGAAGCAGTTGCTCAAGCTTATTTTCAGGTAAAATATTGTGCACTTCATCACCAAAGGGGGTGTGGAATGGGTGTCAAACTTTTTTGTTGTCTGCATTAGTCACTCCAATATTACTTGATTGTCATGATCACTTACGGTATTCATTAACTGATGTCAATGAATGGTTTTCTTTGTTTACTCATGGTTTTTGTTATTTACTCAAAATCTGTCGATCATTATTTTTGTGGACAAATGACTCATTCTGCTTTTGTCTCTGTTCCCACTACAGGGTGGGATATTATAATTATTGGGCACTTCCAGTAGGAAGAGTAAGTAATTACCTTCCAGTGATCAGATTGACATTAACTACAAACTATCTGTTATTTTGTGTTTGATTTGTTTATCTCATTCAGGTATTAAGGAGTTCCAGTGTGAAAAATGATATTTCTGCTGGTGGAGTAAATCTCCTTGTCAGTATCCTTAACTCATTAGACAGTACTTTGTGCTGTCAAAAAATGTACCATGTAGCAACATTTTCAGCTATCTTAATTTTTTGAAATTTATTTCAATTAAGGTCTGTTCCTTCATGCAAAGCATTCTTAGCTGAATTTGGATTCATGTAATTTTGGAACTGTAGATTCATTAATTTTTTAAATGTTTTGATTATCTTTTTTATCTGTCACATTTTTCGAATTTCTGAATTGTGCACATATGCCACATTAAAATTAAACAGGTATTTTTGTTAAATATTTAGATTATGATACAAATCTGCCAGCCTCTAGATAATAGTTCATAATAAATTATTATCAACATTAAGTTTTGCAGTTGATAAAATTCATTCAGATCAATGCAGTTTGAGGTATTAAATTAAAATTACTTAACAAACATTATTTTCATTGAAACTGTATTGGCAGGATCTCAATGTTTTCTCTTTTTGTTAAAGTTATTTTTCATCATCCTAATTATATTTAATGTAAGTTAAATAAGAATATCTATTTGATGGTATAGTTTTAAAGTTTTAACTGTAAAGTTCACAAATACAGTGCAATACCCAACAAATAAAAGAAACTATACATATGTGCAATCACTCCCCTAAATTTCAAAAATTAAGTTGCTTTAAAATGATGCATATTTCGGGAATGGCTGAAAATAAATGTTTTGCAAAATGTAGTACAGAATTCCTGTATAATATTTCAGTTTAAATTGTAGTTGTTTATAAAAATAAAACAGCACATGGTCATGTCAATTTGTTCTTTAATTTATAAGTGCAAGAGACTTTGGCATGCTGTAAAAACTATATCCTCCTAACATCTTGCAACAATTTATCATTGTGACAAAATGCAATACAGCTTAGTTGTGATAGAGTTTTATAGCATTGTGACTTCTGTGAATGCTGTTTCTGGATCAGACCTAAAAAACTGATGTCATGGCAGGTGTGGCATGTTAAAGAACCCTGCCTGCACATTGCACTAAGTGCATTGCAAAGGTCCAAATTTCTGCCACTTCACCTATAGTTGGTGAAGTCTCAATATAAGTGAAATATTCTTGACTGGGACATAAAACCCCATTAAATCAATCAACCAATCAAGCTTTCTAGATCAAAAAAAGTGTCCCAAATAATTGAGCAGGATTTGAACCTAGACAGTGAGAAGCACTGGAATCCATAAGTGATTTGAACCTGGACAGTGAGAAGACTGTTAGCCACTTGGCCATTGAGGCACCTCATATTAAGAGACAATTAAGGGTAAAGTGATTAGACTTCAAAAATTCCCATGAGATTTCTTTGCCTCCATGTAAAAACAAAATATCCCCAGATGTTCTTGTTTTTTCTTCCTGTCCTTTTTATTTGAACCAAGAAATGAACATCCTGATTTGGTCTCTTAAATTGACTTGGAGTTTTGTTTTTAATTTTTTATTTGTTTGTCACAAGACCTGTTACATCACTTATATGTTAATTTTTCTATTTAGAAAATAATAAAATTAAAAAAAATAAAAAATTAAAAATTGTTGCATGATAGGTATAACAATTTCATTGCACATAAAAACAAAAGGCAGTAAACTATCCCACTGTTGGTTATATCAACTGCCATCTGTCTGTCTGTCAAAATTCTGCATCACACATATACAGCCAACCAGATGGTATATAGTTAATATCCCAAAGTTGTTTAGTTTAAAACACATAATGGAATACTATTCAAGACATTAAATGAAATTTGTTATACATGTCAGCCAGTTTAACTGGAGAATAAGTCATCTGTTTTCAATTATATTGACTTGGACATGTAAATAACAGTTGGATGTTGCTATTAACAAGCATTATGTCATCAAAAAGATGTGGCTATTTTGTAATGACTGACATTTTCTTGATGTTTAGAATTTTGATGTCTGATGTTGTTAAGTAGCTCAGTGATAAAGTTATGGTTAGTATTGGCACATATCTTATATAAATTATAGTGTGAGTATCTCATTTTGAAAGACAATCTCCACCAATCAGGAAAAAGCTATTGATTTTAAAATGCCAATAATCAGGAGCTAATGAGCGTGAATCCTCCGTAAATCTATACATATTATGTACATTACATGATATGAAAACCCATCAGGCGGATTTTGTCTAATGAAAACAACAGAGTTAAAAATTACAAGATCTATGTTATAATATACATGCTAGGGACTTTATTGACAAGATCGTTTGTTATAGGATTATTATTGAAGAGATTTTTATGTTGTATAAAACCTGCAGAAATTGATATATGGATTTTCAAAAATAACCTTATCATAGAGTAATATAAAAAAGGTAGGTACCACATTTTGACAAAATAAAACTAGCAGCCTGATCATTGTGATGTTGTTGAAATGAGAGATTTTTTTTTAGAATACAGAAACTGAAGTTTGTATGAAAGAATTATCAGAAATATTCATAATTGTTATATTGTTTAGGATTTTAGAGGTAAATTTAACAAAGTATTAGCATTGTGATGATGTTTTCAGTTTTTTTAAAATATTTGTGAAATTTTAACAATAAATTGATGTTTCACATTATTTCCATATGGATTTTGCATTTGAGGAAGGTGTTTTTGAATTAGAACTGTCAATTTGCTGTATAAACTCATTTTATTTTGGATTTGGAATCAGTAAAATCATCTAAAAATCCCCTAAAAGTCTTTTGGGGGTAAAAATGCCACTCAGTGAAAGTTATAAAAAGAAGCACTGTATTTAATTATGAATGTAACTATACCTAATTAATTAAAATTGCCTTAGGATAATTTTCTCACAGTTTAATAATTAATTATATTGGTATATTATTTTGGAAATGGGTTCCATTTTGGCCCAAGATTAACCTATTTATGGTACTTTGGAAATGGGTTCCATTTTGGCCCCAGATTAACCTATTTATGATAATTTGGAAATGGTTCCATTTTGGCCCCAGATTAACTATTAATGATAATTTGGAAATGGGTTCCATTTTGGCCCTAGATTAACCTATTTATGGTACTTTGGAAATGGGTTCCATTTCGGCCCCAGATTAACTATTTATGGTACTTTGGAAATGGGTTCCATTTTAGCACCAGATTAATCTATATAATAGATCTATGACTGATAATAAGCAGGTAATTATATTGTGATATTTGTATTGAATATTTATGTAATTAATGTAAGGAGTAGCTGATGAGGACTATAGGCTGTGAACTTGTTAATTAGGTTCAAATATTATACACAGCAGGAAATCGTCATTTTGTTACAGGTGTGATCAGGTGTAATACAGATTACAGTAATGTTGATAGATAATCAATATACAAACCAGGTTATAATTCACCTGTGTTTTGTCCCCTTATGGGCAATCTCAGAAATTAGACTGAAACTCTGGATCTTAGCTTGATTCTGAATCTCAGATTTTACATAAGAAAATTAAGAAAATATAACAGGTCTGGCTACTGATTTAAGTATTAAACCATGCTAGTGGGGGTCATCCAAAAACAAATGTGATGTATCCCTAATGTGTTTGAGTTTTGATCTATTATTTCTCATGAATTGTGGAATGTGTTCAGGGATTATACTTAATTTTTATAGGTACCAATCCATATTGTACCTGTAATGGAAAGGAAAAAATGCAGGTTCAGACCAGGGATCGAACTCAGAACCTCTCACACTAGGCAAATGCTCCACTGCCAAGCTATCCAGTCCACAACTTTCCTCCCCTTCTATTCTTGAGATTCCTGATGGTTTTATGGGAAATCTCACCCAAAAATCCTTCAGATGGATTTATCTGGCCTTCAATTGCCAGTCCACCATTGTCAAAAGTCACTGTGGCCACCAAACTGTAACCTTTTTTGCTTTTCTAAATAATTTTGGTTTAGTTCTAAAGATTTTCCTGGAAGATTCCTCAATTTATTGCCAAAACTTTAAGAAAAATTTGATTATTTTAAATTTTACACATACCTAACTGTTACTGTCTATTTTGGATGGGTCCTTGAGTATATCAGTAACAGTTTACCTACTCTCAAAAATTATGCTTTATTTTTTAAGATAATTCTCTTTAATTATAATATAGATTTGTATAATCTATAATATTATACATGTATTTTCCCCTCCTCCCCACTATCCCACTATTCACTCAATTTTCATTACTTTTATTTGAATAGATTATATGCCCACAGAGTTTTATTTACTGAATTGAACTATATGTTCTTAGAGGTCCCCAACCCACTTAATATATATATATATATAACACATAAACTTAAATGTCTCCTAACCATATAACTTTGATATAACAATATCTTGAACTTGGTTTTAACATCATGTCAGTACTAGAAATAACATTTTATGTGGCTTATATTGGAGTGTAGATGCTATTTGATTATCAATGCCTTTAGGAAATTGTAACTCAAAACTACGTATAATGAACTTCAAAATACTTTGTACCGGTAGTTTAATACAGAATTGACAATAATGCTCGGAATTTTTAACCCCAAAAAAATGAATACATTAAATGATTATAATAAATAAATAAATAAATAAATAAATAAATAAATGAGAGTCAGTTAAGTAAATTCGAATAAATATGAACTCAACTTTGAGGTAAGGAATTTAGGAATGACATTTTATGTGGTCTTGTTGTTTAAATTTTTATACCTGTTATGATTACCTGTAGGTAAAAGTGATTTCTAATTGTAATAAAATCAGATAAATTTAAATCTTTTCAGAGAGACAGATTGATTGACAAATGAATGAGTATGGTAGATTGACTCAGTTTGGAAATAATATTTATATAACTATTAGATTGTTTTTAAATTATTTAATTTAATTTAATCTTATTAACCAAAATCATTGGTCCTTTTAAAATTACTAAACATGCAATGATAATTATAATAGGTGTTGACCTCTTTTATTACAACATTGTCTTTTTTAACAGGCAGATTTCACAGTGTGTGAGCTACCACACATCAAAAATTTGCTTACAACATTTTAGTGTAAGAAGAAAATAGGAATTGATAATTGATTATTTTGATGATGCAGGTGGAAAATGGTTACAACATTCTACAAAATAGTAGAATCTCTATTTTTTTTTTTTATTAAAAATTCACATTTTAACGAACAAAACCTTGTGTATATATTATAAAACACATTATGCTGACATGTACACGTATATATTATAAATACAATGTAATAATTAAAATGAGATTTTTCTTGGTTTTATTCTGTTTTGACTGGCCCCAGTTCCACAATAATTTTTCTTAGTAACTAAGATTTTCCTTGTCTTAAATCTGGCAAATTTAAAGTGGTAATAATTTTATTAATTGTCCAGATTTACAGGGATTTAAGGTGTCATTTTGAAGATCACTTCAAGCTCATTACATCCATATTTAGTTTTGTTAAAAATGTTTATTCACAGTTCCAAAAGAGATTGTTGAAATTTACTAAATTCCAGTTAAGATAAATATTAGTTAAGGAACGGTTGTGACACTGGGGCCTGATATTATATCTTAAGAATTTAATAATCTTGATGTTTTACCATAACATTTTTATTGATTACAACAAACACAGTAATGAAAAGACGATCAGGAAAAAAATCTAATAACAAAAAAAAAAAAAAAAAAAAAAAAAAAAAAGATACAAATTTAATTCCAAAAGTAAATGTAACTTTTTTTGTCTGTCCTGCTGTGAGGAAAAGAGATTTTTATTATGATTACAACATCTGATCAGCTGAGTCTTAAATAATAAAACACAGTGTTAATTAGTTTTTTTTTTACCTATTATGATACATAATGTGGTTTGTTAGGTCTAATGGTGAAATATCATTAATAAATAAACAACACCTCCACTGAGTAACACTTGTCTCTCAGTAGACCATGTATTGATTGATTTTTTGCAATATCAGACATAATTATTTCTTCTCCCTGTTATTATTATGTAAATTAACTAGGATTATGAAGGGTCAGTGTCCCTCCGTTTTGAAAAGGAAACTAGGTTTTACAATAGAGTATGTATTGAGAGAAGAAATTTGAGCTTAAGAAATAATATAATGCCTTTGTCATCCCTATACTCTGTGATTTAAATGTTGATGATAAATGTAGAGTTATTGAATTATCTATCAAACACAGTAGATCATCCAGATCTGACTGTGTATTGGATTCCGAGTCTGATCATCATGGATTCTGATCATGGTCAATACAAGGTCTATTTTAAATATAAACTTTACCATACTCTTATGTAAACATTTGTGAGCTTGCTCAGACAACAAACATGACTGACTTTAAAATATCTCTATCTATTGTAGTATAGAAAATAACTGAGATGGATTTTCCATTTGCTTGAGTGATTCCTCCTATATACTGCTGGAAGATAGCAAATGAAAATGACAACTGCTTGTTTCAACAATCAATACAGAGAGTAATCACTAGACTTCAGTGTGTTGTATGTGGAGTTGGTAAGAAATATAGAGAAGCCGTTACTTTATATAATATGCTCTTACAGTGCTGGCTGGCTGGCTTCGTCAGTTAGTCGTTGTTGCGTTGCACTATAGCTATGTTGTTGATTTTTATCAGGGACTTTATCACAGTATCATAAAAAATAAATCTTTCTGTCACTGACAGTTAGTTTTTTAAGATTTTAATCACATATTCATATGGATTTTGTCATATTTTGGGAAAGAGAAGCCAGAAAAGATTTTAATATTACATATATATGTGATGTGACTTTAGGCATGGTGTTTTAGAAATCTTATAAGAGTGTAAGATGCAAATATTATTGCATTCCTATGGTTAACTGTTCATGCTTATACATTGTAGTGGTTGGTGATTAACTCGGCATGTGTCAGTTCTTGATTTAATGCCATTTAAATCAATAGCATTGTTTCTCTTATAAAATAAGAAGTGTAAGATAGAGAGAAAAAACAATAAGATAGAAAGAAAAAACAAATCATGAAGTTTAACAGAATTTGGAATTTTGTATCATTTTATGTAATATTTATTTCTTGTTTTTTGTCATCCATATTTAGTTTTGATTTAAAAGGATCTGAATTTTCATTTGCTAAATTTCCAAAATGGAACCCATGTCAAAATGGTTCTTTTTCGTTAGAATTTAAAACAAGCTCAAGTGATGGGCTAATTTTATATATGGATGATGGAGGACACATTGATTATATAGAACTAAGATTAATTCAAGGTTTATTACATTTAAAATTCAATTTTGGTGGTGGCCCCATGCGAATGACCGTAAGTCGTTTTTTAAATGATGATAACTGGCATAAAGTCACAGTTTCTCAAAGTGGACATAACATGACATTGACTGTTGATGGTGAATCAGAACACAGTATTTATTACCGAAATGACATAACTTTTGGAAATTACAGAACTAATACTCATGTTTTTATTGGAGGAATTGGCATAGAATATTTAGACCGAACAAATAACTTGACATTGCCACATTTGTTTTTTGAAAAACGCTTTAACGGATCTATCAGAAATGTTTTATACAGTAATTGTGGAGGTCCTTTTATACGACCTGCAATGGAGGACTACAATGGTATCCAAGCGGACAACAACGATTGCCTAAACAGGAACCCCTGTCGTAATGGCGGTATATGTTTAACAGGGGATAGTGGATTAACATGTGATTGTTCAAGTACCAAATTTGGAGGCCGATATTGCGAAATTGGTAAGTGATATATTTTTCTTGATATTTGTTTTTAATTGTTAATAATAGCCACTTGATAGAATGACTCAAAGTGGTCCTGAAAGACGTGGACATAAATTTTTGTATTTTGTTTTATAAAAGCCATCATTTCCTTATAAAAATTTTGCAAACACACTATGTGATCATCATTACCTTGTTGTATTTGTGTGGAAAACAATAGGTATTAAAACATTTACATTGCAAACACCGAGATAACATTATTTTACCGAGAAAAACTTTAACTTAATGCCATTTGATATCCAATGAATATAATTATTTGTCAAAAACATTCTTATGGACTACAATTTATGCAGGAGAATTTCAATTTAACAAATTATTTAATTACTATAGAAACAGGAAAAATCTAAATTATTTGACAGATTTACATAAAAGGAGGGGGGGTTGAGTAATGGTGTTTAACATTCAAGTCAAGAATATTTCACTTATATCAAGACGCGATTTACATAAAAGGGGTAATGATTTGTCTACTTCAGCAAACATGTTATATTCTGAAGATGTTAGTTTGTAGACTGTTATAGTTATATAGAAGTAGAAGTGTAATACAGCTTTTAATTGGGTATTTTCTTTTTTCAGTAAAAAATCTGTTTTATTCAATATATTTTTTATGGAAATGATAATGACAGTTATTTCAAAAATTTTAAAGATAGAGTATTGTTTACAGAAAAAACAGACAGAAATTTGAAATAAATAACAGAATATATAGTAATGGTATCAAGAAAATGTAGTAAATGGTTTTCTTATCATTTAACTGTGTGTATAAGCTTGGCATTATAAGTTTGAATGTTTTTGCATTTATACTAGTACAATTCGAAAAGCTAACTTATAGATGAAGTTTATCTGTAAACATTTTTATGTGATATTAACTATGTCTGTCACATGCTGGTTTTAAATTGATACTATGATTATTTTTGAATAAAGTTATAAATTTTATCCATAATGGGGTTGAGCTAGGTCACCTATTTACCCCATACCACATAGCTTATGTTTAGTCGAACTATTGTGTCCACTGGTTATAGTAAACATGAACATATATAAAGTACAGTTATTCCTATATTCACTGATACCATTTGTTCAGTTGGATTTTGGCATTAGAAGGGGGTTAAACATTAAATCAAGGGGGATTTATCAAGAAAAATATAGGTAGAATGTAGAGATAAGGAAAGTGGTAAAATTATCGAGGGCCATCATATACTCTATCACATAATTATTTAATTATCTTCAATAATTTTTATATACAGTAGAAATCATAGTTCAATTTCTTTAACTATAAAATGCTGTAGAATTTTGTATGCAATAAGTAGCCCCTAATGTGCTCAGCAGTTTTGGGCCATACTTTAAAGAACGTTTTGGTCTATAATGGTGAGAAATATACATGTATGTTAGATTTTAAAAAATCATCTTTTTGAATTACTGTACAAAACTGGTGCAGCATGACTGTCAAAAGTTCAGAGAATTTGAAATATTTGTACCAAAACATGAAAAAATAAAATGCCTTTGGTTGAATAATGTGTTTAATATTTGATTTTCCATGAAAAATACCAGTGCATGTATTTTTTCAGGGTGTGTGTTTGTGTGTGTGTGTGTGTGTGTTTACCAAATGAAAGTAGGAAAAGTCAGTTACTTAAGACTAAAATATTTTGTTGCACAAATGTTTTCAATGCAGAAAATAAAACTTGGTTGCAAAATTTAAAATGAGAGAAATTTTGCTATATATAGACGTCTTAAGAAATAATCTGTTACAGGGTTTTTAAAACTGCAAAACTGTCTAAGACTAATGCTGTCTGAATATTAAATTAACTTTTATTGGCAAGTTGAAGTCCTCAAAGCAGCAAGGGTAAAGATAAAACTGAAAATAATTACTGATTAAATTTCAATGTTTTAAAGGTTTAGGGTTATAGTAACCTTAATTATTCCTTTATTTTACTATTTCCTGGAATTCAAACCTGTTTTGAGAATTGCATGTAATTTCATGTGCATGTCACCATTATTTTGTCAAAGAATCTGGAGAATGTGTAAATTTGACTCATTTTATTATTAGCTCTGTCATGATTTTGTCAAACAGTGCTGAAAATGTGTTAATTTAACTCATTTTAATGTAGGCTACATTGTTATTTTTATTATTACTCAAATGAGCTATGTTACTGTTTGACAGGATAATTTGTCAAAAAATGCCACAAAATTTAAAAAATACACCTACTTGGTGTTAACTATTACTGGTATATGTATTACAGTTCAGTGTGATAGCAGTTAATATATGCATTTCTATCGTGCTTTAACAGCCATTTGAACACATAAATTTCCCAATGGATATTTCTTTATTATAATGGCTTAAACAAACCAAATGCAACATTGGAATTATTTAATGTATTGATTTCAAATCATTAATGATGAATCAGAATAATTTTTTAAATCAGTTTGATATTGATTTTTGAGTTTAATTCTAACCTATGGCTCAGGTTTTGTATTAGGTTTTAGCTCTACTGAGTTATTGGTTCAGTAGAGTTAAAATCAAATTCAAAATCTGAGCTATTGGTTCAGTAGAGCCAAAATCAAATTCAAAATCTGAGCTATTGGTTCAGTAGAGCTAAAATCAAATTCAAAATCTGAGCTATTGGTTATGAATCTCCAGAGTTGTTAAATTTGAATTTGTTAATAAAAAGTCTTCAATGAATCAACTAAATAACAATTATGTACAAATGTTATGTGGTATCACAGGGTACATTAACAGTACTTATCCATGCCACATTCACTATCCTACCATTTAAACAGAGTTGTGAAATTTAAATTGGTCTCCATGAATCAACTAAATAACAATTATGTACAAATGTTATGTGGCATCACAGGGTACATAAACAGTACTTATTCATGCCACATTCACTATCCTACCATTTAAACAGAGTTGTGAAATTTAAATTGGTCTTCAATGAAGCAACTAAATAACAATTATGTACAAATGTTATGTGGCATCACAGGGTACATAAACAGTACTTATCTAGCCACATTCACTATCCTACTATTTAAACAGAGTTGTGAAATTTGAATTGGTCTTTAATGAATCAACTAAATAACAATTATGTACAAATGTTATGTGGTATCACAGGGTACATTACCAGTACTTATCCATGCCACATTCACTATCCTACCATTTAAACCGAGTTGTTATATTTGAATTGTCTTCAATGAAGCAACTAAATAACAATTATGTACAAATGTTATGTGGTATCACAGGGTACATAACCAGTACTTATCCATGCCACATTCACTATCCTACCATTTAAACGGAGTTGTGAAATTTGAATTGGTCAATATAAAGTCTTCAATGAATCAACTAAATAACAATTATGTACAAATGTTATGTGGTATCACAGGGTACATTACCAGTACTTATCCATGCCACATTCACTATCCTACCATTTAAACAGAGTTGTGAAATTTGAATTGGTCAATATAAAGTCTTCAATGAATCAACTAAATAACAATTATGTACAAATGTTATGTGGCATCACAGGGTACATTACCAGTACTTATCCATGCCACATTCACTATCCTACCATTTAAACGGAGTTGTTCAAATTGAATTGGTCAATACAAAGTCTTCAGTAAAGCAACTCCTTAACTTTTTGGTACAAATACTATGAGGAATCATGTGGTACATAACATTACTTATCCAAACTGCAGGTACTACACTTCAATTTAATTGAGTTTAATGGAATTGGTCACTGCAAAGTCTTCATTGAAGCAATCTAACTAATTGTATGCTAATTAAAAATTCTTAAATTTGTGATGTAATATTTAAACTAACTATGGATGTTATAATAATGCCAATTAATTTGATAATTCACTTGTCGTATATTGAATCGATAAGTCTAAATAGGATAAAATAATGCAGAGAGATATTGAATATAAATTCACAAGAATTATATAATTATGGATTCTCTCATTAATTAGGGTTTTGTCAATAACTCATTTGTCAAATTAATACTTCATGCAAGAAATTCTTAAAAAGATTGTATCAAATTTAAGTGAAATGTGATAAAATCCCATTTTATAATGGTCAGTTTTTGCAGAAATGCAAAAATGACATTTGAATAAGTGTTATTTATCATTTAATTGATTTGATATTTTGATGTGGTCTTTCAGTTTTTTTTTTTTTTTTTTTTTTTTTTTTTTGATTATGATAACGTTATTTGACTAAGTTTTTATATTTAAACATGTTATAAATTGATTCCACACTCTGATATGATCTAGCAACTATCTGTTAACAATAAAATATGAATGGAATTTATTTTAAAGCTTCATTGATTATTTTTCTGGAAATCATTTTGATGCAAGGTTTTTAATTTTTAATTAATCATTTCACAGATAATGGATTATATGTATTGGTTAATTTAGTTAATTTTATAAGCTTGTCACATTGCATTAAAATTAATGATGTGACAAGTGCATTGCTTTTGCTTTTAGTTATAATTTATCATATTTCCTTAACAATACTTAATCAATATATAAATCAACCAAAAATTTAGAAAATTGAACTTATCTGAAGAATTCTGAATTTATTAGACAGAAAATTGCTCTTTTTTTCTGAAAATTATACCAACACTGATTAAATTAAAGGGAGTTTAAAAAAATACAGATAAAACTGTAAAAAATATAATTTTGATAAAAATGTTTTTGTTATAAAAATATTTTATTAAGTTTCAAACTTCATTTTAAAATTATATTTGAGGATTTAGTTAATGAATTTACAGTGGAATTTTACAGGTTTTTTAATAAATAATGAAAATAAAGTATTAATGATTTTGAATTTTACCTCATTGAATCATTCCTTTGAAATTTTAAACTTTTTATAAAAAATGTTTAATTTTTAAATTGTTAACAGTTTTTCTACAACAGTGCTCACATACAACATTTTTTTTCATTCAAATACAAGATCAATATCATGGAAACAGTTTTATACAGAGATATATATTTTTTAAGACCTGAATCTCAACTGAATTGTATAGGAAATGTTTGAAGTCTTTTTGTTTAAGATATACACAAATCAACCTTGTCTTTACTTGCCCTAAAATTTGCAACAAAGCACACACTCAATGTTACCTATTTTTTTAAATCGATGAAATTTTTTGTAGTGAAAATGGAATACAACAAAGAACTAGTTACAATGTTATATTATGTTTTATTGTGTTGATTTAAATCGATCAGATAATTCTAATGTGCAGTCTACAGATTATATAAGAATCATTCGTAAACTTGTCTGTATTTGCTTTGGTTTTTTTTTAAGTTTAAAAAAAATTTAAAAATTTGTTTAATCAATATTTATATACATTTGTATACATTTGGTTTTTAAAAGGGTCCTTTAATCATACAGAATAAAAAAGTGTCTGAAATGACTATTTGAAATTCATACATTAGTATGAATAGAATAAAAATACCGTAATAATCAACAACAAATTAATTTTATACTGATTTAGTTCAAATTTAAATTATAGAAAGTAAATAGGCAGTAATTTAATATTTGAATTGCTTTTTAATTGATGCATCTTTCATCATTTATGCATTTAAGATTGTTATTTTAAGCTGAATCTTTAGAAATCATTCCTCCTGATTCTGTTGTGCTCAATAAAACAAAAGTTGTTGAAAAAGAATCTTTGGTTGATACTGTTTAATATTGTTAACAGTATCACTGTCTGGACAAGAATGTGTCAGGATGACACAAATTCCCAGACCCCCCCCCCCCCCCCCCCCCCCCCCGACAGATTCCTGAAATTTTCAATTTTCAAGGGCTATAACTCTCAATTAATAGGTCCATCCAAAAGAAACTTGAACTTCAACAGTATTAAAGGATTCATAGCATATCATTTTAATATCTCAATCAATAAGACATTTAAAATAGTGCAGAAAACTGATAACAGGTTTTGTAATAAATTAGAAGGTTTACTTGTTGTTACAGTTAATACCACTTAGATAAGCAGGATACTATGAAAATGGCAAATAGTATGTCCTAAAAAATTCAGTTTGGTTTAGACAGGTTGACAAGTCAAAAAGACAAAAAGCTTAATGATTGGTCGGTTCATTGGTTGAATGTTGTTTTACATCACACCAGCAATTTTTCAACTATTCATCATGAGACAATTCTGTTAATCTTGAGGATCAATGTTAACACAAGTTCATGTGGCATAATTGTGCAATTATACTGATCTGCATGGTACTGGTGTGCAGTTTTGGTAACTGTTTGAGTGCTTCTTCACTCACCTGCAATGAGTCGGTCTAATTGATTAAGGTGAGTGATTGTTTTTATATTAAGATATCTACAGCAATATTTGAAACTAGAAAATATTTATGAGAAAAACATTTTAATTGACACCAGAAAATTATATTTACTGTTTCTAAAAACTTCTTGTTAATAATATCTTACTGTTTGTTACTGATACTGTTATGTGCAATACTTTAGTTAATTTTTACCAGTGTCCTTAGTAATGAAAACAAAACATCATATTTTAACATGATGTTTTTTGTGCAGATTATGTGGAAATAAGGTAATTTGTCTGCACTGGACAATTCTAGTTACAATTTAAGCAACATCAATCTTTCGGAAGTTAATTAAATTACATGTAGTTGTATCTGCTGTCACAGTCATAATTTCTGTCATCACTGCAGTCAATTTCAGAATTCATTTGTCATCAAGTCTATATTTGATTTTACAAAATTTATTGTACATTTTATAGCTTTACTTTAGCAATTTGTGTGTGTGTGTGTGTGTGTGTGTGTGTGTGTGTGTATGTGTGCGTGTGTGTGTGTGGGGGGTGTTAATTAGCACCCAGCTTTTACAATTTAATTTTGACTACCTTTTGAATAAGTATATTTTGCACATCAGTATCTATGTTCAAAAGTATTAAACAAATGATTGTAAAATTTAACATGGCATTGAACTCAAATTCTCCACAGACTTTCAGAATTTATTATTTGTTTTGAAGTTGCTGTATCAAAAATTATTCTGGATATTTTTGACATCCCATAATTCCATATTTCTCTTATTCTCACTTTTGATTTCACACATGGTGGGTGTCCCTTGTTAGTCAGGTAACCCTTCTGGTAAGCAACAATTGAGATATTGAGGAATTTAATTTGTCATTTTCAAGCTTAAAATATCAGTATGAGTACTTTCAAAAATATATTTTTTTGTAGTTGCAAAGTATATTGCCAAAATTTTGCCAGATTTAAGTTAAGGAAAATCTTAGTTAAGGTACCATTGTGAAACTGGGGCCAAAAATGCTTGCTCTTATACAAACAGAACACTGACTTCATTCATATATGTACACGTGCATATATATATATATATATATATATATATATATATATATATATATATATATATATATATATATATACAGTAAAACTTTGATCGCTCGAACTTCGTTACCTCGAATACCCCAGATAACTCAAGTCATCTGTTGGTCCCGACCAATTTCCTATTATATCCTATCTAAGTAAACCTCGATGTCTCTAACTTCGTTAACTCTAATACCCCCACTCCCTCGGACAATAAATATTTTTCAAAAGTATAAAATTCAACTTCTTTTGCTCGAATACAATTTCTGTCAAAAGGATATGTGGTCTGCGTCATTGTAAACAAAACAAAAGCTGAAGCCATATTACAGATTTCAACAAAAGTAATAGAGTGGAACGAAACAATTTGTCTAGACAGTTACCTAAAATTAATTACCTAATTAATTATAATACTTCGTTATTTAATCTTTTAATCCGATTACAACACACGGGAGTGTTTGATCGGTACTTTTAAACACCTCAGTCACTCATGCCTGATGATTGTACATCAGGATTCTGCAATTTACATGTCCTTGGAGTGTGTATAGTAATGTGTATTTTCGGTATTGACTGGTAATAACATCGCCTTGTGTAGTCTTATATGTGCAATTTGAACAAAGTAAGTTTATTTTGTATCATTACCTGTTAAAATTGAAATAAAGTGCCATATTCTAGCCCCGTAGCCATATAACATCATAAGGCAGATTGCAGGTCAGCATTTAAGTTGAAATGAATTTGGTATTTGTTTAATTGGGACTTTCATTCTCTTGGATTCTTTTTTAAAAAAAAAATATTTTGTGATAAATAATGGAATTTTAGTTTGGACATTTCATTGTTTGACCTTTTAGTTTATTTACAAGTATAACAAATTTAAAGATTCTTTGATCGTCGATAAACATCGGAAGCTGAACCTCTGATCATATCTCGATGTTCGATCGCTCGAACCCCCCAATGGCTTGAATATTGGGTCGAAGTCCAAGGGACTTCGAGCCATCGACGTTCTACTGTATATATATATATATATATATATATATATATATATATATATATATATATATTTATATATATTTATATATGTATATATATATATATTATATACATGTATATAATATATATATATATACATGTAACATCATAGGGAAATAACACCAAAATCATTGGTCATCAGGAAAGAAAATAAAAAAGTCCAGATCTGTAGGTGGCGAGACCAGGGAATATATAATCAGGGTTGTAAATTTGTGCCACATCTTTGTCATAAAAAAGAATATAAATTTTGGTTAGGTTTAAGTTTCAAACTTTTCTGTCATTATATTGTTAAATTGCAGATAATTTGTTTATTTCCATCAATACTTCACACCATTAAGTTTTAAATAAAATTTACAGAGTACTCCTTTAGACATTAAAAAAGCTGTCTGTGGAGGTCCTGCAGTTTTATGATGATATTTTAAAAGCATTTTGTAATTGTAATATATGTAATAAAATTAAGCACTATTGTTAAGACTGTGAAGTTATTGGAAGATATTTATTTTTAGTTTTTCATTAGTTTGTATGCGATGTCTGTTACACAGACAATATAAAGCTAGCCAAAATCAAATCCTAAACAATAGGGATGTTTCAATGACAAATGAAATTACGATTTTTACCCTCGGTTTTATCTTTCACAATTTATCCTCTCACTTGGTATTATTTTTACAGAAGATTACAAAGTACCGATCACACTTATTGGCCACAAATTAATCATCAGAGGTGGCAGTGCATTAGTACAAATTGCATGTTTGTTGGATACTATATCTCTCTTGATCAATATAATTGACAATACGAATAGCGGAGTTACGACCAGATTGGTGTTTATTTCTAGACTTTGAATATAGATTTATTTTGCAGGAGTTTGTGTATAACTCTAGATGAGTGATAACATTATAACAAAATAAATCAAGAAATGAACATCAGTTTTTATGGTCAAGGACCCCTTGTGGTATAAAACTTATGGGTTTTGACACTAAATATAGTAATGTCTTACTTAGCCCTAATAATTTGTGGAATATAATGGCTGAGTGGTCCAAAGCCGGTGCCTCTTTCTGATTAGGTACTTTTCTCACTCAGGCAGATCCTAGTGTAAGAAAAATTGTCTGTTTGCTTGCAGAAGACTCTGGTTTCCTCCACCATTCCTAAACTGAATTCCTTGATATTAGTAGAAGAATCTTGACTTTTACATAAGATACCATTTGTTTAATCATTTGTTAAGTACATTTGTACAGTAATATGTGTTCTTAGTGTTTTAGTAATGGTACAATGAAGGTTATTCCAAGACTAAAATTAAATGCATTCAGTTTGGTTTTTTACATTGGATTTACTGGTAATGGTACAATCAGTGCCTAGTGGTTGGTAATGGTACAATCAGTGCCTAGTGGTTGGTAATGGTACAATCAGTGCCTAGTGGTTGGTAATGGAACAATCAGTGCCTGGTAGTTGGTAATGGTACAATCAGTGCCTAGTGGTTGGTAATGGAACAATCAGTGCCTGGTAGTTGGTAATGGTACAATCAGTGCCTAGTGGTTGGTAATGGTACATTATCAGTGCCTAGTGGTTGTTACTTTGATCCACTCATTACTAAACAATGAAACATGGATAAATGTTGATATTTTGATGAATAAAGCCTGTTTTTTTTTAAATCTAAGTTTCAAAGAGCAGATGGAATGAAATGATTACTTTTGATTCAAGCTCACAGTCCCCTCCAAAGTTTTATATAATTCAAGTTTGATAGATTTCAAAGAACAGGAAATTAAATCATTGAGATTGAAAGATTGTCAACCTCAATGTTAGCGATCCGCTGATCTGTGTAAGGTTTTATACAATCCCACTTTTGCCTACTGTAAGAGAAATTGTCAGCTTACTTGTCTAAGATGGCGGCTTTCTCTTGGATCACTGGCTTTCTCAGCCATCTCACAAGCAATTGCTGATATTAATGAAAAAAAAATTGCTGGAATTTAAATTCAATGAACTTATTTCTGTTAAATGATATGACAATTACATAAATAAAATGCTTTCAAAAAATTGATTTACATTATATATACATGTATATTTTAATTATTTTCATCATTTTTATATAAAATTGATTGACATTATGTAAAGACCTATATATTATTTACACATAATGATCTGAACCAACACGAAGACTTAGATTAAGAGCTATTCCATTGACAGAGACCATGTAGGTGTGAAATTACTTCAACAAATGAATTTATGATGAAATAACATTAGTGTTGAGAATGTCTTATGGGAATACATTTAATTTAAACCTACTAAATAAGCCTAATTCAGACTTATGAACTTAATAATCTATCGACGTCTTCTTATGAAAATTCTTTGTTGATTATTTTGTCCTTTTTACAGTTACAGTCTGCGGTTTAATTTTTGTGATTGACTTAAATGGTTTTAGGATCTTATTTGCAATGTTACAGTTCTTCTGAACTTTTGGAACTGAGAAGTATTATGTATAGAAAGTAAATAACCATGGCAGGTCAATGCATTTATCGTAACAGTTTATTGCCAGAAAATAATTTTGACAGAAAGACGTATGAAGTTCTACAAACTAAAATATTAAGCTTACAGACAAGCTACACAGTATTCTTTTTACAGTGTTTGTCAGATGGACAAGGACTACAACTAAGCTAAACTTTTCCTCCTAAATTTTTGTAAAATTTACTAGGTGTACATGTATTAGCAAACTTCACTGTCCTTAATCTGACATCATACGTTTGATGGAATAGAAATACAGGTAAGGTACACTGTTTCTCTGACAGATCTAATTTGATAAACTAAATGTACAGATGAATATGCTTACAGTTCTTGGATAATTGTACAGGTAAGCTACTCTTCTCTTACAGCTTATTTCATAGACTAGGCATACAGGTAGGCTACACTGTTCTGTTAAAAGCTCTTGGTTGATTGACTTAGGTGTACCAGCAATTTCTTCTGACACCATTTGTTTATTCCATGAGGTGTGCATGCATACTACTACTGCTTCCCTAATTCTCTAAACGCTGCTGCTACATACCTTTTATTCAGTACAAACCTGCATTGAACCTAAATTATCAATTTATAACAAGAATAAGATTAGTACATGCTAGCATTATCTGCAATCAGCAGTGATGTAAGATGCAGTCTAAATGTATAAAATCTAATAAAGTTTAATGCTAGAAATATGAACCTAGAATTAGTGCAAATTACCATTATATGCTGAAATATTAATATATGGTAAATGATTTACTTTTGACTTTAACATTTAAATGTGTAGCAGTTTTTGCAATAAAAATATCATTTTGATTTACACAACCAAAAATACATGAAACTCAAAAAATGGTTCAAGTTATTGAAATTCTACTGCAAGGATAATAGGTTTTGACAGTACTGTAGCATCCATATTACTGGAAGTGCAGCAAATAATATAATTAGATTCTGCATTCTTTAACATGCTCTTGGTCTTGTTTTTCAGATCAGATTGTGTATGTCACAAGGTGAATTTGCCCTTGTCTTTATAAATCCATATAAATTTGATTTACGACATTAGGTATGGATATGAGAAATTAGTATTGTATATATTAACTGCAAGTCAGATTATTTATACCCTCCAGATGATAAGTGGAGAATTATTGATCTCACCAAGGCTTCAATAATTGAAGCTTCAACCATTAATGAAAATGACCTTTAACATTTGAGATTGTATCAGGTTGTCATGGATACTGTTTAATATCCTTAAATATGAGAGAATAAAGAATATCAAAGTTATCTAATTATATTTAGATGTCACCAGCTTCTAGTCACAGAAATGTATCCCTTTTTGTAGAATATTTGTCCTTTTATTGACAATCAGACATCAATGTGTAAGGTGCATCCTGTAGAAACCAAAGAGTGAACAGGAAATAACTGTCACAAGTCAAAACTGCACAGATAAATTCTGCCTTTTTGGTTACCAGTATTCAGATTTTTTTTTTTTTGGCTGATTAAATCTTCAATCTTCTCATTTAGTTGTATCAGGTTATTAATCCTTTTTCCTAAAGGTTTGATATGGAAAAAAACTTTTGGTATGCAAAATTGTATGGCTTTTTTTTAAATTTTTTATACTCTATAAATGTATGATACATCCTATGTAGGTGTTTGGGTGATAGGTCTTGTTCAAATCCTCTTTTTTAAATTGTATGGAGTTTCTAACATATATGGTGTCTTCAAAGAGTTTCATTCTTAAAGAGGCTAAAAGCACAATTGCATGATTAAAAAAAGCTTTTCTTTTGTTATTTTATCAGTTGATAAGGCTATTTATAAAAACAGCTGATTTAATATTCCTGAAACCTTAAAGACAGAGATTGAGGGAAAATCTACCTTAGATTAAAAGTCCATTTTCTGAAACATCCAACTTAACTCTGTTTTAATATAAGCAGGGCTCTAAAGCATTTTCTCTGTGTTTTTTTAAAATTGGAACTTTTATAATTATTAAAAAAAAACCTGGTAATAATTTTCAAAACTGTTTATTAATTACTTATAATGACTATACTAGGCCTTTAAAGGTCTTTCTTTTAAGCATGCAGTAAACAGGATTTCAAGGTTAACATCAGGTGATTAATAGCCCAAAAACTTAAAATGTTACTGCCTTTTAAATAATAATTATAATAATAATAATAAATGTTTATATTAAAATCTTGACTTGTTTTGGGACTTGTTATAGATCTATATGAGAGATTTATAATAAGTTTTATATGAGCCAGCAAAATGACATGTTGATTTATTTGTTCTAATACTCAGGAAAGCTTTGGGTTTAGTGATCCCTAGATATGTCTGGTATTGTTCTTCCTGCGTCGGGTCATGGCTTAATGATCTGATGATCAGTTCATTATTCTTAGTCGCCTGTAGACAAAATCGTATTCACACTTCCTATTTTAGACAACTTGCCAACTTTGTGTATGGAATGGGTCACGATTCTGTTATTTTACATTGTCTGTAGTATTTATTTGCACTTCCTATTCAGACAACTTTCTGACATTACTTGAGAAGTTAAACACCATTGTTAGTTGCCTGTAGGAAAACAATGTTGATTATACTCTCTAATATGGACAACTCAGACATGACCTGTCTATTAGATCAATATTATTCTAGTGATCAACTCGTTGAACTTCACATGGCAGCCATTTTCAGTTTTTAGATAACTTGCCAACTTTTCATATTTGGTCATGATTCTTTTTCTTAATCATTTAAAAACATTTGTCTCTGTTTTCAGACAACTTGCTATATTTTGGTAATTCCATCATGATTCTAATGTTCAGAAAAATTATTTTTGTAACCCACAAACAGGACTGATTCTGTACTTCCATTTTTTTTATTTAGGGTGCATTTTATAAAATTTATATGTTAATGATCAAATGATCAATTTATTATTTTTTAAAGACAATACATTATCTACCCTTACTTATTAGTTTTTAAGACAACTTGCTGACTTCCTGTAACTAGAGATTGCCTGGCCTGTAGACTGCAGACATTAATCCTTATCATTCCAGTATATTTCTGGTGTAAATCAGCTCTTTGAAATGTTACTTGTGGATTGAAATCATGCTTTTATTTGAACAATTATTTGAAACTGACATTTACCATAGTTGACTGTTATGGAATCTGCAACATCTGTTGATCTGCAGAAAGATTTTTATTTTGACAATTTTGTGAAAATTGTTGAGAAAGTCTCCTAGTAAAAGTAAAAACTTTGTCTGACAATGACATAGCTGTCAAAGTTAATTTTGTTATATTTAGATTTTATGTTATAGTTTACGATAAGTATTTTAAACACATGCATAATTCAGTATTTGAGTGCAATCATTACATGTAAAAATAAAATATGTGCAATGTTACTTATTTGATAAATAGTTATAAATATTTTAGATATTATTTCATTTCACAATAATTTTATTCTCTGTATTTGATATTCAAATAAAATAACATTGTTAATTTGATAAGTGGCAGCGATGAAGTTCCATTATGGATTGCAATGCTACATAAAAGGAATTTTGCTCTAAAATGATTTTTCTTCAAGTAGGAAAAAAAATGTTATTACTAAATTGAAGTAATTTACAGTAAAGACATTTTGTACTCTGTCTGAAACAGAAGTCCGAGAGAGAGAGAGAGAGAGAGAGAGAGAGAGAGAGAGAGAGAGAGAGAGATGGTCTTGTTGTCTTGAAAAGAGGTGGAATGTTTTCCTTAGTCTGTTTCTTGTTCAGACCATTGCTATACTGTTAAAAAATTTCTATATGATGAAAAATTTCTATCTACTGTTCAGTCACCCCTGCTTGCCTCTTTCAAATAGTGTTTCACAACACTAGTTGTTCATTTTAGATTAGCAGGATTAATGGATTTATTATAAAAAGCTAGGTAGATAGGAAAAAAGATTCAATCGTAAGAATTGATTTGAGATGGTTTTATTGTCATGCACAGCTAGTTTTTAAGTGATTAAATGGTAATAGATGTTGTTCTCTAAGCTTTCCCATGGACTTAATGAAATAAATCCTGATCGAATACTAACCTGATTTTTCAAGTGTCTGGTAATCAATGTAATGGAAACTGTTCCAGATTAAAGTACTGATGTAATCAATAATTTATAATTAGGTCAAGGTGAGTTATCCTGAATTACTGATCAATTCTGATTAGACATTTTAAGATTTACTTAGGATCATGGCTGTTTTATATCAAATTGGCACACAAAGGACAAAGGGTTATAACAAGCATTGTTCTTATTACATAATACCCCACAAACTTATTTTCACAGGGAGCATATAGAGATTGTCTTGTCTGTCTGTCTCCATTTTTCTGTATACAATTGTGTCCAATTAATAACTTTTACAACCATAGATAGTTTGATCAAAATTGTCACAAATGCTTACCTATATGAAATCAAGTGTCACATACAACATTTAGTTGCATAGGTCAAAGGTTACAGTGACATGGTCAAATAAAGATATCAGGGTGGGGGTAATAATTAGTCAAATGAAGATATCAGGGTGGGGGTAATAATTGGTCAAATGAAGATGTCAGGGTGTGGATATGGTCAAATGAAGATGTCAGGGTGTGGATATGGTCAAATGAAGATGTCAGGGTGGGGAATGGTTAAATGAAGATGTCAGTGTGAAGGTTTGGGGTAGGAAATTGACTTTTAAGATACAGTTCTAGTTATTTCTAATTGCTTGCATGCAAAATTCTCATGCCATCATTGAATGATGATAAAAAGGGCATCTAAAATAAGATACTTTGGGTTTGAAAGATATGCTTTATAGCAATATGTACAAAACAATGTTAAATCCATGTGAAAAAGGAACATTCAAATTACATTGATTGCTTGAGCACTTGTCACTTTCCTTAATGTTTTATCATATAATATTATTAACAACTGCTATTGTAAACAGTTAGATGGCACATTCTTTTGTAGAGTTATTTTTTTATTTATTTTTTTTATTTTTATTTTTTTTTTCATCTGTTTTTTTCTTTTATTCATATATTTTATATACATGTACATATATTTACATATAAATACAGTAATAGCGTTATGTTAACAGCATTGTCAAATAAATAATTAAATAAGTAAACAAATATTTCATAAATATATAGATACATGTAAAAGTACATAAATTTGAAACATATGTATATGTACTACTAATAATAATAATAATGATAATAATAATAATAATAATACAATCATCATTTTCGCACAACATATAGCGATAACATGAACAGAAATCCACACATAATTTACATCTTATCAAGTAGAAAATAAATAATTAAATAAGTAAATAAATAAATAATAGATTCATGAATTTAATGATACATGTAAAAGCAAATAAATTTGACACACAGGTACACGCACTAAAAAAATAAATAATAATAATAATGTTGATTACAATCATAAATTTTACACAACATTTAACAATAACAACACACACAAAAAAAGCATAAGCTACATATTATCCAAAAGTATGCACAAAAGCATAGATAAATAAGTAACATTTATGCAAATATTGATAACATGATTTGTAGAGTTATTGTTGATTGATCATTGTGTTTTTGAACAATATAATTAAGAAAACGAATATGTGTTCATATGAACTGCAAAACCATATTGTTCCATTCAGAACTTTTTTTTATCTTACATAAGGAAAAATTATAATTATCAGTTAGTCCAACTGGAAAAGTCCCTGTCAATATTGTTTATAAAAATAGGGATTATCCTTACCATATTTTTTTTTTTGTTTTTTTTTTCATGCTTCAGACAAGACCTTAAAATAATTGTCTATTTAATGGTAAGCATAGCACAAAAGGGTCATACCCACTGCAAATTGCTCTGTTGCAAGCACATTGCTTATGCTCTTTTATGGACATATATGCAACATTGGCAATACATTTTAGCCACTTCAACATAGCAGTAATCAAAATAAGTCTGATTTGGACAAAAATTCACCCATTCAGCAGTAAAATTGTCTTTATCGATAAAAAAAATTTAGGAGCATTAATTTACAAAATGTCAATGTACAAAAGATGTACCTAAGAAACCCAATAGAAAAAATTACAACATTGCCTAAAATGAACCTGAAGTTATAGAAAGACTAAGTCAAGCCTTATAACAAACTGGTCAGATATTGATCATGATTGATAAGTCTCTGGCAAATATGGCAAACAATATTGATTTATAAAGACTAAAAAACTATATAAAATGTAGGAACATAAGTCCAGTTCTACCTTTTTGCTCTTCATCTATGAATAAAATGTCTGCTTCATTTAATTTATATTTGTATTTATAAGTAAAATTATCATTCCTGACAAGTTTTTTCACACTAGGAACTGCCAGAGGGGGTAGAAAACTGACAAAATTTCTTACACCAGAATCTGCCAGAGTGGGTTAGAGAACTGACAAGTTTTCTCATACTAGAATCTGCCAGAGTGGGTTAGAGAACTGACAAGTTTTCTCACACTAGGATCTGCCAGAGTGGGTTAGAGAACTGACAAGTTTTCTCACACTAGGATCTGCCAGAGTGGGTTAGAGAACTGACAAGTTTTCTCACACTAGGATCTACCAGAGTGGGTTAGAGAACTGACAAGTTTTCTCATACTAGGATCTGCCAGAGTGGGTTAGAGAACTGACAAGTTTTCTCACACTAGGATCTGCCAGAGTGGGTTAGAGAACTGACAAGTTTTCTCAAATTAGGATCTGCCAGAGTGGGTTAGAGAACTGACAAGTTTTCTCATACTAGGATCTGCCAGAGTGGGTTAGAGAACTGACAAGTTTTCTCACACTAGGATCTGCCAGAGTGGGTTAGAGAACTGACAAGTTTTCTCACACTAGGATCTACCAGAGTGGGTTAGAGAACTGACAAGTTTTCTCATACTAGGATCTGCCAGAGTGGGTTAGAGAACTGACAAGTTTTCTCACACTAGGATCTGCCAGAGTGGGTTAGAGAACTTAAAAGTTTTCTTACACTAGGATCTGCCAGAGTGGGTTAGAGAACTAACAAGTTTTCTCACACTAGGATCTGCCAGAGTGGGTTAGAGAACTGACAAGTTTTCTCACACTAGGATCTGCCAGAGTGGGTTAGAGAACTTAAAAGTTTTCTTACACTAGGATCTGCCAGAGTGGGTTAGAGAACTAACAAGTTTTCTCACACTAGGATCTGCCAGAGTGGGTTAGAGAACTGACAAGTTTTCTCACACTAGGATCTGCCAGAGTGGGTTAGAGAACTAACAAGTTTTCTCACACTAGGATCTGCCAGAGTGGGTTAGAGAACTGACAAGTTTTCTCACACTAGGATCTGCCAGAGTGGGTTAGAGAACTGACAAGTTTTCTCACACTAGGATCTGCCAGAGTGGGTTAGAGAACTGACAAGTTTTCTCACACTAGGATCTGCCAGAGTGGGTTAGAGAACTAACAAGTTTTCTCACACTAGAATCTGCCAGAGTGGGTTAGAGAACTGACAAGTTTTCTCACACTAGGATCTGCCAGAGTGGGTTAGAGAACTGACAAGTTTTCTCACACTAGGATCTACCAGAGTGGGTTAGAGAACTGACAAGTTTTCTCATACTAGGATCTGCCAGAGTGGGTTAGAGAACTGACAAGTTTTCTCACACTAGGATCTGCCAGAGTGGGTTAGAGAACTGACAAGTTTTCTCAAATTAGGATCTGCCAGAGTGGGTTAGAGAACTGACAAGTTTTCTCACACTAGGATCTGCCAGAGTGGGTTAGAGAACTGACAAGTTTTCTCACACTAGGATCTGCCAGAGTGGGTTAGAGAACTGACAAGTTTTCTCACACTAGGATCTACCAGAGTGGGTTAGAGAACTGACAAGTTTTCTCATACTAGGATCTGCCAGAGTGGGTTAGAGAACTGACAAGTTTTCTCACACTAGGATCTGCCAGAGTGGGTTAGAGAACTTAAAAGTTTTCTTACACTAGGATCTGCCAGAGTGGGTTAGAGAACTAACAAGTTTTCTCACACTAGGATCTGCCAGAGTGGGTTAGAGAACTGACAAGTTTTCTCACACTAGGATCTGCCAGAGTGGGTTAGAGAACTTAAAAGTTTTCTTACACTAGGATCTGCCAGAGTGGGTTAGAGAACTAACAAGTTTTCTCACACTAGGATCTGCCAGAGTGGGTTAGAGAACTGACAAGTTTTCTCACACTAGGATCTGCCAGAGTGGGTTAGAGAACTAACAAGTTTTCTCACACTAGGATCTGCCAGAGTGGGTTAGAGAACTGACAAGTTTTCTCACACTAGGATCTGCCAGAGTGGGTTAGAGAACTGACAAGTTTTCTCACACTAGGATCTGCCAGAGTGGGTTAGAGAACTGACAAGTTTTCTTACACTAGGATCTGCCAGAGTGGGTTAGAGAACTAACAAGTTTTCTCACACTAGAATCTGCCAGAGTGGGTTAGAGAACTGACAAGTTTTCTCACACTAGGATCTGCCAGAGTGGGTTAGAGAACTGACAAGTTTTCTCATACTAGGATCTGCCAGAGTGGATTAGAGAACTAACAAGTTTTCTCACACTAGGATCTGCCAGAGTGGGTTAGAGAACTGACAAGTTTTCTCACACTAGGATCTGCCAGAGTGGGTTAGAGAACTAACAAGTTTTCTCACACTAGAATCTGCCAGAGTGGGTTAGAGAACTGACAAGTTTTCTCACACTAGGATCTGCCAGAGTGGGTTAGAGAACTGACAAGTTTTCTCACACTAGGAACTGCCAGAGTGGGTTAGAGAACTGACACGTTTTCTCAAATTAGGATCTGCCAGAGTGGATTAGAGAACTGACAAGTTTTCTCACACTAGGATCTGCCAGAGTGGGTTAGAGAACTGACAAGTTTTCTCACACTAGGATCTGCCAGAGTGGGTTAGAGAACTAACAAGTTTTCTCACACTAGAATCTGCCAGAGTGGGTTAGAGAACTGACAAGTTTTCTCATACTAGGATCTGCCAGAGAGAGTAAGAGAACTGACAAGTTTTCTCACACTAGGATCTGCCAGAGTGGGTTAGAGAACTAACAAGTTTTCTCACACTAGGATCTGCCAGAGAGAGTAAGAGAACTGACAAGTTTTCTCACACTAGAATCTGCCAGAGTGGGTTAGAGAACTGACAAGTTTTCTCACACTAGGATCTGCCAGAGTGGGTTAGAGAACTGACAAGTTTTCTCACACTAGAATCTGCCAGAGTGGGTTAGAGAACTGACAAGTTTTCTCACACTAGGAACTGCCAGAGTGGGTTAGAGAACTGACAAGTTTTCTCACACTAGGAACTGCCAGAGTGGGTTAGAGAACTGACAAGTTTTCTCAAATTAGGATCTGCCAGAGTGGATTAGAGAACTGACAAGTTTTCTCACACTAGGATCTGCCAGAGTGGGTTAGAGAACTGACAAGTTTTCTCACACTAGGATCTGCCAGAGTGTGTTAGAGAACTGACAAGTTTTCTTACACTAGAATCTGCCAGAGTGGGTTAGAGAACTGACAAGTTTTCTCACACTAGAATCTGCCAGAGTGGGTTAGAGAACTGACAAGTTTTCTCACACTAGAATCTGCCAGAGTGGGTTAGAGAACTGACAAGTTTTCTCACACTAGGATCTGCCAGAATGGGTTAGAGAACTGACAAGTTTTCTTACACTATAGGATCTGCCAGAGTTTGAATCCAACCTAGGCAAGCTTATTGGTATCTCTCAATGATGCATTTATACAGGTGAGCTATGTGGCTGCAATTCTGCCCTTTGGTTTTAATGTTTTGAATTTTTAAATCAATTTTGAATTCTGGATATTTGATTATTGTGGTGTGTTCATAACACAGTAAGGTTATGATCAGTAACCCCTGGTGTTACTGTTTACATAGATCTTTGTGCTGAATCATATTGGTAGAAATGCTCCACTGCTGTTCTAGCTACTGTGATGTTATATGTTGAACAAAACTACCAATTTAACAAACAAAACAGTTTTATAATTATCTTGATAATCAACCAATAAGAACTAGTGATTTCAAAAGTACACATATTGTTGATACATGTATATTGACATTTTATATTACTAACTAGAACTTTTTGTGGTAATTTACTGCTGACATTGCAGTGATAGCTTTTGTTAAGATGTGCATTCATATGTTAAAAAAACAAATTACACCCACCATGCTAAAATTGCTACAATTATTTTGATAGTTTCCTAGGAACTTCAGAAGGACAGAAATATGTAGATAAATTGACATGGGTTGAATTGCTGTCATTAAGATCACAATAATGATACTGGATATCTATTGGTCAGATTTGTGTCATGTGTAAAACAATAATTAGAAAAAATAATTAGGCAGATCATACTGAAAGCAATAAAACATACCAATTACCAATAATGAGTTCAGATTTATCTTTGATTTATATTGATAAAAAATTTGTAATCATGATTAAAATAATTTGTTAAAAAGCCGTGAACAGAGAGTATGGCGAGTATTGAGTATCGTAACAGTGTTTTTGATATATGAAACAAATACATTGGAAAATCTGAGATTGTGGCAATTTGATATTGATTAAGCTGTTTTAGAATACTGTAATCAATATTATTGTATTATAACCATACTGATTTTACTTGTAATGATTCTAGTATGAATGTGTTATGAATCGTTTGATGTTGTATCTCCGTTTTACATGACTGATTTATTGGAATTCCCTTGGTACATTGACCTATGGTACCCAGATCATGAATGAAAATTGTCATACATGTAATTAAATATTTAGTGTTATTACAGAATCCAACATGTATCAACAGGTTGTAGTATCTGGGTTGAAGAAAGTGAATTAAAATGAACTTACACAAAAACTTTCACTTATTCAACAGCAAAATTGTCTTAATGAATAAAAAATTTACGAGCATTTATTTACAAAATGTACTGAATAAACCCAGTAAGAAACTTTATAACATAGCCAAAAATTAACCTGAAGTTATAAAAAAGACTTATATTTAGTCTCTAAACGATTTCAATTCCCTTCATAGAGCTTACTTTTATTTTTGGTACATATTTGTCATATGTAAATTTAAAAAGAAAATGAAAACTTTGGATAATTAGAATTATATTAAAACAGTATTTTTGTTAAATATTACTGTTCCTTAAGCAGTCTATTCATAATACTGAAGTTTGTGATGAATTAGATTGAATGATAAGTACTACGTCACAGCAATGAATCTTCACTTTTAACGAGGCTGTAAGTCCTAGGATGGTGAAGGAAACCATGCAGAGGGACAAGAAAAAACCATGGACCCTCACCAAGTGAACTGACAAACTTTCTCAATCTAGGATCTGATGGAGTAGGATTTGAACCTAGGCTGTCTATTCAAAGGTTATAAAAAGTCTGATAAGTAAGCAGTAAGAAACACTGTTATCTATAAATGTGTTTTGGACCACTTGGTCATTTAGGCCAAAGGAAATTTGCGAATGTGTGAAATTAAACTTTCTTTGCTAAAAAAGAATAATTAAACTTTAACAATGGACTGTTAGTTGACATACCGGAATGGTCTTTTTGGAATGGTTACTATTAGAGATTTTGATAAACTGTAATCATTTCTTTTAATTAAAATAATTTATACATTTTGTAAATGAAAAAAGTTGCACAATTATTTAATTAATTAGAAAATGTATTCAGGCTGCAGTTTTAGTTTGGTCTTATCATTATTATAAACTTTTCTTGCCCAATAGTCGAATCAAAAATGGTCCACCTTTGTCTCCTCAAAGAACAATTAATATTTGGGTAATAAATAAACATTATCATTCTACTAAAATATTCATTGTCTACATCATTGAACCACTTCATGTATAACACTAGGGAAAGTCTTCCTAGAATTATAGGTTATCATAACGCAATATCATTGTGGGTAGTCCCAAAGGGACATAATTACCACATGGATAAGTGAAACTGCCATTAATCATTGTTTCATTTATCAGAGCATCTCATTTTTCAATTTAATTGTTTTATTTATAGTCTTCCATCAGAAAATATGAAACTGAATTTTTTTTAGATATATTGAATTAAATGGCTGAAAATTTAATGACAGTTAAAGTGAAAAATTAAGTTAAACAAAACCAGATCTCAAAATTTTCTGTTGGTGTTCAACTAATATGTAAAAGAATGTGTTTTTATTCGTTATGAAATCTCATGGGTAATGTTAAAAGCTTTGTATTTATACATTTTGTAAAAAGAATTAAATTTTGATTTTTAAGAAAAATTGGTACTGAAGATGTACAATTATAATTGTGTATTATATTAACACATCATATTGTTCCACAGAACCTTAATGATATATAGCACAGAATCAGATAATATGTGTTACAGTTGTTCAAGAGGAAAAAGAATTGTAGGCCACATATATTCTGAACTCATATGTTCAGTAATGGAAATGAATTGAAAGTTCATTATAAACAGGGATCAGTTGTATGAGACAACTTTGACTTATGGAGTAAAATTTAAATTTGACTTCGAGTTATTTGCATGTTTCAGTATAAATAAGAACAGATGACAATGTAAAACAGTTTCCCTGTTTAGCTAGTCTTTGTATCATTCAACTCTTTTTGATGTATTGAAATGATTGTAATAACTATTTTAATACTAGCTTGGGAGAAAATTCATAGCCTTTCATGCTATATAAAAAAATAATCATGCTCTGTGTAACGTTTTTATTACTAGCTTGGGAGTCAACCTACAACACAATCAAGGTTTACCGTTTTCAATATTACCCATGGGGTATTCACTATTTCTAACACTATCCTTGAACATCTGACCAATCAATGATTTTGTAAGCAGGTGTACATTAAAAAAGATGGGGGTAGGGGAGACATAAAAATCAAGGTATATCTTTATCTGGCTAAAATAAATCTAGTTACAATGAAATAATCAGACGTTTACAAGATTGGCAGCAGTTGCTTGATTTTTAGCTCAACTGGCTAAAGCCAGATGAGCTTATGGCATGATGCGCACGTGCGTGCATGCGTGCGTGCGTGCATGCGTGCGTCTGTTAACAGCAAAAACTCAGAAACTACTGGGCCAATTTTAGCAAAACTTTGCAGGAATGATCCTTAGAAGGAGTAGATGAAAATTTGTACAATTGGTTTCCATGGCAACCAAAAGTAGGTCACAGCGACCTAGAATGTAAAAAACCTAAAATAAGCTTCTTCTCTGAAACCATAGGTTATATTCAAAATCTGATGTGATATTTAGCTTCTAGACACCCTTAAACATGTAGGTTGTACATTTCGTGAAATTCTGTCAAAAACTAGGTTACGCGTTTTTAGCGTTTTTCTGTCGTACTTCGTAAAAAGTGAAAATAAGGCTTATAATGGAAAATCAACTTTGAAAATCTTCTTCTCTGAAACCATGAAGCCTTAAGCTTTCATATTTGGCAGTTAATATCAGCTTGAGCCCCTTTACCAAGTTTGTACAAATGGTGGCCCCCGGTTTATTTTTGGCCCCACCCCAGGGGTCCATATATATATGCATATGCATATATGGCTTATAATGGAAAAACAACTTTGAAAATCTCCTCTCTGAAACCATGAAGCCTTAAGCTTTCATATTTGGCAGTTAATATCAGCTTGAGCCCCTTTACCAAGTTTGTACAAATGGTGGCCCCTGGTCTATTTTTGGCCCCACCCCAGGGGTCCATATATCTGCATATGCATATATGGCTTATAATGGAAAATCAACTTTGAAAAACTTCTTTTCTGAAACCATGAAGCCTTAAGCTTTCATATTTGGCAGTTAATATCAGCTTGAGCCCCTTTACTAAGTTTGTACAAATGGTGGCCCCCGGTCTATTTTTGGCCCCACCCCAGGGGTCCATATATCTGCATATGCATATATGGCTTATAATGGAAAATCAACTTTGAAAAACTTCTTCTCTGAAACCATGAAGCCTTAAGCTTTCATATTTGGCAGTTAATATCAGCTTGAGCCCCTTTACCAAGTTTGTACAAATGGTGGCCCCCGGTCTATTTTTGGCCCCACCCCAGGGGTCCATATATCTGCATATGCATATATGGCTTATAATGGAAAATCAACTTTGAAAAACTTCTTCTCTGAAACCATGAAGCCTTAAGCTTTCATATTTGGCAGTTAATATCAGCTTGAGCCCCTTTACCAAGTTTGTACAAATGGTGGCCCCCGGTCTATTTTTGGCCCCACCCCAGGGGTCCATATATCTGCATATGCATATATGGCTTATAATGGAAAATCAACTTTGAAAAACTTCTTCTCTGAAACCATGAAGCCTTAAGCTTTCATATTTGGCAGTTAATATCAGCTTGAGCCCCTTTACCAAGTTTGTACAAATGGTGGCCCCCGGTCCATTTTTGGCCCCACCCCAGGGGTCCGTATATCAGTATATGCATATATGGCTCATAATGGAAAATCAACTTTGAAAAACTTCTTTTCTGAAACCATGAAGCCTTAAGCTTTCATATTTGGCAGTTAATATCAGCTTGAGCCCCTTTACCAAGTTTGTACAAATGGTGGCCCCCGGTCCATTTTTGGCCCCACCCCAGGGGTCCGTATATCAGCATATGCATATATGGCTCATAATGGAAAATCAACTTTGAAAAACTTCTTTTCTGAAACCATGAAGCCTTAAGCTTTCATATTTGGCAGTTAATATCAGCTTGAGCCCCTTTACCAAGTTTGTACAAATGGTGGCCCCCGGTCCATTTTTGGCCCCACCCCAGGGGTCTGTATATCAGCATATGCATATATGGCTCATAATTGAAAATCAACTTTGAAAATCTTCTTCTCTGAAACCATGAAGCCTTAAGCTTTCATATTTGGCAGTTAATATCAGCTTGAGCCCCTTTACCAAGTTTGTACAAATGGTACCCCCTGGTCTATTTTTGGCCCCACCCCAGGGGTCCATATATATATGCATATGCATATATGGCTTAAAATGGAAAATCAACTTTGAAAATCTTCTTCTCTGAAACCATGAAGCCATAACCTTTCATATTTGGCAGTTAATATCAGCTTGAGCCCCTTTACCAAGTTTGTACAAATGGTGGCCCCCAGTCTATTTTTGGCCCCACCCCAGGGGTCCATATATCTGCATATGCATATATGGCTTATAATGGAAAATCAACTTTGAAAAACTTCTTTTCTGAAACCATGAAGCCTTAAGCTTTCATATTTGGCAGTTAATATCAGCTTGAGCCCCTTTACCAAGTTTGTACAAATGGTGGCCCCCGGTTTATTTTTGGCCCCACCCCAGGGGTCCATATATATATGCATATGCATATATGGCTTATAATGGAAAATCAACTTTGAAAATCTCCTCTCTGAAACCATGAAGCCTTAAGCTTTCATATTTGGCAGTTAATATCAGCTTGAGCCCCTTTACCAAGTTTGTACAAATGGTGGCCCCTGGTCTATTTTTGGCCCCACCCCAGGGGTCCATATATCTGCATATGCATATATGGCTTATAATGGAAAATCAACTTTGAAAAACTTCTTTTCTGAAACCATGAAGCCTTAAGCTTTCATATTTGGCAGTTAATATCAGCTTGAGCCCCTTTACTAAGTTTGTACAAATGGTGGCCCCCGGTCTATTTTTGGCCCCACCCCAGGGGTCCATATATCTGCATATGCATATATGGCTTATAATGGAAAATCAACTTTGAAAAACTTCTTCTCTGAAACCATGAAGCCTTAAGCTTTCATATTTGGCAGTTAATATCAGCTTGAGCCCCTTTACCAAGTTTGTACAAATGGTGGCCCCCGGTCTATTTTTGGCCCCACCCCAGGGGTCCATATATCTGCATATGCATATATGGCTTATAATGGAAAATCAACTTTGAAAAACTTCTTCTCTGAAACCATGAAGCCTTAAGCTTTCATATTTGGCAGTTAATATCAGCTTGAGCCCCTTTACCAAGTTTGTACAAATGGTGGCCCCCGGTCTATTTTTGGCCCCACCCCAGGGGTCCATATATCTGCATAT
The DNA here is from genome assembly GCA_029721355.1 of Tegillarca granosa. Taxonomy (NCBI): domain Eukaryota; kingdom Metazoa; phylum Mollusca; class Bivalvia; order Arcoida; family Arcidae; genus Tegillarca; species Tegillarca granosa. The sequence continues at coordinate 7,540,360 of CM056595.1, forward strand.
GCATATATGGCTTATAATGGAAAATCAACTTTGAAAAACTTCTTCTCTGAAACCATGAAGCCTTAAGCTTTCATATTTGGCAGTTAATATCAGCTTGAGCCCCTTTACCAAGTTTGTACAAATGGTGGCCCCCGGTCCATTTTTGGCCCCACCCCAGGGGTCCGTATATCAGTATATGCATATATGGCTCATAATGGAAAATCAACTTTGAAAAACTTCTTTTCTGAAACCATGAAGCCTTAAGCTTTCATATTTGGCAGTTAATATCAGCTTGAGCCCCTTTACCAAGTTTGTACAAATGGTGGCCCCCGGTCCATTTTTGGCCCCACCCCAGGGGTCCGTATATCAGCATATGCATATATGGCTCATAATGGAAAATCAACTTTGAAAAACTTCTTTTCTGAAACCATGAAGCCTTAAGCTTTCATATTTGGCAGTTAATATCAGCTTGAGCCCCTTTACCAAGTTTGTACAAATCGTGGCCCCCGGTCCATTTTTGGCCCCACCCCAGGGGTCTGTATATCAGCATATGCATATATGGCTCATAATTGAAAATCAACTTTGAAAATCTTCTTCTCTGAAACCATGAAGCCTTAAGCTTTCATATTTGGCAGTTAATATCAGCTTGAGCCCCTTTACCAAGTTTGTACAAATGGTACCCCCTGGTCTATTTTTGGCCCCACCCCAGGGGTCCATATATATATGCATATGCATATATGGCTTAAAATGGAAAATCAACTTTGAAAATCTTCTTCTCTGAAACCATGAAGCCATAACCTTTCATATTTGGCAGTTAATATCAGCTTGAGCCCCTTTACCAAGTTTGTACAAATGGTGGCCCCCAGTCTATTTTTGGCCCCACCCCAGGGGTCCATATATCTGCATATGCATATATGGCTTATAATGGAAAATCAACTTTGAAAAACTTCTTTTCTGAAACCATGAAGCCTTAAGCTTTCATATTTGGCAGTTAATATCAGCTTGAGCCCCTTTACCAAGTTTGTACAAATGGTGGCCCCTGGTCTATTTTTGGCCCCACCCCAGGGGTCCATATATCTGCATATGCATATATGGCTTATAATGGAAAATCAACTTTGAAAAACTTCTTTTCTGAAACCATGAAGCCTTAAGCTTTCATATTTGGCAGTTAATATCAGCTTGAGCCCCTTTACCAAGTTTGTACAAATGGTGGCCCCCGGTCTATTTTTGGCCCCACCCCAGGGGTCCATATATCTGCATATGCATATATGGCTTATAATGGAAAATCAACTTTGAAAAACTTCTTCTCTGAAACCATGAAGCCTTAAGCTTTCATATTTGGCAGTTAATATCAGCTTGAGCCCCTTTACCAAGTTTGTACAAATGGTGGCCCCCGGTCTATTTTTGGCCCCACCCCAGGGGTCCATATATCTGCATATGCATATATGGCTTATAATGGAAAATCAACTTTGAAAAACTTCTTTTCTGAAACCATGAAGCCTTAAGCTTTCATATTTGGCAGTTAATATCAGCTTGAGCCCCTTTACCAAGTTTGTACAAATGGTGGCCCCCGGTCTATTTTTGGCCCCACCCCAGGGGTCCATATATCTGCATATGCATATATGGCTTATAATGGAAAATCAACTTTGAAAAACTTCTTCTCTGAAACCATGAAGCCTTAAGCTTTCATATTTGGCAGTTAATATCAGCTTGAGCCCCTTTACCAAGTTTGTACAAATGGTGGCCCCCGGTCTATTTTTGGCCCCACCCCAGGGGTCCATATATCTGCATATGCATATATGGCCTATAATGGAAAATCAACTTTGAAAAACTTCTTCTCTGAAACCATGAAGCCTTAAGCTTTCATATTTGGCAGTTAATATCAGCTTGAGCCCCTTTACCAAGTTTGTACAAATGGTGGCCCCCGGTCCATTTTTGGCCCCACCCCAGGGGTCCATATATCAGTATATGCATATATGGCTCATAATGGAAAATCAACTTTGAAAATCTTCTTCTCTGAAACCATGAAGCCTTAAGCTTTCATATTTGGCAGTTAATATCAGCTTGAGCCCCTTTACCAAGTTTGTACAAATGGTGGCCCCCGGTCCATTTTTGGCCCCACCCCAGGGGTCCGTATATCAGCATATGCATATATGGCTCATAATGGAAAATCAACTTTGAAAATCTTCTTCTCTGAAACCATGAAGCCTTAAGCTTTCATATTTGGCAGTTAATATCAGCTTGAGCCCCTTTACCAAGTTTGTACAAATGGTGGCCCCCGGTCCATTTTTGGCCCCACCCCAGGGGTCTGTATATCAGCATATGCATATATGGCTCATAATTGAAAATCAACTTTGAAAATCTTCTTCTCTGAAACCATGAAGCCTTAAGCTTTCATATTTGGCAGTTAATATCAGCTTGAGCCCCTTTACCAAGTTTGTACAAATGGTACCCCCGGTCTATTTTTGGCCCCACCCCAGGGGTCCATATATATGCATATGCATATATGGCTTAAAATGGAAAATCAACTTTGAAAATCTTCTTCTCTGAAACCATGAAGCCATAACCTTTCATATTTGGCAGTTAATATCAGCTTGAGCCCCTTTACCAAGTTTGTACAAATGGTGGCCCCCAGTTTATTTTTGGCCCCACCCCAGGGGTCCATATATCTGCATATGCATATATGGCTTATAATGGAAAATCAACTTTGAAAAACTTTTTTTCTGAAACCATGAAGCCTTAAGCTTTCATATTTGGCAGTTAATATCAGCTTGAGGCCCTTTACCAAGTTTTTACAAATGGTGGCCCCTGGTCCATTTTTGGCCCCACCCCAGGGGTCCATATATCTGCATATATATATATTGGAAATCAAATTAAAAAATTTTCTTCTCTGAAACTGTAAGGCATAATGCTTTTATATTTGGCATTTAACATCAGCTCAAATCCCTTTACCAAGTTTGTACAAATGGTGGCCCCTGTGCCATTTTTGGTCCCACCCTATGGGCCAATATATCTACATATGCATATATGGGAAATCAAATTTAAAAATCTTCTTCTCTGAAACTGTAAGGCTTTAAGCTTTCATAATCAGCTCAAGTCCCTTTACCAGGTTTGTACAAATAAAGGCCCCTGGGCCAATTTTGGTCCCACCAAGGGGCACATATATCTACATATACTTATATGGGAAGTCAAATTTAAAAATATTCTTCTCTGAAACTGTAAGGCCTACAGCTTTTGTATTTAGCATTTAACGTCAGCTCAAGTCCCTGTACTGAGTTTATATAAATGAAGGCACAAGAACCATTTTTGTCAGTTGAGCTCCACAGGCCCTTTTGGGCCTCTTGTTTGTAGAACATAAGCATATTTGTGTGAAATGGTAAAATTAGACAATGTATCATAAAATGTGTTAAGTTTTACCAAGTAATCATTATTATGTAGATTATCCTACACTCACAGCTTATTAAGAACAGTCGGAAGCTGTCATGTCTGGTTATGTCTTATATCTACTAAGTTTATTTTTTAAGCCATGGTAAGAACTGTTGATTTCTCATTTTATGTCATTGATTTTTTTCCCAGTCATTTATAATTACTAAGAATTCCTTAACATGAAGACCAAAATATTTTAATATTCTGTATCAAGTTTTTATTGAATTTGACTTAATCTAATAAACAAAAAATATATAAATTCTTGGAGAATTATTTAAATATATATTAAGTTGTCTTTTATATAACGTAAGGTTATACAAACAATATTTCTGGTTAACTTAAAATGACTTTGAAAATATTATACTCTCAAGAATACTGTTTTCAATATTGTTGTGTGACATTGCTTTTAGCAAGTAGACTATCCCTGTGGTTCATTAATTAAGAGCAGAGCAGGAGGTTCTGGGATAGTACCGAAGACTTTAAAAATGGAGATACTGCTGTCCTTATGTGGTACTCAACATTAAAAGTTTTAACGTTCATAACCAATCATTTTCTAAAAGTTGTGACATTTTGTCATTTCACACAGCAGAATAAAGCCATATCAGTTTACAACAGCTATTATAGCTTGATTTATAAGATTTGAGATTGTTTTAAAATAATTCAGAGGAGTGTTTTCAACAGAAGTTTGTATGGCGTGCAAGTTTGTGCTAACATCCATGTATGTTACATGTTAGATCACAGTAAAAGTCCTCTGTCTGGGTCAAAAACAATGTGGGAAGACTTGGAGCTAATAACAATAACTAAAAAACACTGTTATAACATATAGAATCATGATTTATAGTAACATTTTGGCTTTTTGATAACAAACAGCTTGACACTTAAACATCTAAATAAATGTCAAAATGAAAAAAATACAAATTTTTACTTTTTACAAGGTTCTTTTCTGTACCCCTCAAGACTAACCAGTGTTGTAGTAACAAATTTCAGGAAACCTTTAACTCTAGTACATACAAGTTTCATGTTAATTATCAAAAACTAAAGCATGAAAATTAAAACAAACATGTTTACAAGTTTCTTTATTTCTGTACATAATATGTTTTTTGTTCATACAGTATTGACAATATAAACTGGCTAATTCTTGTTATATATTTTGAACTATATTATGCACAATATATTATTTACATAACCCAATTAATTATCATTGTGAGTTTGTTTTATATTCTTCAAAAGACTTGCATCAAAGTCTTAAGACTGAACAAATTCTGTTTTATGCTTGATAACTTTTCATTAAGCTTACTTCAATGAAATCTAAAATTTCACGACATTATGTTTGATAAATTTTCATTGAACTTACTTCCATGAAATTTAAAATTTCACAACATTATGTTGTTGCATGCTTCCTGCAGTGAATGATAAAAAGTACCGTAATTCACGATTGATTACACAGTATATTTACATGCCCCTAGTGTATTACTATTGATTGTTTTAAATATTTAAAATTTTTATTAGTTACATTTTATACAAAAATGCTCTATTGAATTTATTTAGTTCATTTATTTGAACTAGTAATAATTAATTCATGATAAATTGTATTCAAGTTGCATGTATTTGGTTTATTTAATCAGATGCTTTTAATTACTTTTATTACCTTTATATAGCTAGGTGTAACAAGTGCTGAAACATGCTTAAGTAAAATACGGATTTACACTGTATCACTTATATTGGGACTTCTCTAGCTTTTACTTAATTGATAAAATAAATACATGTACTTTTAAAATGTGTATATGAAAACGACAGTGAGCATTCTTTTCATGCAATATCTACTGTGGCTCTATTTTTGAAGAATTCTAAAAAAATGGGGGAATAGTTTCAAAAGATTTCAAATGATATTTCTGCGTTACTTGAAGAAAAAATGGAAAAGAGCAACAATGGTTAATATTAGTTGGATGCTTCATTCAAATATAGGTTTGAACACCAAGATAATGTTTTACAGTCCAATTGAGACTGTATTCCAGCAATTTTTTTTTTAAATTGTGGTCCTACTTTATTGAAATTTAAGAATCAAAATATGAAATTTTGAAATAATAAACTAAATTCCTCACAAGCTCTAGCAAAATTTGAAAATAAATAATTGTGTATGTCAATTTTGCTTTGATTTTGTCCCAGTAGTATATTACAAATAGTTGCATATATACAAATTGCATTTTAGTGTTATTTAACAAAGTCTTAAATTTACTTAGACTATAATAAAAGTAAAAATTATGAGAAAAAAGTTGAGAAAAGTTAAAATACCTAATAGTTTAGAAGAAAGAACGAAAAAAAATAAAAATAAAAAATAAGATAATTACATTGTTTATGATGTTTAAAATTTTTAGTTTGATTCGGTTTTTTTAAAGAAATTAAAAGCTGTAAAAAAAATTCCCTAACTAAAAACAAAATAATTATATATAAGGGCACACTTTTTTAAAAATTTACTTATTTTACTGAAATAATTTGAATTGGTGAATTTTTTTATTTTGTAACACAAATAAAGTTAAAAAAATGTGATTTAATTACTGCAAAAAAGTAAAAAGCACCAAACCAAAAAAAAAAAAAAAAAAAAAAAGTTTAAGTTGAAGACAATTACTCTATTTACTAAATGCCCTCTACTTGAATATTAAACAGTGTAGGTATCTCTTGGATGTGTTTGTTAGATAATGATGATGTAAATCTAATGATAATTATGGTTATAGGTTTATGACATGAAGCAGTTTTTATGGATCAAGATATTTCTGTTATGTTGGATAATCATGCAATCCTTTAGAAGAGGAGGATGAAGTAAAAATGATTACCGGTACTTATAATTAGGAATAAGACTAGTCTGACATGGTAAAATTTATTTTCTAAATTGGAGTGGGGGAGCAATAAAAAATGAAGATGGGTTTGTTAGTTATTTCAATGTGTTTAACATGGCTTTGACAATTCTTCAGCTACTGTAAAACACTTTATTTTTGCGAGCAATTTATTTTCATGAATTTCGTAAGGTAAGAGATTTTTGCGAAAATAAAGTGTCGTGAAATTAAAGTTGTGTCTTTGTGATTTGAACAGATTTTGTGTGTCTCAGAATATACATATTAAACAGAATAACAGATGAATAAAGTTATTTTATTACATTTTATACTCAATCTTATATACATTCCATCTTTATATTAAATCTATTTCATACCACAAAATGTCTAAAACCTGATTATTTCATGTCAGCTTTTGAGTACTGATCAGCCTGGCAGTAAACAAAAACAAGTTGATTACTGATTGATTTTTATTCAGATAGGTAACAATAAGTTGTTTAATCTATCAGGTATATTTATCAACAGGTAATCTTAATATTTTTTATATCGGTTTCAAATTTACCGGCACCAGGCGGGAAGTTATGTGCATTTATATATGAAGGAAATCACAAAATAAAAGTTCGCAAACTGATTCTAAAAGTAAATCGCAAAAAAATCATGTCACGAAAATAAAGTGTTTTACAATATCCCTGGAAAAAGCAAGAATATATAATTATTTATCTCAAAAGAGTAACATAAGGACAAGTTTATATATAAATACTGACATGTGTAAGTGTGTTTTGTGGTTTGTCTTGTACTGGTGTGTACTCAGGATGGCTTTTTGTAAATGTTCTACCTCACAGAGTCAGTATGCCATAGACAATTAAATATACCACTCCAAAAATTGATATTATCATGGCACTAGGTGAATCAGATGATATCCTGTCCCCTTAATATCTAAAAGTTTCTCAAATTTTGAAGTCATGTGTATGAACCACCCAGCCTCCTACTCTCAATGTAGATGCCCTACCATTGAGTCACTAACATGATCAAAAATAAAGAGAAAAATCGTCCATTCTTGAAAACAAAAATGACAAATTACCTACTCTCTGTATCATTGTGTGTGTGACTAGTCTGGAATATTTTCTTAGAAAATCAAATTGAAGTTTGCAATATTTTCACTCACTTAAATCTGTCATAACCGAAAATTACAAATCACACCCACAGATATTATAGAATATTTCTATAAAATGAAAACTAATGCCACTATGGCATGTTGAAAAATTTTTGTCAATGAAAGTTGCTCAAGCACAAACATCATGGAGAGCACCTCTAGTGAAAATAATCATGGTACCACCATGTTTTACATGTAAAATTCCCATGGTGCAACATCGTCTTTTCTTCAGAGGCGCTAAAGGATAATTTAGGATGCACATAGCAATGCTTATTTATTACTTTGGCTCAAATAAATGATAACAAACATTATTCAATATCATTAGAACTTTTATAAAGTTTTTTTCTTCAAAATACATTGTTACTAACACAGTGACACTCACAATGACTGATATTCAAATAGTTTAGTTGGTAAGTGCATATTTTATGACACATCTTTCCAGATATTAGGGCTAGGTGGTTGAGTGGTCTAAAGCATGTGCTTATGGATCACAATGCCTCTCACCATCCATAGGTTTGAATCATGCTCAGGCAGACCCTAGTGTCATTTCAATTCCCAAAGATTGATGGTTTTCTCTGGGTACTCTGATTTCTTCCACCATCCCAGATCTGACAACCTTGATATAAGTGAAAGAATCTTGACTGGAGATTAAACACCATGACTTCACTCCAATCTGCCTGGATATTGTGTTTTCTCCATAATTTTCCCATCTATGGATGGAGTTTTGTCATAAATGTATAACAAAATGATACAATGTGTTGCTCTATTCATACTAATCCTTATTTGCCTTATATGCAGATCATTTTATCTGGGAAACCATAATGTTTTTATACAAAAATGTTTAATTTAATTTATAATTAAACTTGACAAATTTCTAACAATTTCATGGGTTAAAAAGCGAAAACACATTCATCATTTCTCAACAACTGGAGCATAAATTAGCCCATGCCCACTCACATGCTATAGTGTTTGTGACGTAATCTAGAACTATGTTTATTGCGTGTCATTTTACCTTGTTTTGAAGTTATTAAAAGCAAAAATTGCATAAGGTTATTCTCTCATTTGCTTTATGTCTTTAAAATGCAATTATAAGCATTGAATCTGATTTTCATTTTGGTCATTGAGAAATAACCTGAATGGATGCTATGCACACTTTTGCTTGATTTTTGCGAAAGACACAGTTTGCACATGCATGAAGTGTCCATTCAGGTTTCTCAATGACCCGAATGTAAATCGGATTCAATGCTTAAATTATATATTGAGGTGCTTGTTTCATAGGTTTCTTAAAATTCAGTAGAATTGTGATAGCTATTTTTACAAATTATGTTCTAGATTGAAAAATGGAGTTTTACAGTTATAATGAGATTTCACGGTGTAGGTAATATTTGAAGATCTAGAAATTGATAGTGCTTGTGATAAATTCTTAAAAATGAAATACAGTAATTTAGATAAATCCTCACATAAATATTTGTTAGTTAATAACATATACTGGTACAAATTCTGAAAGAAAAAAATTGCACATTGGATATACAGACAGTTATATGGTTTTTGTAAATTAAAATTGACATTTGTTCTGTGAAATAAATTCTCTTTTGTCAATCAATTTTTATCTTATGTATTTATCAAGTGCAAACAATGTGAGGTAGTGTAAAAGTGTGTGATTAAAAAACATGAATGAAAGTTACATGCATCTTGGATATTTCTGGAGTAGAAATGAAAAAATAATGATTCCCAGGAATAAGTGAAAGTCATCTTGTAATTTAAGATATAAATAATGAATACACATGTTTGTTTGTGAACTGGTTGCACACATGTTCTGTAGTGTGCTGCCCTGATCGTAGAACTGTATATAGCGATTATTTGGTGTTGTGTTTGGAATTTTCTGCCTGTTTTGTTTTCACACACCCAGATATTGCAAGCTTACACTTAATTATGTAACACAATGTGGGAGGTATTGGCGGCATTTTCTTTGACCACATGTCATGTTTTTACACAGATTGATATCAAGCTCTGATAAATCGTTCTCTCATGTTAATTAAATAGCAACTGTTTTTTCATTATTTCTGATTTCTGTGATCTACAAAATCTGGGAGTGTGTCAGACTGTGTTTGATTTTTATTAATTGGTATTATTTCATTACAGCATTACAGCTACTTGTTACCATATTATATTTTGTCTGTTAAATGAATTAGATACAAATGTTGTGCTATAATTAAAAAAAAACTACTGTGATGATATGAGCTATGAATATATATATATATATATATATTATATATATATATATATATATATATATATATATTCCTCCTCTGCATGTGCTTTTTTATAATAAGTATCATTTCATTACAAAATACTGCAAGTACATTTGTCCATTAATTACTTTTTCTGGTTAATTATTTGATAGCCTAATATGCTCAGCACTTTTATAATGAAAAAAGATAAATAGTTATCTATCCATCATCATTTTTCATTAAATAAAAATTCATTCATTGATTTTGAAAATTTTGTGCTCTAGCATTTGATAAGAGAGTGTTACCACCATCATTAAGAGAGATGAGTATTATCCCTAATTCGGTTTTTAGCATACATCCTTGCAGCCTTTGAGATCAGTGGCCATATTTACCTCAAATTTTCAGGTTATTAATAGTACTAAGTTTTTACAGTTTAACTACAACATTCTCATGATTGCAATCACAATCAGGAACGCACCAAGACTATCTGAACTCATACTACAGAGCAAAAGACATGTGTTCCCTTCATCAAATAACAGATTAGATTGGATTTGATAAATGATGTTTTACGTCTCAATCAAGATTCTTTTATTGATATTGAGAATGTTAAGAGATGTTGGAGAAAATTGGAGTGCCAAGTGAAAACCACCTACTTTGAGTAAGAAAACTGACAAACATTTTCACACTAGGATCTGCCAAGTTGGGATTCAAACCTAGGCAATGAGAGGCACTGTGATCCACTAGTCGCCCTTGTTTTGGACCATTTGGCCACTGAGGCCCCCCCCCCCCAAATCATGTTAAATGTGTGATTTTCGATGAACAAATTGGTGGAAAAATTGAAGTATCTGTTATAAGAAATAAAAACAGTTTGGTGAATTGAATCATTGATTTTCAAAATTCTGCACTGTAGCATCAGATTATAAAGGGCAGCAGAAGATAGAGTGCAACAGACGATTCTTCTGACTCGAGATCTACTAGGTATTGATAAGTAGTATGTTAGGAGATGTTTTAATATTACCCTGATGATATAACACAGCAACTAGACCTGTATTCTACATAAAAAAAACAAGTTCTATCAAATAATAACACATTGAAGTCTATATTAATGTTCTCTGATTACACTAGATAAAAATTATAAAACAGTCTTTTGTCATCAAGATATTCATATGCATGTGTACTGAAACTATAGGCTAATTTATAACATCAGGTATTGTAAAATTCATTAGAACCATTTCAGAACAGTTATATACAATATATACACTGTATATAATGAATTTTATAAGCAGGAACTTCTTCAATCATTTTTTTACTTATTTTAGCAAATATTTGCTATCTTCAGAAGCAAAACAAATAAAAATGTTCAACAAATTTAGAATATAACTGCCATAAGCTTAAAGTGATCTTAAAAATTACAATGAAAATTTATTAGTGTCTTGTGATATAACAAAATAAATCATAATTTACAATTTAGATTTAGAATGATAGTAACATACCCTAACGGTATCACAATCTAGAAGATTTTTCAACAGTATTTAGTCTGTTAGTTTGTTTTTTATACATGTATTGGTTGACATGGCCGCTCAATATGTGAACCATTACATTATGTTAAGTTATCTTTTACTTCAAAAAATATATATCATAAGATCAAAAACATATTTATAAGATGTCTTGATTCCTAGTCTTCTGGATATACAATGTAGATCAATCTTATATTTTAATAATGCATATAACTCTAATAACCATGGTGACATCACATTGATGGTGCAATATAAACTCTAATGCACCATGATGACATCACATTTATGGTGCAATATAAACTCTAATGCACCATGATGACGTCACATTGATGGTGCAATATAAACTCTAATGCACCATGATGACATCACATTGATGGTGCAATATAAACTCTAATGCACCATGATGACATCACATTGATGATGCAATATAAACTCTAATGCACCATGATGACATCACATGGATGGTGCAATATAAACTCTAATGCACCATGATGACATCACATTGATGATGCAATATAAACTCTAATGCACCATGGTAACATCACAATGATGATGCAACATAAACTCTAATGCACCATAATGACGTCACATTTATGGTTCAATATAAACTCTTATGCACAATGATGACATCACATTGATGGTGCAATATAAACTCTAATGCACCATGATGACGTCACATTTATGGTGCAATATAAACTCTTATGCACCATGATGACATCACATTGATGGTGCAATATAAACTCTAATGCACCATGATGACGTCACATTAATGATGCAAGATAAACTCTAATGCACCATGATGACATCACATTGATGGTGCAATATAAACTCTAATGCACCATGATGACAACACATTTATGGTGCAATATAAACTCTAATGCACCATGATGACATCACATTGATGATGCAATATAAACTCTAATGCACCATAATGACGTCACATTTATGGTGCAATATAAACTCTTATGCACAATGATGACATCACATTGATGGTGCAATATAAACTCTAATGCACCATGATGACGTCACATTTATGGTGCAATATAAACTCTTATGCACCATGATGACATCACATTGATGGTGCAATATAAACTCTAATGCACCATGATGACATCACATTGATGGTGCAATATAAACTCTAATGCACCATGATGACATCACATTGATGATGCAATATAAACTCTAATGCACCATGGTAACATCACAATGATGATGCAACATAAACTCTAATGCACCATGGTGACATCATATTGATGGTGCAATATTAACTCTAATGCACCATGATGACATCACATTGAGGATGCAATATAAACTCTAATGCACCATGGTAACATCACAATGATGATGCAACATAAACTCTAATGCACCATAATGACGTCACATTTATGGTTCAATATAAACTCTTATGCACAATGATGACATCACATTGATGGTGCAATATAAACTCTAATGCACAATGATGACGTCACATTAATGATGCAATATAAACACTAATGCACCATGATGACATCATATTGATGATGCAATATATATGAATTTCAGGTATTTAAGTTAGGTAACTCTTACACAATACAACATGTTCTAGTTGATTAAGAACCGGAAGAATATAAATAATATAGTGAATTGAATACTACAGGCAATAATATCAATGGTCATTAAAATCTTTACAACCTCCAAAGACCTGAGTTAATGTTCTGTTAGCATGTATGCACAAGACATTTAATAAACTGAGTGATTCAAGCAGCTGCAGTGTTTGTTCTAGAGCAAGAAAATGCTGTTTTATATGCAATACTATTTCTTTGAACTGATACTCCACTCATTGCTGGGGGTAATTCTATTGTGTATTGCCTTTTAATTAAAATATATATAGCATTTTGCATACTTTGATTATAAATTAATGGATTAATACACTTTGCTAGTTGTTGATTAGTTTTGTGGGATGTTGTTTCACCATTGTTTCATAAATGCATTTTTAAAACATAATGTCACTACAAATAGTCATAAGCATAAGTATAAAACCACTTTTATCAACCCACACACCACAGATAGCTTTAATAGCATTTTATTTGCTTATAAATTGTGCCAACAGGGCAGATCAGAAAAACTGGTACAATTCACTTTTTGCTTATGTATTGATTGAATCTTTTCATTACGAATGGCAGAGATTTTGTTTATATGACATCAAATAACCTCAAAGCATGTTTTATATATATATATATATATATATATATATATATATATATATATATATATATATATATCAATATATATATATATATATATATTGACAATACTTCTTTGAAGCAACATGAAAATGGAATTTGAAGATACCAAAACGTCATCAACCAGCTTCCTTTAGAGCTATTTACATATTCAATATCATTGGAAAGTTAATTTATACATACAGTTATTGACATTTAGAATTAATTTTTAAATTTTAAAGAATGAACAACTTATGATTAAAAAGGCTATGTATACAATGAGGAATACCATTTACAAAACTCTGGACAGTGTCTACTTTTGAATTATGTTGCAAGTGTTGCATATATATTGCAAATATTTATATAGTTTATAATTGAGGCCACATATTTTATCATCATGACTGTACTTTCTTTTAAATATGATTTTGGAATGTATTTAATGAACTGTCAGGTACACATGCAGCATGGCCTGAATCTAGGTAAATACTCTCTCATTCTGTGTAACATATTGTAGACTAGATAATCACAATATTGTTGTAAAACTTATAAAGAACAACTTGTTTTCAAGTAAAACAGAATTTTAACTGACAACCATTCAGCAGATAACATGTTTTGATATGTGCCCTAGTATTTATTTATGATGAATTAGTATAAGGCAGACCTGGGAGTTTTATAAACATGAATGAATTCTTACTTTTTATTTCTTCAAGTTCAGAGTTATGTACCATAGATGATGTTAAGATCAGAGAAAATAATTTATGAGCTGAATGTTGTGTGTTCGCTTAGATTGCTGACTGATGAATTACTACAGAACATGCAAGGTTTATGCATGCAAGATTGACATACACTTAAAATATATATTTGTTTGCTTGTGTGTGTGTTTTTTGTGTGTGATGGCAGAGCCTAAGATATGGATTTTTGTCACATTGTTTTGTTGTAATTTCATAGCTAAATTCAAATCTGTTGTTAAATATTGAATTTTTCTTGCAAAACAAAATTGAACAAATGCAATATAACAGATCTTAAATGAGAAATCAGGAGCTTTGGTGCTATTAGGTGGTCTAAAGTGTTGTTTATAGATCGTAGTGACTTGCTGTCACCACCTTATCATTGCACTCTGCAGACCCTTGTGTGATCACTAAACATAGTGTTTTTCTGTCACCACCTTATCATTTGCACCCTGCAAACCCTTGTGTGATCACTAAACATAATGTCTTTCTGTCACCACTTTATCATTTGCACTCTGCAAACCCTTGTGTGATCACTGTACATAGTGTCTTTCTGTCACCACCTCATCATTTGCACTCTGCAGACCCTTGTGTGATCACCATACATAGTGTCTTTCTGTCACCACCTTATCATTTGCACTCTGCAGACCCTTGTGTGATCACCATACATAGTGTCTTTCTGTCACCACCTTATTATTTGCACTCTGCAGATCCTTGTGTGATCACTAAACAATAGTGTCTTTCTGTCACCACCTTATCATTTCTACTCTGCAGACCCTTGTGTGATCACCTTACAAAGTGTCTTTCTGTAACCACCTTATCATTTGCACTCTGCAGACCCTTGTGTGATCACCATACATAGTGTCTTTCTGTCACTACCTTATCATTTGCACTCTGCAGACCCTTGTGTGATCACCATACATAATGTCTTTCTGTCACTACCTTATCATTTGCACTCTGCAGACCCTTGTGTGATCACCATACATAGTGTCTTTCTGTCACTACCTTATCATTTGCACTCTGCAGACCCTTGTTTGATCACCATACATAATGTCTTTCTGTCATTACCTTATCATTTGCACTCTCCAGACCCTTGTGTGATCACCATACATAGTGTCTTTCTGTCACCATCTTATCATTAGCACTCTGCAAACCCTTGTGTGATCACTGTACATAGTGTCTTTCTGTCACCACCTTATCATTTGCACTCTCCAGACCCTTGTGTGATCACCATACATAGTGTCTTTCTGTCACTACCTTATCATTTGCACTCTCCAGACCCTTGTGTGATCACCATACATAATGTCTTTCTGTCACTACCTTATCATTTGCACTCTCCAGACCCTTGTGTGATCACCATACATAGTGTCTTTCTGTCACCACCTTATCATTTGCACTCTGCAGACCCTTGTGTGATCACCATACATAGTGTCTTTCTGTCACTACCTTATCATTTGCACTCTGCAGATCCTTGTGTGATCACTAAACAATAGTGTCTTTCTGTCACTCCCTTATCATTTGCACTCTCCAGACCCTTGTGTAATCACCATACATAGTGTCTTTCTGTCACCACCTTATTATTTGCACTCTGCAGACCCTTGTGTGATCACTTTACATAGTGTCTTTCTGTCACTACCTTATCATTTGCACTCTGCAGATCCTTGTGTGATCACTAAACAATAGTGTCTTTCTGTCACTCCCTTATCATTTGCACTCTCCAGACCCTTGTGTAATCACCATACATAGTGTCTTTCTGTCACCACCTTATCATTTGCACTCTGCAGACCCTTGTGTGATCACCATACATAGTGTCTTTCTGTCACTACCTTATCATTTGCACTCTGCAGACCCTTGTGTGATCACCATACATAGTGTCTTTCTGTCACTACCTTATCATTTGCACTCTGCAGACCCTTGTGTAATCACCATACATAGTGTCTTTCTGTCACTACCTTATCATTTGCACTCTGCAGACCCTTGTGTGATCACCATACATAGTGTCTTTCTGTCACTACCTTATCATTTGCACTCTGCAGACCCTTGTGTGATCACCATACATAGTGTCTTTCTGTCACCACCTTATCATTTGCACTCTGCAGACCCTTGTGTGATCACCATACATAGTGTCTTTCTGTCACTACCTTATCATTTCTACTCTGCAGATCCTTGTTTGATCACTTTACATTCTAATTGCTTATTCCATCCTTCCTCCAGATACCGCCTTGTAATGACTCAGTTGTTGAGAGTCTGCCCCAAAAGCTTAAAATAAGGTTGATAAGGTAAGAAATTAAGATACCCGGTAAGTACATGTACTGTACAATTCTGTAGTGTATAATTATAATCTCTTTAGGAAAGAGTATAAATGGTAACAATCTTATTTACCACTCCATCCCACCCTGCCACACCCCCCCCCCAAAAAAAAAAAAAAAAAAGAAAGAAAAAGGAATTGCTTATCAATTTTGAAGTTACAATTTTGACAAGACTATTTCTATGAAAACTAAACATATTTTTTTCTTTTATCACTCATATCACAAACATAATGTTGATGCATTTTTTATTCTGCCATTTCACCTATAAGCAGGTGATTTATCAATATAAGTGAAATATTCTTGACTGGGATTAATCAAATCAAAGCTTCAGAAAATATGAGCACAAGCAAGAACAAATTTTTTACTATATATGATGACCAAATTTAAAGAGATGTGTCAATGGTGAAAGCATATAGTTTGTTCTTGACTGTGCAGCATTTAAAATTTTAATGTTTACACTTAAATACAATAAACACTTAAATTTTAAAATTTACAATTAAACACACAGAAAAAAATCATTAAACTTACTTTAAACATGTTATTTAAGGCAGACTATACTTATCCTTGTTTTAATCTATTTCAAGCTGTGTCCTTTTATTTTTCTGGGCAGAATGGTCTTACTTTTTTAATTGATTATTTACAATGCAGTTTTTTAATCATAATTTAATAGCTTTAGTATGTAATTTTGCCAATACAAACTCTTCATGATATTATATTTAGCAATTTTTTGTTGCCAAATCTATCAGGTAAACTATGCCAATGAAAAGCAAAAAATCGTAATGGTGATGTTTTTACAAATTTTTTGCATGATAGTAGAAGATAGTAGTGATGCTCTTTATGTCTTAATTATCTGTTTTTACAAGATGTAGACTATCTAAATATTTTGTATACTACATCAGTTTTTATGTGAAAATTAGCTAACTAGTATCATGATTGTGATATACTTTTCACATTTAAAACTAGTTAAAGTAATAAAAAAGGTTTTTTAGGTTTTTATAAAAAGTTTGAATTGTATTTTAAAGTGCTTTCAACTGGATAATGTAAATAGATATTTTGATTTTAGTTTAGTTGCTGATGTGATGTAAAAGCATTATTCTGATTCTCCTAAATCCACTCATCTGTCCACTTGCTCATTCAGTCACTAATTTACATGCTTACTGATCAGATAATTGGCATAATCGTTGATATCATAAGGTACATGCTATAATCTTTCTAACTTTTATAAAGTATTTGAATACTTCTATGGTCTTTAAATATCAACATCACAAAAAAAAAAATAAATAAAAATAAAAAACAAACAAACAAATAAATCAAAACAAACCAACTTTTGTTGATATGACAATTTCTACAGTGTAAGGTTAGGATAGAATGTCTATTCATACTGCAAGAAATATATATATATATATATATATATATATATATATATATATATATATATATATATATACAAATATATAAATATAATATATATATATATATATGTATATATACAATGTATATATGTTATTGCTTTTTTTCCCTGTATCAGTTACAATAGGGAATTAAATTTCAAATACAATGTGCATTTCGTGTTTTTAAAACCAGAGAAATTTGACCTTTGACTCATAGCATTGATTTATCAAATACCTTAGAGAAATAAAAACCAATTTGCTTGGTCCCCTGATTTGTCATTTTTACAATTTAGAAAACTAAGATATCTTTGGAACTTTGAAGTTTAACTTAAAATCCAATGTACTTGGGGTAAACAAAGTTAGGAAGCACTGGGGTTGATACGTAACCATAAAGATTTAATTAACAGTTATTTCCCATGTGATGTTACAACGGTGATTAAGTACTTAAAAAAAAGAAATAAATAATATATACCAAGTAATCAATAAAATGTAGAAAAAGATGCATATCTGATCAATGGTAGATTGATTAGTAAATAAAGATAGAATGCACTTGAATTTGAATTTGAACATGCAGTGATGATGCGCTAACTAAAGATAGCACGAAATAAACTTCTGATATTGATAAACAGCTATACAATCTGAAAATGCATATACAGGTAATCAATTCTATACAATATTATTTGTATTTGTAATTATTCAGACTTTGCCAATTTTTTATTGACCTCAGATTAAATTAAAAAATAAAACGCAATACAAGTTGATTCTTTTTCACAGAATTCAGGGCTCTTGGGGTTTTGTTATAGAATAAAAATAAAAGGAGATAGACCTTTATGTATATAAATGTAGACATATATAAGTAATAGAAATTGATTTTTTCTTTTAACCTTCTTATGGTTATTGTTCATAATCTTCAATAAAATACTTATGTTTTGAGAAATAAAAACGACAGTGAACAATGAAAAAATTAAGATTGAACTTTATCCGTAGAATAAAAGAGTATAAATAAATACATAAATAAATAAATAAATAAATAAAAACATATTTTTTTCTTTCAACCTTCTTATGATTATTATTCATAATCTTCAATCAATAGTATACTAATATGTTTTAAAAGATAAAAACTGAAGTGAACAATGAAAAATTATGATTGAATTTTTTCCCTAGAATGAAAGAGTATTAAAAAAAATGATAATAAGAAAAAAAATAAAAACTTGTTTGGTTGTGCATTTTAGGTAATAATACCAAATTCACAGAGGTCAGCTAAATAAAGTAAAAGAAGTAATGGTGTTTAAAATCTCTATCAATATAATTACAACATTTGACACTTTGAAATGTTATACACAAGTACAAAAATTAAAATTCATTTTTTTATCTGTTAAGTTAAAAAAAGTTAAAAAAAGTTAACATGACATTTAGTTAAAATAATGCTCCAACAGTTAGAAACAACATCTACTATATTATGTGAGAGAACATGCAGCTATATCTTCATGCCATTAAAAAACTAACTGATAAGTGTACATCTCTATAAGAATTGTAATACATGAACATACATATTTTGTTGTTACTTGGCATGTGCTTACATAACACTGGGGAAAATAAATAAGGGGAAAACAACCCAAACAAAATTATGCCAGCTCTCAGTTATCTAATGTTGTAACATTAGATCAGTGGAATTGGTTTAACAGCCCAGAACATTTTACATATATCAAGACATAGCCAGCTATAGTTAAATTTGCAAAAAAAAAAATTACCTTTGCAGTGCTCTTAGGGCAATGTGCAGGATTGGTTCTTTAGCATGCCATGCCTACCTCGACACAGGGCATCAGTATTTAAGGTCTCCTGGGAAGGACTTTGTGTCTTTAATTTCTAAATGTTGATTGCTTTGTGAAAGAACAGTCACTGCCTATTTTCAAGTCTTGGTCAGATCTGGCTGAGGTTTGAACCTTGACTTTCCACATTTAAAGCGAGCACTCTACTAGCTGAGCTATTGTAGTAGGGTAAAGTAATAACAAAATATGTTTTGCAATCTTTAAAGTCACATTATATTGTATTATTGATAATGATTGTGTTTAAAGATTTCACAAAGATTATAACCAATACTAGCATTATAGCTTTTCAAAAAAAAGATAAATAAATAAATAAAAATAAATAAATAAATAAATAAATAAATAAATAAAAATAAAAAAAATAAAGTCATTGATGTATATAGATACAGCTTTGTGTGTGCATAATTTCTAATCATTTGCTTCATAAATCACTGACTAGTTGAAAAAAGCAGCGTCATAAAAAAGTAACGTGAAATACATCAATTAAGAATAGTCAAAAGATAAAAAATAATATATATATATATATAAGACACGAACAAGTTAATTTATATGAACAGAATTTGATTTTTTATCTGCAGATTCAATGTTCTCCATCATGGATTGTTAAAAGATAATTCTTTTTGGGAAAAAATCATTTAAAAAGACAATAGCTACAAATCAAGCTTGTCCTTTTGATGTCATTTAATAACTCACTTTTTTTAAAGATTTATAGTGTCTTAATGGTTCTTAGTTTTTCTTTATTTTTTTTATTTGTTAATGGTTTGCCACATTATTTTATTCTTAAGCTCACCTGACTAAAAGGTTCTATGCAATATACAAAATAAAAACAGTTATTTGTGTTTTGGAACTAAAGCATTTCAGTTAGAAATAATTTTTCAGGTGAGCATATTTTAGGCCCATTGGGCCTCTTGTTTTATACATACATACATATATATATATATGTGTGTGTGTGTGTGTGTGTGTGTGTGTGTGTGTGTGTGTGTGTGTGTGTGTATCAGGTAAAAATAAATGGTAGGGTAGTGAATTATAACAGAACCTAGGTATTTTGCCAGGAATATATTCTGACAGTCAATGTTTGGCATGGTTTATAGTTTTATTAAAGAAAATAAATAATTATTGACAAACACGTTTACATAGGCAGACCTATATATTGTCAAATCAAGAAGAAATGTAATTTTTTGGCCTTGCACAATTTCACTATAAAGTGACAAAGATATCAAGGAAAATCTCAATCAGACTTAACTTTGAGACAATCTGTTAGTTATTATAAAGGGCGGTTCTTTACCATCTAAACATATACTAAACTAGTTATGATATGTTGTACAGAGTTTGATAATCATGTTATCTTGTTAATATTAACTTATTAATAACAACCACCCTAGTAGTAAAATAGAAACTCTGTAAAGATTGTCAGCAGATTGTGAACTACCTATAATTCTTGTAAAAACATATTTATTTTACTGCTTTCAGAAGAATTGGGCTTTCAGAAAAAAAAACAACAAATAAAGTAATGAAATTAAAAATTGGTTCGTTACCATGTATAACTTTTATTACTGTATAATTTTGCCATAGTGAATAAGACACACAATAAAAAGGGGAAAAAAAAAAAAATAAATAAATAAATAAATGAAAATAAAAACAGTACCATATAGTAAATATTATCAGAGGAATTTTCTCAAGGAAAAAACAGTTTTGTTGAAAGATTTGTGATGTTAAAGTTGAAGATTGAGATATGATTTTTATAAGTTGTGATATATTATATGTACAGCATCACGCTGTGTTATGATAGATATTACAAGCCTGTTGCCGTTTCTTTATCTACACATCATCTGTTTATCATATATTGTGATAATATACTCTTTCATAAGTATAACTGTTATTTAACTACTTGACATTCCAAAGCTTTGCTTATTAACTTAAAATTTCTTATTTATTTATCCAAAGAAACTTAATCAAAATTTTTATTTGCTTCATTATTTACTTAAAATTTCTTATTTATTTTCCAGAGAAACTTAACCGAAATTATTTTTTACTTAATTTTTTGCCAAACCAAACATTTTAATTAAAATTCAGAATTTATTTCTCAGGCTTATCTACAGGATACACTGTCGACAGGACATCAGTTCACTGGGTATCATAACAGCTGGGTACCTTTAATCAAAATAATTTTGGTGGGGTAGGGTAATCATTCATATTTATTGTGCCAACACATGATATTACAGTAATGGATGTTCTAACTGGGAGAATAATTTAGTACTGATTAATTGTTTAGGTGGGATCCAGACATTGGATTATCTCTGACCAAAGTTCACAAGTTCTATGTACATGTATACCTAGATAAGTATGCTTCTGTGACATGGTATTGATTTGATTCTTCTCTTCCCTAGACATAGTGACCAAATGGTCTAAAGTGCTCACTTACAGATCAAAGTGCCTCTCACCATCTTAGTTCTCATTCTCAGACATGGTGACCAAATGGTCTAAAGCACTCACTTACAGATCACAGTGCCTCTCACCATCTTAGTTCTCATTCTCAGACATGGTGGCCAAATGGTCTAAAGTGCTCACTTACAGATCACAGTGCCTCTCACCATCTTAGTTCTCATTCTCAGACATGGTTGCCAAATGGTCTAAAGCGCTCACTTACAGATCACAGTGCCTCTCACCATCTTAGTTCTCATTCCCAGACATGGTGGCCAAATGGTCTAAAGTGCTCACTTACAGATCACAGTGCCTCTCACCATCTAAGTTCTCATTCCCAGACATGGTGGCCAAATGGTCTAAAGTGCTCACTTTCAGATCACAGTGCCTCTCACCATCTTAGTTCTCATTCCCAGACATGGTGGCCAAATGGTCTAAAGTGCTCACTTGCAGATCACAGTGCCTCTCACCATCTAAGTTCTCATTCCAAGAAATTGTGGCCAAATTGTCTAAAGTGCTCATTTACAGAACACAGTGCCTCTCACCATCTAAGTTCTCATTCCCAGACATGGTGGCTAAAGGGTTAAAGTGCTCACTCGAAGATCACAGTGCCTATCACCATCTAAGGTCTCATTCCAAGACATGGTTGTCAAATGGTCTAAAGTGCTCACTTACAGATCACAGTGCCTCTCACCATCTAAGTTCTCTTTCTCAGACATGGTGGCCAAATGGTCTAAAGTGCTCACTTGCAGATCATAGTGCCTCTTACAATCTAAGTTCTCTTTCTCAGACATGGTGGCCAAATGGTCTAAAGTGCTCACTTACAGATCACAGTGCCTCTCACCATCTAAGTTCTCATTCCCAGACATGGTGGCCAAATGGTCTAAAGCGCTCACTTACAGATCACAGTGCCTCTCACCATCTTAGTTCTCATTCCCAGACATGGTGGCCAAATGGTCTAAAGTGCTCACTTACAGATCACAGTGCCTCTCACCATCTTAGTTCTCATTCCCAGACATGGTTGCCAAATGGTCTAAAGCGCTCACTTTCAGATCACAGTGCCTCTCACCATCTAAGTTCTCATTCCCAGACATTGTGGCCAAATGGTCTAAAGTGCTCACTTACAGATCACAGTGCCTCTCACCATCTTAGTTCTCATTCCCAGACATGGTGGTCAAATGGTCTAAAGTGCTCACCAACAGATCACAGTGCCTCTCACTATCTAAGTTCTCATTCCCAGACATAGTGGCCAAATTGTCTAAAGTGCTCACTTACAGATCACAGTGCCTCTCACCATCTAAGTTCTCATTCCCAGACATTGTGGCCAAATGGTCTAAAGAGCTCAGTTACAGATCACAGTGCCTCTCACCATCTAAGTTCTCATTCCATTCGTGCTGATCTTAGTGTTTTAGTTTCCTTCACTGTCCCTAAACTAACTGCCTTTATATACATGATAGATTTTTGAATGAGGGTAAAACATTATTAATCCAATCCTGAATCCAATCCAATTCTTTTCAATCTCATCCATATACATGTACTTGAATATAAAAAGCATCATTTTAAAGAAAGGTGATAGGTTTTTCTAGGTTGTATCTTGAAAATTTATGATCCTTGTGACAATTGAATAACATGAAAAAACCCTAATTAGATTGCTCATGCATTGCCATTAGTTAATTACATAGGTATATTAAATTCTGAAACTTTTGCCTATATAGACAATGAACAAAACAATCTTGACTTGGGTACTTTAACTTAATCTTTTCAATCACTCATTCAATCACATGAGAATATTTTACAGTATGTCAGTTGGAACATTGAAATGTTGCAAAGGAAAGCTGGAACTGATCCATGGATAATTCAGATTGTAACATTTTAAGTAAAAAAAATTAGCAAATACAAGTTAAAGTCTGTGGGAAATTGTTAGGGCTCACGGAATGGTCCTTGTTATGGTTTCTATAGCTTGAAGTGACCTTTAACCTTGTCTTTGATAGAATGTATTGCAAAGTTTACACATTTTGTTAGTTGCGTCCACCATCAATAGTAGTAATTTCACACTCATTGTTTCCTTGAAAACAGTAATAGTATTTTAACATACATTAGTGATTTGTTTTTTATTTATTCATGTTGTACAGACTGCAGATCTTTGAATTAAATCCTGTTCTGTGGTGCAGATCAAGATTTGCATATGAAATAGTGTTACTAAGTCTGTTATATTCATTAATATTTAAACAACAATGTGACAGCTTGTTACATTGAGTAAAATCAATTTGAGGCAAATGAATAGAAATGAAATGAGTTATATAGTTCATATTAAAAAAGTTATTTAAAAAAAAATGGAATTTACAGCAATTTAGGAACAGTTTGTAAATAAGAAAACATATGCAGATCAAGACATCACTATTTTGATTTTCAATTTTTTTTTATTTTTATTTTTTATATCCTCATACAAAACCGACATCCAATTTAAAATTGCTAACTTATTTTAAACAAGACATTTATTTTAACATGCAAATTTTCATTCTCATCTTATCCAAGATTGTTGATTGGTATGTAATCTGTCATGGACCTATTTTTTTTATTCTACAATCTTATTTTCTTGTTATGTGTATAAAACTGAGTGAAAAGCATTTCCTGATAGTTATAAATTCCCTTCTTAATGACATATCATACAATCTGGCTGCAGCTTAAACACACAACTCTTGACAAAATAGCTAAAATGAAGTTTTTATAAAACTAATATGTAGCTACTTAAATTTAGCCCCAAGTTTAGAAAACTGTTTGGTGAAAATTACGGGAAATTTGTATCTTGTTATTGGAAACATAAACATTAAACAATTGCTTGGAGTTATAAATATTCTACTTGCCTGGGCTTTAATTATCAATGCTTCATTATAAGATTTAGAAAAACTGAAATTGTTTAAACCAAATAAATAGAATTACTGGAGAATGTGATGCATTAAATTGATTTATTAGTTGGGCTTCTTGTTTTCTTTCTGACACAAGCCGACACTAACTGTATGCTAAAACTAACATTAATCTTCCGTTAATTCTTATAAATTAGATTGCCTACATGTACCTCAAAGCTTGATTTTTTAAAAATTTTATCCGATAGCAGAATCCCTAATGGTTTGAGACACTTTTAATTTAAAGTTATTGTTTCTGTGTTGTCTCAATTACACCTATGTGGTAGATATGAACAAATGATTAGACTGGATTTTGTTTCTGTTTCCATCTTAAAAGTTTAACAATGGATTTTGATTGGTAACGTCATGCATTCATGACATATCAAATAACTTCTAATTTTATGTTTTAGAGGAAACCTTTGACATTTCAGCTGTGTTTCATATTGTAAATTAAAGATAGTTATTGTCATTTTGTACATGTGCATCAATGTAGCAAAGACATTATTATTGAAGAAAAGGCTAATATTTTGGAAAAAAAAAATTAAAAATAGTCATCTGATATTTCAAATAATGATTTTGGCATGGTTTGATGTAATTTAACAAGCTATGTTGTCTGCACTTTGTGTGGGTGTGGTATCACTTGTTGTATCCCACTGTCAGTATTAAAGTAAATATATCATGGTTTTTAAAGACCTTTTGAGGGATCCTTAAAATCAGATGGCAACAACACATCCCAAACAAGACAGTTCTGGAGATGGCAGAGGGAGAAAGCATCAGCTGTGAAGTAAAGGCGAAGGAGATGGAACTGGATCGGACACATCCTAAGGAAGGATCCAAAGGATGACTGTGCTGTGTCACTAGGATGGACACCTGAGGGGAGAAGGAAGAGAGGTAGGCCAAAAACAACGTGGTGGAGGATGGTTGAGGTTGAGCGAGACAGTGCAGGCTGGAGCTCTTGGAATGTGGCACGCCTTGCAGCCTCAGATCGGCAAGAATGGAAAGACAATGTCAAAGCCTTATGTGCCTCATGGCATGGAGAGAATTAAGGTTAAGGTTAAATATGTATGTTGCAGATATCATTAATAAAATAATTTATCATTTTGACAAATATATTTAGCTTTTAAATTTAATCTCCTTCCAAATAACGACAAAAAGGTTACCTACTGAAAACAAGACTTAATGATGCTGACAAAGGTCACCTACCAAAAACAGGTCTTAATGATGCTGGCAAAGGTCACCTACAGAAAACAGGTCTTAATGATGCTGGCAAAGGTCACCTACTGAAAAGAGGTCTTAATGATGCTGGCAAAGGTCACCTACCAAAACAGGTCTTAATAATGCTGTCAAAGGTCACCTACCAAAAACAGGTCTTAATCATGCTGACAAAGGTCACCTACCGAAAACAAGTCTTAATGATGATGGCAAAGGTCATATACCAAAAACAAG
Organism: Tegillarca granosa; assembly: GCA_029721355.1. Taxonomy (NCBI): domain Eukaryota; kingdom Metazoa; phylum Mollusca; class Bivalvia; order Arcoida; family Arcidae; genus Tegillarca; species Tegillarca granosa. The sequence continues at coordinate 7,566,719 of CM056595.1, forward strand.
TCTTAATGATGCTGGCAAAGGTTGTATACCTAAAACAAGTGTTAATGATGCTGACAAAGGTCACCTACTGAAAACAAGACTAAATGATGCTGGCAAAGGGCATATATATCGAAAACAAGATTTAATGATGCTGGCAAAGGTCATATACCTAAAACAAGTCTTATTGATGATGGCAAAGGTCATATACTAAAAAAAAAAATAAATGATGCTGGCAAAGGTCATATACCTAAAACAGGTCTTAATGATGCTGGAAAAGGTCACTTACAAAAAACAGGTCTTAATGATGCTGACAAAGGTCACCTCCCTATCACATTTATGGACAAAATATTTAAGATTAGACATCCAGATTATATTTTACCAGTGAATTATGGGAAAATTACAGTTTTAATCAAAACTATAGAAAATGCATTTATATGATTCAAAACTGTTAAAACATCTTGATCTTTTACAATATTAAGGTTTCAAATCAAAAATCTATTTAAAACTATCAAAAAAGCATAGTTATATGGTTTTATTAATAAAAGGATCAGAAACTGTCAAAAGGTGTCATTAAAGATCAGTGTTATAAGTTTTCAATCAGCAGTTACATGGTTTCCAATCAAAGCAAAAAAAGGATCTTCATACATCACATTTATACGGTTTCAAATTAAAAAAATATGTTCAGAACTCTCTAAAGTTACTTTGCTTATATCACAATCACTTAAAATCTCCTTCAAAACTTTCAAATATCACTGTTATATACCAGTTAAATTTTGATGTGCCAGATGTGCCCATTTTTGGAAATTCATTAATCATCATATATTAGAAGTCGTTATGTTTTAAAAAAAAATGAATTCAGAATTATCACCTAACGAAAAATGTCTATATATTTCACAGTTCAGTTACACGGTTTGGAATAAAAAACAAGATTTATCACAATACATTATATATTATTCTAATTTTTTTTAAAAAAAAAAAAAAAAAAAAAAGCTTAAGAAACAAATTTACGATAATTGAATTTAAAGTCAATCAATAATCCAGAGAGTGTGATGCAACTTATAATGTCAGTTACATTTAGGATAAATACATATTTCCTTTTTAACTGAATATATCGGACTTATCAGCGATTCTCATCTGTATACACTTAGTAGAAATAAAATCAGATTATCTGGTTAATTCTAGTATTTGTCATGCTGAATAATTAACATTCCAATTTAATCAAGAAGAGATTTTCCATGCATTTCTTTTTACCATATTTGATGCAAAGCAAATACATGTAGGTAGTTAATTAGAAGATATTCAATTGCAAGTTTGAAGAAAAAAGTTCTTTCTGATTGACGTCTCTAGTTGGACAAGTGAAAAATTTAGTTATTTACTTATACAAAAATATAGTGTGAAAATAGTTAAAAACAATGTCAAAAGATTTATGTTAAAAGAACAAATTTGTAGTTAAATACATAATCAAAATTTATCAAGAAGTCATTGAAATGAGATAAATAGCTGGTTTTCCACAGATTTTTTATATTCTGTGACATACATAATATAGAATAATTTTCAGTAAAAGGTTAATAAAAAGAAACAAAATTTAAGAACTTTGTTTTATTTTATGGTCAGTTTGTAAAAATCAATGGTGTATAGGTTAATCCTTTTAAAAAGTTTAAAATGCAGTGAAATGTAATCAATCTTATTTCTTATCAAATTATAAAGGAATGAAACCCTGCCTACACTAAATAACAATCCTAAAGACATTTATCAAATTATCAACAGTAAATTGAGTTAGTAGTAAAATTAAATTTATTAAAATTCTAGTGCATTTAGAATGTGAAAAAAGTGATTGAAATAAAATTATTTATCAAAAAAAAAATAAATAAATAAATAAAATAAAAATCACTTATGTCATTATGTAAAACTAGAAGTTCCTCTCAAGTGATCAACCAACTATCTTATTCGAGGGTGGTCTAGATTAATTATCTTTTTATTCTAATACTATTCTTAACCTGTAATATCTAAAATTGTGTATATTGTCACAATTTTCAATGCCACTCATATAATAAATAAAAATTTAGTATGAAACTAGTTACAGTAATTAATATATCTTCAAACTCACATCTTAGATTAATATTTCAAAATCTTATCAAATTATTATTTCTAATAAGAAATAATTGATTTTGAAACAGGTTGGAAGAGATTGACTTAATGGTACCTTTAAAATAATTTTGAAACCATTATAATGACATTTGTAACATGAACCTGTAAAATAAATTGAAACCATACTAGTGACATTAATTGTGTCCCAACTGTAAAATAAATTGAGACTATTCTACTGACATTTATTGTGTTCCAACTGTAAAACAAATTGAGACTATTCTACTGACATTTATTGTGTTCCAACTGTAAAATAAATTGAGACTATTCTACTGACATTTATTGTGTTCCAACTGTAAAATTAATTGAGACTATTCTACTGACATTTATTGTGTTCCAACTGTAAAACAAATTGAGACTTTTCTACTGACATTAATTGTGTTTCAACTGTAAAACAAATTGAGACTATGCTACTGACATTTATTGTGTTCCAACTGTAAAACAAATTGAGACTATTCTACTGACATTCATTGTGTTTCAACTGTAAAACAAATTGAGACTATGCTACTGACATTATTGTGTTCCAACTGTAAAATAAATTGAGACTATTCTACTGACATTCATTGTGTTCCAACTGTAAAACAAATTCAGACTATGCTACTGACATTTATTGTGTTCCAACTGTAAAACAAATTGAGACTATTCTACTGACATTCATTGTGTTTCAACTGTAAAACAAATTGAGACTATGCTACTGACATTTATTGTGTTCCAACTGTAAAATAAATTGAGACTATTCTACTGACATTCATTGTGTTTCAACTGTAAAACAAATTGAGACTATGCTACTGACATTTATTGTGTTCCAACTGTAAAACAAATTGAGACTATTCTACTGACATTAATTGTGTTCCAACTGTAAAATAAATTGAGACTATGCTACTGACATTTATTGTGTTCCTACTGTAAAACAAATTGAGACTATTCTACTGACATTTATTGTGTTCCAACTGTAAAACAAATTGAGACTTTTCTTCTGACATTTATTGTGTTCCAACTGTAAAACAAATTGAGACTTTTCTACTGACATTTATTGTGTTCCAACTGTAAAACAAATTGAGACTATTCTTCTGACATTTATTGTGTTCCAACTGTAAAATAAATTGAGACTATTCTACTGACATTAATTGTGTTCCTACTGTAAAACAAATTGAGACTATTCTACTGACATTTATTGTGTTCCAACTGTTAAACAAATTGAGACTTTTCTACTGACATTTATTGTGTTCCAACTGTAAAACAAATTGAGACTTTTCTACTGACATTCATTGTGTTCCAACTGTAAAACAAATTGAGACTATTCTTCTGACATTTATTGTGTTCCAACTGTAAAACAAATTGAGACTTTTCTACTGACATTAATTGTGTTTCAGTTATGAAACACATTAGGCTATTTTATTAATATTTGTTGTGTTCCTTTGAAAAAAAAATTGCAACCATTCTAGTGACATTTTTTTGAATTCAAGTTTTTTCAAACATTTAAATGAGACTTGCTAGAAACTTTGATAAATTAGAACTCGGTTTCTTAATACATGTTAGTAGTATTTACTATTAAGATAAATTGTCAATTTCAAGAAAGGCATTGGAGAAACAGTTTAATGGCATGGTTGATGAATGGTTAAACACCAACTTCATTATTTACACAGATAAATTTCAGAAAAAATCAGACATGTTTGATGATTTTGTAGAAATAATTGACATTTAAATTGTCATTCCTACATTGCTGCTTAGTTTTGATTAATTAAATACTGGCATGCAGTGATAGTGCCATTGAAAAATAATTTTATTCCTTTTTCTTTTAGCTAAACTTTAACAGAGAGAGAGATAGAGAGAGAGAGAGAGACAGAGAGAGAATATTTTTCTTGTCTACTAGATATATGTATGCTAAAATATGGATTTTATAGAAAGGTTGTTTATTTATGATAATTATTGCCTGGACATACTTTCACTTTAACCATTTGTAATTCCAAAAAATATGATAAAACGGAACAACCTACCTGAAGGTGATTACATTCACATTTCTTAAGTTTACTACTAGGTAAAACACTTAGTCTCTTTAGCAGGTTAACTGATGCTATATATAGAGAGAAAATCACTTTAGCAGGGTTTACTGATGCTATATATAGAGAGAAAATCACTTTAGCAGTGTTTACTGATGCTATATATAGAGAGAAAATCACTTTAGCAGTGTTTACTGATGCTATATATAGAGAGAAAATCACTTTAGCAGGGTTTACTGATGCTATATATAGAGAGAAAATCACTTTAGCAGTGTTTACTGATGCTATATATAGAGAGAAAATCACTTTAGCAGTGTTTACTGATGCTATATATAGAGAGAAAATCACTTTAGCAGGGTTTACTAATGCTATTTATAGAGAGAGAAAATCACTTTAGCAGGGTTTACTGATGCTATATATAGAGAGAAAATCACTTTAGCAGTGTTTACTGATGCTATATATAGAGAGAAAATCACTTTAGCAGGGTTTACTGATGCTATATATAGAGAGAAAATCACTTTAGCAGTGTTTACTGATGCTATATATAGAGAGAAAATCACTTTAGCAGTGTTTACTGATGCTATATATAGAGAGAAAATCACTTTAGCAGGGTTTACTAATGCTATATATAGAGAGAGAAAATCACTTTAGCAGGGTTTACTGATGCTATATATAGAGAGAAAATCACTTTAGCAGTGTTTACTGATGCTATATATAGAGAGAAAATCACTTTAGCAGTGTTTACTGATGCTATATATAGAGAGAAAATCACTTTAGCAGTGTTTACTGATGCTATATATAGAGAGAAAATCACTTTAGCTGGGTTTACTAATGCTATATATATCGAGAGAAAATCACTTTAGCAGGGTTTACTGATGCTATATATAGAGAGAAAATCACTTTAGCAGTGTTTACTAATGCTATATATAGAGAGAAAATCACTTTAGCAGGGTTTATTAATGCTATATATATAGAGAGAAAATCACTTTAGAATGGTTAACTGATGCTATATATAGAGAGAAAATCACTAATGCAGTATTTACCGATGCTATATATAGAGAGAAAATCACTTTAGCAGTGTTTACTGATGCTATATATAGACAGAAAATCACTTTAGCAGGGTTTACTGATGCTATATATAGAGAGAAAATCACTTTAGCAGTGTTTACTGATGCTATATATAGAGAGAAAATCACTTTAGCAGGGTTTACCAATGCTATATATATAGAGAGAAAATAACTTTAGCAGGGTTTACTGATGCTATATATAGAGAGAAAATCACTTTAGCAGGGTTTACTAATGCTATATATATAGAGAGAAAATCACTTTAGAATGGTTAACTGATGCTATATATAGAGAGAAAATCACTAATGCAGTATTTACCGATGCTATATATAGAGAGAAAATCACTTTAGCAGGGTTTACTGATGCTATATATGGAGAGAAAATCACTTTAGCAGGTTTACTGATGCTATATATAGAAAAAGTATTTAGCAGGTTTACTGATGCTATATATAGAGAGAAAATCACTTTAGCAGGTTTTACTAATGCTATATATAGAGAAAAAATTACTTTAGCAGTGTTTACCGATGCTATATATAGAGAGAAAATCACTTTAGCAGGGTTGACTGATGCTATATATAGAGAGAAAATCACTTTAGCAGGGTTTACCCATGCTATATATAGAGAGAAAATCACTTTAGCAGTGTTGACCGATGCTATATATACAGAGAAAATCACTTTAGCAGGGTTTACTGATGCTATATAAAATGTCACTATAGCAGATTTTACTAATAAATGTATATAAAGATGTTATTTCAACTAAGTGATTGTTGTGAGGTTATGCTGTTCTTTTAGCCCAGATGGACATGATACGTTGACTTAGTGATTGTTGTGAGGTTATGTATGCTGTTCTTCAAACTCAGGCAGACATGGTACTTCGAATAGGTGATTGTTGTGAGGTTATGCTGTTCTTTAAGCCCAAATGGCCATGATACTTTGACTAAGTGATTGTTGTGAGGTTATGCTAGCTATGGTATGGTTGTTGGTCTGAGTGATTGTTATAAGATATATTACTCTTTTTGTTAGCTATGATAGATTCTTTTCATCCTACATCTTTGTGACTAATTTTAAGGTGTTTAATTTGAATCACAGCTAGTTCATAACTTTACCAGAGAATTGATAATGATTTAAACTAAATTGTCACTTTGCTGCAGAATTTTCCATTAGACTGTCATTATAGCTCTACTGATGGTGGCTTTTTTATCTAACATGGAATGATAAATTAGCATGTAGAAAATTAAGTGTGAATGTCACATTAGAGCAATTCAATCTACCATTATCAAATCAAGGAAGTTTACATTACCTAAGATCCATTTCATCTTCACATTGTCATTGTCAGTTTGTTAAACTGTGACATAGCTTTTTGTCAGGATTTGATAAAGTATGTTTTGTTTTAGTACAATGTGTAATATATTGTTGATGTGATGGTATTCATATTTCTGAATAATTTAAATGTATCAATTTTTTTAAGTATATATATATATATATATATATATATATATATATATATATATATATATATATATATATATATATATAAATGGTCACTTATATTGTGTATGCTATTTAATGACAGTTCAATTCACCTCTGTGTATGGGTATTTTAGATGATGTTGCTATCTTCTATGCTGAGTACCTACTCCGAATACCAACTAATCATAATCATCTTCAGTGTAATACTCCAGTTGGTATTGCATACAGCATAGATACAGCATAGATAGAGCACTGTAAATTACAAGAAGGCTGTTAAATTAGTGGGTATTGGTCATTTCTGTCTAAAATATAATGGTCACTTGTCAGTCATTTGCCTGTAAAATTGGATGTTTCACTGACAAAATGGTGTTAGTCATCAGATTGATGATCCAGTAATAATTGTTTATTGGATGTACTGGTATTCATTATCGGTAAATGTAGCATTACTGCTGAGAGAGCCAATTCATATTCATGCTTTCTCATCACATAAACTGTGCTTTTGTTCATTGCGAAGAGAGAGGCATAGCAATCTTTACAGTACGTAGCTTGTAAATACATCACCACCATGAATTATTGCATATTATAGTCTGTTTGGTTTCAAATGTCTCACTATATTGATGTAATTTCAATTCCCTAACACAAACATTACATTATTATACCCCCTACCTGGCTTATCTATATCTTTCAAACTTTTTGAAGTAGTTACATATAATCCTACATAGTATATATCAAGACCTTATATGCACATTTGTCTACTTACAAGTCTAAGTCCCATAATTGCAGAGTTAGGCTTCTTGAAAATTCCCTACTTATAGCATGTGTGGAATTTATGGTTACAATTATAGATTCAGGAGTATTAATGTTTTTATGGCAATTCTAGTTTTGTTTTTAATTTTTTTCTTGTTCAATTTTACTTACACTTTATACTTTTGTTTAAGCAACTGTTATAACTTTTATTATCTTGACAAGAAAAAAACTTTTTTCTCATTTTGACCTGGGTTAAACAAGCAACAATGTACTGCCTTGGTTTTGAACATTTATACTTGTACTACTAATCCCTTCCCCGTTTGACCTGGATTATACCCACAAATTTGTACTGCCTTGGTTTTGAGCACTTATACTTTTATTATTTGGCCACTTAATGGGGACATACTTTTAGTACTTGGCTACTTAATGGGGACGTACTTTTACTACTTGGCTGCTTAATGGGGACATACTTTTACTATGTGGTCACTTAATGGGGACATACTTTTACTATGTGGCCACTTAATGGGGACATACTTTTACTATGTGGCCACTTAATGGGGACATACTTTTACTATTTGGCCACTTAATGGGGACATACTTTTACTACTTGCCACTTAATGGGGACATACTTTTACTATGTGGCCACTTAAGTCCCCATTAAAATTAAGATGAAGTAAGAATTGGATTGGATCCAATTGATGGTGTTTATACCCTAGTCAAAATTTTTTTTTTTAACCATTTTGGTTTGGGATTGTAGAGGCAAGTTGGCAAGTGAAGATAAAAAAAAGGATAGTACATTAGTTTAGTAGTTCTAGATAAAGAAGCAAATTCGATAAAAGATAAATGTCATTGTTAAAATGGATTTGATATTTTAAAAAAATATATTGTAACTGTCAGTCAATCCACAATGGAGCATTAAAGTTACACATATTCATTGTTAAAACTTGTCTCCAACTTACATCTTTCTAGGTTATAAATTTTTTCCTGTTTTAATTAATGCATTTTGATAGTTTAATTAAAATAAGTGATTTACATGAACCTTAGATTAGAAATCATAACCCATTTAAAAATAAATGTTTTTTTTTTTTTAAAAAATCAATTTTCTTATGATGAAACCTAACACAGGCATTACAAAACCAATCAATGAAAACCAAACACGGGCATTACAAAGCCAGTTAATGAAAACTGAACATGGGGACTACAAAGCCAGTTGATGAAAACCGTCAAAGGCCTAAAATAAATTATAAATTTTCCATAGCCAGACTTGTTAAAGTGATCCTGATTCTTGTTCAATATCGTAAAGATGATTGCTTATTGATAGATAATTAATGAATGATATTTTGGCTCGCTGACTTGCAGTGTAAAAGAGCTTATATGTCATACCTTTAGTGTGATTAATAGTGAGAGCCACATGTACAAAATACATACACTAAAATAAAACTGATAAATCATATTTGAAAATAGAACTCTGTTGTTTTTCGCTTATCACCAGGGATTATGATAATGCTTATTGCAGGGATTATTTTATGATAATGTTAATCACCAGGGTTTGGTCTTAAATTTATGACAACTGCACCTTTACATGTTTTTATGGTGACAGTTATGGAATGAAACTGTCTTGCTTCAGAAGATCTATATTGTGATTAAAGAAACAATACTTCATAAAGTTTATCAAGCAAAACAAACACAAACACACATGGGGAGTATAAATTTTAAGTATTTCTAATATGTGAAAGATATACTTTTTAAAACTTACTGTGTAGAAATAAATCCAGTATGGTGAGAAGTTCATGTCATGTGTTAGCAACTTCATGTTATTTTATTTTTTACAAAAAAAATAATGTTTTAAAATTTTTGTAAATTACTGGTATCATGTACAGTTGATACCTGGTCCAGTTTGGTTTTAAATTAAATTTTTAGAAATATCAACAAAAGATAATTTGTTTTTGTGTTTTCATAAAGGTATGCCTACACTGTCCATTCAGAAATCCAAAGTCACTTGCACATCTCACACAAACAGGAACATGTTCTTAAACCTTGCTGTCATTGCAAATGGCGGAAAAAATTACTGATGTGACATTAAACAACGTAACAACCAACTAACCAACTAATTTTTAATTTGAACCAAGATAAATTGGAACAGTTAAGAGTCAAAAGCCCTAAATTTAAGCAATTGATATCAGTTGCATTGATGTCAAGCTATAATCATAAACTTTTTAACTGAATCTAAAGCTAGTGGCATCTCAATATAAGTGAAATATTTTCAACTGTGTGGTTAAATCACATTTATTCACTTACTCTTTGACTTTCAGGAAATCGTCAAAACAAAATTTAAAAAAAGAACACTGCACTAAGCCTAAATCTATCATTGTTAGGTTAAGTACCTGAATTGTCTGCCTTGATGTGTCCAGTATGTTTAATTTGTCTGATTGTTCAGACGATTGAAAATATCAATTCTGTAAATGGACAAATGAAAAAAAAATTACTTATTTTTTCTTCTTCCTCTTCATATAATCAATACTTAGATCTTTATAACATTGGTTCATTTAATGTAAAAACAAAATCGGAAATAAGAAAATAATTTCTATGATTGTGGGGGCCCCCAGGTGGCAGAGTGGTCTACGAATCACAGTGTCTCTCATCGCCTAAGTACATTCACTTGGGCAGATCCTAGTGTGAGAAAATTTGTCAATTTACATTCTGAAGGTCATTGGTTTTCTCTTGAATCACCATCCTAGAAATAGCTGCTTTGTTTTAGGTAAAAGAATCATGACTGGGGCTTTACATGCCGTTATTTCATATTTCACACTTTGATGTTTGTCTTTTGCCCAGCAGCTTTTCTAACCCATCGTGAAGTTGGATTTTACATTATATAACAAGTAGCCATAAAAGACAGTAACTTAAAGATTTGATTGGCATTTGATTACTACAATTCTCTGTAGTGGGTTTTCTTTTTGGTCAACATCATTGATTTGTCTATTCTCTGTAGTGGGTTTTTTTTTTTTTTTTTTTTTTTTTTTTTTTGTCAACATCATTGATTTGTCTATTCTCTGTAGTGGGTTTTCTTTTTGGTCAACATTTGTCTAAGGATGATATATTAATGACAAACAAAAATCAACAGGGGATTTTAAGTGAGAGTTAAAGTAAAAAAAGACTGATTGAAATAAACACATGTGTATTTAGAAGTTATTATTAGCTAGAGTTGTATAATAAAATCTATATTTGACATGGATGTTTTTAATCATGCAATCAACTTCCTGTGTTATCATTGTTCTTGAAATTGATACATTTACTGTGTTACACACACATTGAAGAAAGTATCTGGTAATTCTAAAAATGTTACTGTTAATACTGTCACAGTTTAAGTGATTACAATTTGAATTTTTTTTCTTGAACATTGGTTTGGAAAACATACAATGGATATGAAGTAAGACCTGAGTTGGGTTGATTGTTTAGAACATTTTTTATTCTGTATGTCAAGACAAATCTGATTTCAGATGGAAGGTCAAGAAGCTTTTATATATTCTCTAATTTAAATTTACAATTCATGTATAATTTTTTTATATTTAAAACTTTTATTGTGCATTTTATGATCATTTTCATAATGATTTAGATTCTGTATACATGTATTTTCCACATGAGGGCTTAGACTTAGCAAATTTCTACACAGTCTGCAGATTTTTCTGATGCTAATAAAATCTCACAGTAATCAATAATTTATCATTTGCTCAAACATACTAGAGTAATATATGTCATTCTGCATTTTAATTTGTAAACAGATAAAAGCATGGTTTGCTTCATGCATAAAATGAACATCTGAACACTTTAATGAGACTTTGTACAAATAACATAATGTATGAATTGGCCTGAATTACATGATGTCATTTGTAAATGAATTATCCTCAAAAGCACATATAGTTTATTTAACGTAAGTGATAAACCAACCAACTTCTGTTGAAAAGATTTGTTCAAATTATACAGTGCAGTTAATTCATAAAACTTTTATCAGGCACCTTTTTTAGGCTTAGGGTTCATATCTTTAGTCTTTAAATAAGGTGCTTGGACTAGCCTATTCACATTAAGTTACAGATGTGACTATAGCTAAAAGTGTGTAATATACATAATCCACTTTGCACAGTTATGGCCAATTTTAGGTTCTAGCTCACCAAAGCTGAGCAGTTGCAAAGTTCACTGCCATCCCCCCCCCCCCCAATCCCCCCACCCCTGCAGTCTATTATTCTTACATCGACAATGAGTCGGCACCAATTTGAAATGAAGTAACTTGCTGAAGATCTCAACATGTACCATGATTGGGAACTGTTGATATCTAAATCATTGCAACGTTATATTATCGTCGAATCTGTCGGATATTTCATTTAGATTATAGACAGATTTTCGTTTTTTACAGATTAGCTTAAAAACTGTTAATTGTTTGTTCTTATTAAGTAGCTCTGTTGAGACTGCGAGGTTATTGATGTATACAGAGTTTGGTTTTGTAAGGTTCCAATTGTTACAAAAGAATGTCTTTATTTTTACAACACTCATAAATATTTGTATATATGTTTTGTAGATAAAGTACCACCTGAAGTAACATTATTTGGTAGTCAGTACTTTACTTATGATTTAACCAGTAAAGGAAGTGGCATCGATAGTTCAAATGATGAACTTAATATGTATTTTCGAACAACACAACCAAGTGGCTTACTATTCTTCACAGGTAATTTTTAATGATTTTATAAAAACCAGGCATTTATTTTCCTGTAGATTAAAAGTTACACGATATCAAAATGCTCAGAAAATATAACCAAACCTGCATCATAATATTGACCATCTATGTGACCTTAGAAATTAGAAGGTAAATGGTCTTTATATAGAGGTTCAAAAAATGGTTGGTATATGAAGAAAAAATCCTTTAAAACATTTTTTTTGACATCACAAATGACCACCAGCTGTAACCACATGTTATAAAAAATTCAGACAGATAAATATTTCTATTGTAAAAAATTGACAAAATCACACTTCATGCTTTTAAAGTAAATAATTGTTTCATATTTAAAGGTGAAGGAAACAGTGATTACATGAATGTGGCATTAAAAAATGGAGGGATTATAGTGACAGTAAATCTAGGATCTGGAGGTTATCAAGGGGAGATAAGACCTGATAGACTAAGCTTTGATGATAATCAGTGGCATCATTTACGTGTCACCAGGGAAACAAGGGAGGTAATACTTGCATGGCATTCTTTTATTTTAAAAATGTTTTTTTTTCTCTCTGATTTTGTCTTCCTACAATGAAATTTATATACATATAAATTCTGTCTATAATTAACCTACTTTATGTGACCTATTTTTTCATTCTTCTTGGTCTCATTTTTAAGCATTACTAAATATGCTTTGTTATTTGCTATTCACAACTTTACAATATGATTTAATTGTTTGATACTTGATTTATTACATTTTTTTAAAATTTGATAATGGCTTATCTGCATGTAAATCAATTGACAGTACTTAAATGTACACTATGATAAAGCTTCATTAAGTTTTCCTACGCATAATATAAAACTGGTGAATTCTTTGTTAACTTTGTGTCTCATGAAAAATGCAATACTTGGTTTCATGATAATACCTTTACTTATGTTGAGTTTCATGAGGAAACCTACTGCTAATTTGATCAGCCAAAGATCTTTTATTTGAGAACATTGATAATGTCATTCTCAAAAACGAAATGTCAACAAACACAGCAAAAAAGCAGGCAAAATAAGCAGCAATAGGGTCAATAGGGTCAATAAAAACAAAAGTTGATTAAGTTAATGAAGGAATAAATAACATTATTATAAATAAATCTAGTTATTTTTGATTGACACAATTCAGCAATATCATTCTCAGATGAACACATTTTTTTCTGTCTATGTCATTGCTTACATTCATGTTAGACTTCCATGCATGCTCAAAGCTGATAATTAACATATTGTTGAGTTGCCCCAAGCTTTAAGGATATTTCCATTAGGGGCTAAGTAAATTGGACGTATGAAAATTAATTGCACAGATTGTAATATATTTATATAAAAAACAATTTTTAGAAATTTTTTTTTTTTCATAATGGGTAAACTTAATGCAGCTTTGATGGTTATAAATGTAAACCCACACACAATATCAGTTGTTACAATGTCAAATACAGACACTGAACAGACACCTTCGCATTACCTACTCCATCTTCCAATAATTTTTCTTAAATATTCAATAAGATTAATTGTTTGTTCAATAAGATTAATTGTTTGTTCACTTGAAATTTTGACAAGCCATATATAGCAAATGTATACATCATAATTGTCCTGATTATCACCTCTCGATTCTCAATTCTTATATATGAGGTCAGTTATCTGAATATTAATGGCCTAACAGATTTCCATTCCCCTTTCTTGTACTATGCATTAGTTATAATGTACACAGTTTCTCTTGTCTCCATTTATAGATAGTTAAAAGACTTCATATTTCCATGTTTTCACTTTTGTGTAATGTGTTTGCATTTGTTTGTTTTCCTGAAGATTGACTTTTAAATTAAATTACTTTTCGCAATGCTCACACATTTTTTTCCATCACAGAAACCCAAGAAAGAATCAGCACTGTATCTTATCAGGAAAATTAAATTGTCGACTTATTCCATTTTTTGTGTTTGAGTAATGAATTCATAAATTTTGAGAGTAATTGAAAAGTCTAATTGATTGTTGTTAAAATTTAAAAATACATGTATAATCAAAAGAGTACATGTCAAAAAAAAAAAAAAATTCTTTATTTATTTTAGATAAAATTTATAAAATAATTTATTGTTAGAAAGTGTGACTTAAATGTTTTAGTATAATCTCATTACCTAACAGAATATAAAACCATTGTAATTCCAAACAGGCTTCATTACTTGTTGATTTTCAATTTCTGATCGTGGCAAATAGATTTTTTTTTTTTTTTTTTTTTTTTTTTTTTTTTTTTTTTTTTTTTGTAAGAAAAAATATATAGGGGGAGAGACTTTTAGAAATTATGTTACTGTATTATTCTTCAAGAAACATTTTTTACATTGACCTGTTTGTTACAATATCTATGAATATATATATATACCATATGCACAATAATCTGTTAACAGGTTTACCATTGTTTTTATAATTTTGAGAGTATTTACAAAATAATTAAAAGAAATTATGTATGCTTGAACAAAATGAAAAGAAATAATAAGTTATTTAACTGTTAAAAAAAAATATAAACTATTTTATCAGTAACTCAGTGTTGACTTATTTGATATTATCTCCCTTTTTAGAACTCTTTTTTATAAGATATGCTATAGGCAAAAGTGGATACAAAGTTATGTTATTGAAAAGAATCTCACTTCAGTAAATATTCTGCTATATATAAAACCAGTGTGGAACAAAGTAGAATATGCCTTGAATTAATATTGTCAAGTTTATTAATCACAATTATGAAAAGAAATGTATTTCATCTTCCACTTTCATGATAGAGAGATACCAGAATAAGATATTAATGATTTTGAGAAATATCATCAAATTATTGTGGTTTTTATTTTATGCTTCCTTGCTTAGCTTAATGATTGCTTTAAGAAATATTTACTACAATGTATTAAAGCAGTGCAGTCATAAAAAACATGATATTCCCAAGCTTATTTAGAATTCAGAGGAACAGAATGTTGATCGTACAATTTTTCAGTTTTTAAAAGCAAATTTCCCAGCATGATGTAATATAAGCATTAATAAATCTGTTTTATTAACATTTTAAATCAAAAAAAAGTTTTTAAACATGTTAGATTTTAACCAAATTTACGAGCATGATATGCTATTCTCTTTTTAGTTTTTTCATTTTGATAGCAAAATAACAAAAAAATATCTACAAAATTATGGTAAACCTGTTCTTAGATTACTTGTTTTTCAATAGATAGAATCTCAATTTATATATAGGGAGTAATAGTACCTAGTTTTCAATCAAATATATATCTATATACATGTATATTTATATTGTTTCTTTGTTTAAGCTACACTTTTTCACACTTAGTTACTGCTTCATTTAGAAAACTTTTAGGGATTGTTTTTTATTAGTAAATGTTTTTTCTTCTTCTCTCTGCACTTTATTAGGAAATTAATTTGAATTGCTGTAATTTGCATATATTTTAGTTTTTGAATTTTATGTTATTTTTTCATGAACACGTTATCAGCTGACCCTGGAGAATGGTCTTTTTGTAGTAAGTAAATTAAACGCTGCATGTCCTAGGAGTATCATATGTCTTGGCTAACCCTCCCCAGACATGTACCTATATATACACCCAGTATGTCATATATATATATATATAACCTATTATATTGTTTTGTTTTGTTATACATTTGTATATATCCCTACTGCACAATAATCCTCCTAATTTTAGAAGGAATCTTATGTATATCATTTAACCATGTTAACCTTAGTTGTCATTTTGCAGGAATGGAAATCTGTGTGTGTGTGTTGTGTGTTGTGTGTGTGTATGTGTGTAAGAGAGAGAGAGAGAGAGAGAGAGAGAGAGAGAGAGAGAGAGAGAGAGAGAGACTACCTAACTGTTCATTGGCTGTGTTGTGCTACTGTGTACATTCATTTATTAGCTGTTTTATGTGAATGTGTACATTTACTGGCTTATATTGACACACCTAGAAAACTTAGTTTGAGGGGATAGGGTATTTAAAAATCACCATGTCTGTCTGTCCATGTGACATTATGTCTGCTCTGTTACTTTCATATCTATGATTGAATTTTGATTAAACTTTGACAAATATTTACCAATATGAGGGAATGTGTCACATACCACATTTAAGATGTAGGTCTTGGGTCAAGGACACAAACTAAAAATTGGATTTGGGACAAGGGATGTTTGGTTCTCAAGAAAAGCCATAGCTATACAAAATCTATTTACTGCCTATATCAATTAACTGACTGTATTGTATGACAGTGTCCATCCATTCACTGATTTGTTTTACTATGTCCACCCATTTACTGTCTGTGTTGTTTGACTTGTCCATCCATCCTCTGACCATGTACATCCATATCCTGGCTCATCTGTATGCTGATGAATGGTAGAGGTAATGATGTAATTGGACAATCTTATACATGTGATGTACATTAGATTGATGGTCATTAGACGTCTTATCAACACAGATACCAAAATAACTTTGTTAGCCATCATCAAATGAAATGGACAATCATTACACAGAACATCATTCTATCAAGATTCCATCAAGGCAGAAAATGAGCTCTGTGTCAGTCAGTGATTGGCTTGATGTGTTTAATTAGAGTTCTACATTGTGGTTTAAGATGAATAAAAATGGGGGAAAAAGTTAATGGTCAACAAATTGGCCTTAGGGTTGTGACTGTTGAGAGATTTGAATGTTAGCTGGTTAATCTGCTGACCTATTATGTTAGATAAAAGCAAACAGTGGCGTATGTGTTGGAGAGAATGAAGGCATCAAAAAATAAAATGGCATTGATCAGAATGCTTACAATCTTGTTTAGATAATATTGTTGTTCTTAAAACTTAAAACTTGTAAGTATTTAACCTCAAGACTTGAAGATGTAAACATTACAAAATCTTCCTTTTATTAAATTAATTATCTAGAAGTTTGAAACTTCATATAAAGCATCAATGGGGACACTTGTTGCCAATAGACTTAATACACAATCACAATAATCTGTAATAACATAATACTTAAACATAACTTTGTCATCAACTTAAATATAAAAAAGCAGGTTTTGGAAGAAGGTTGACTTTGACCTTTATTCAAGGTCACTTTGATTGTGAAATACAGTTAGACCTTACCGAATATAAATGCAAAACAACATTTTAATCACTTGATTCTACTTGATTAAGATAACCATTCAGGCAATTATTCCATGTGTTTTTAAAAAAAATTGGCTTGATATTTTCTGGTTCTTTTTTTTTTCTTTTTATTTCATTTTTTCCCCAAAGTCCAAGAATGACATAGAAACACTATTTGCAATGATGGAACAGACATTTTCATATAATTCAGTACATGTATCCCCAAAACTAACACACATTTCTTTAAAAGGTACAAATGCATTTTGAATATAACAATTACATTTCATCTTCATTTGGATACAACACTTCATCTTCAGTTAAATTCAACTTGGCATGCAATTTCATTCCTTCATCTTCCAAGACAATGCAGTTAATAATACAGATGGATTCTATAAGCAGATTATAGAGATTTAACAATGTGACTATATCATCAGTCATAAAACAGATTGTCTGCGGAATTTATTAATTACTAATAAAAGATCAGTTAAATTTAAATGAAATATTGTGAAGAGTTTTGAAAATATTGTTAATAATTGAAATAGTTTGCAAACTTGTTAAAGGTTTTTAAAAATAAAACAATTCTTCAAGTGTTTGCCGTTTTAATGATGTTTAACTTTGCATCAGAAATTTTCCAGCTTTTCAGCAATGAGAGCAAAGTTATTAATCTCTATGGATTAATCTATGAACAAGTTCTTGTGTGTGTGTGTGTGTGTGTGTGTGTGTGTGTGTGTGTGTGTGTGTGTGATGTCCTGAGTGTGTACTGTTCCTGCCTTGTACTAGCATGCAATAAGGTGACTTTTTGGTAAGGTGCTAACTCAGTTTGTCACAGACAAGCAGACCCCTCCTCCTGTCCATTATCTTGGCACCTGGTGAACCAGTCAATACTCTATCCTCTTTAATACCGGGTGCTACTTTTTCCAAGTGAAAAAAGGTCACTCTCCAAAGATAAGTTACAGAATTTCCTGGCAATGAAACAAAGTTGGATTGAATATTTATGAAGTAAAAGTCTCCTATGGTGATCACTGTTACAAACTGGATTTATTTTACATCTGAATGGATCCTATTTTAAACCTCAGTGATTCCATTAATATATATAATTAAATAATACCTTTATTTCATAGAGCTTGAGTGTTTTTGTGGGAAATTGTAGCACTATTCCTAGAAGAAATAGGTTAACATGATCAGTGAAGTGCTTAGTTTTACGATATTAAATTCATCGCATAATCAATAGTATCAGCTGTATTTTTGAGTGTATGGGACTTTAGTACACACTCTTTAATTTGTTTTATTTCTAGGATATGTTTAACTGTAACCATAAGGAAATTTACTGATTCACAAATAATGCATCTTATTTTGAAATCTTTCTGGATTGTTCTTATTTGCATCTTTTTATTTAATGGCTAAAAATGATCAAGTTGGTGATGGAGTATGGTTTTGCATTCCAGTCAGGATTATGTTTCTTATATTGAGATGTCACTTACCTGATGTTCTTGTCCTGTATCTTGTTTTTGTTGCTATGCTTTTATTATAATCAGTGCTTGAGGTTTCTATGTTTTCTACCTTTCTTTTGCATATTTGATTTGATTTTGATTTAATGGGGTTTTAGCGTCCCAGTCAGGAATATTTCACTTATAGATGTCACAAGCAGTGTGTAAGGGCAATGTCTTAGGGAGGATTTGTTAGCTTGCCTTGCTTACCTTAACACAGGGCCTCGGTTTTTTAAAGGTCTAACCAGAAGGACCACATGACTTTCATTTCTTAATGCCAAGTGGTTTGCATAAGAACAGACCCTACAAATTTTCAAGTCTTTGCCAGATCCCAGCTGGGGTTCAAACCCTGACCTCTGACATATGAAGCAAGAATCTACCAACTGAAATACCATGCATGGTCTTATGCATAGGGTATAATCTTGGTCACAGCCAAAAGAAAACATTTTGAATGCTTTTGGACATTTGTCATTAGTGTAATTATGATATTTGTTATATAAACATACACACACGTAACCTGTAGTTGTTTAGATTACACTTAGTTGATCTTAACTTAGTAACATTGTTCTATGCAGCTGTGGGTCAAAGATTGGTCTAATATTTTTATCATATTCAAGAACTGTGTATGAAAAAAATCCACATTTGGCTCCCAAAAAACATTGAAAAATTAGCATTTAAGCTATGAGAAAAATTTGAATTTAAATCAAGGCAATATTTTGTCAAATTGATGTATATGCTTTTTCTATTTAATGACTTTGGCTTTAAATTGACATAAAAAACATGTTTCAATATTTTTCACCCCATTTACACATATTTTGATAACTTTTGACTCTGGATGGTAAAAGTGCAAATAGGAACTGAATTATGATATTGTTAATTGATAACAAACTTGAAAATAAATTATTTTATGGATTATGCTTAAATTATTTGCTCAGTATTTGGGATACCTGGAAAAGACATGAAATGAGAAATAGCAATAATAATTTTTGTTGAGACTGGCATTGCCATAAGGCTAGACTTAGGTGTTACTTTTCCAGAGTTGTAGGTGACAGCGGCATTGCCGTGTCAAAATGTGAAAGTTTATGTTAAAGTTATGTATTTTCTACTGGATCAAAAACTAACCAAGCAAGACATTTAATTTCAGAGAATTCTTGATTTTATATAAATTACACATTTTTTGTTGAAGGAGGGGGGGGGGGGTGCTTAATATAAATTAAGACTTGAAAATTTGTAGGGTCTGTTCTTATGCAAACCACTTGGCATTAGAAATGAAAGTCATGTGGTCCTTCTTGAAAATTAAGACTTGAAAATTTGTAGGGTCTGTTCTTATGCAAACCACTTGGCATTAGAAATGAAAGTCATGTGGTCCTTCTGGTAGACCTTTAAAAAACTGAGGCCCTGTGTTCAAGTGGCGCAGTGGCTAGCCCTCCTGCATATCACCAATGCGACTGGGGTTCGATTCCCAGCAGTTGTATGTGATAAGGTATGAGGTCACCTGCTTGAGCACTGTGGGTTTTTCTCAGGGTTCTCCGGTTTTCCTCCCACAATAAGACCTCACGCTCGCTACAATTCGGGCCAACGAGCTAGATTAATATAAGTTGCACAACTTGTTTCTAAATCGTTGTAAAAGAAATAAAGTTTAAATTTAATATAAATTATATATATACAAGTGATATAATTGCAATGTCAGTGTCAGTGTTTTTGTGTCGACCATCACTGATTTAATAATGACAGTGATACAAAATGCTAAAATAATTATTTTGCACTGCTTGATATGATAGTGCTTTGTTTGATAATGTTAAACTTTAGAATTTGATGAGATGTTAAAAAACCATCAATCATCATCCCTTTCTTGCTGTACACTCGCTCAAGGTTGTCACTTTCTTAAACTTTGGCATCATTAAGATAAATGAGAACTTACTGACCGATTTATTGATCAATTTTCTAATAACCTGCTGATTAATGTTTATTTGACTGTTTTAATTGGTACATAAATATTGACGACTTTGAGATGAGAAAGGAAAGACAACAACTGAATGTGAAAAACATATTATGAAACCATAATAGTACACTGTGGAATGATAAATGTGTCGTTAATGTTATATACAGGAGTTATCTGTACATAGATATTCAGAATCTGACATTTATATGGAGCATTTTATTAAATCTTATTTCCCTCTATCTTCTTCAAAATATCACATTCATTCTTCTTAAAAACATGTTTTTGTACTCTAAAAATAATGGCATATTAATCTTGTAGCATACATGATTAATCAATACATGAATTGTTATTGGTTATTCTTGTTTTATGTAAAGTTGTTTGTTATTGGATAATTCTATGTCACATGACAGACATTTGATTGATTGAATATGGTTTTATTATTGGCAGGGACCCTATTTTTCCAAGATTTTTACATGTATCTAGAGAATCCTGGTTATTCAGTAAATTTAAAATTTATACCCATGTGATGTGTGTGTAATGAAGTTAAATGAGGTTTCATTTTGATTTAATGACTGGTGCTGAAAAATACATCATCAGGTTTTAAAGACTTGTAATCGTCTAAGGATTCATGACACCCCCCCCCCCCCTTAAAAAAAATAAATAAATAAAATTAAAAAAATAAGTAAATGAATAAATAAATGACCAATAAATAAATAGAATAAATGAACAATAAATAAATAGAATAAATGAACAATAAATAAATAGAATAAATGAACAATAAATAAATAAATGAATAAATGAACATAAAATAAAATAAATAATTAATAAAACAACTTTGATTTTTGTTTTGTTTTTTTATCAAATGTGTTGTTTTTTTAGTAATATTTCAGAAATTTTATTCAGTCTTTTTGCTGAACGTATACTAGTATACCAGTAATATTTTTTATCAGTAATGTACATAGGTGTTTGTTATGATATAAAGTTGTTTTAATAAATTTCAACTTTGTTTTGATGTCAAAGAATCAATTCTTTAGTAGTACACACACACACACACACATAATTATTTTATGAAGTTTACTGATTAGTCTTGCCCTTAGTGAATTGTCAGATCTTGTTGTGTGGGTTGCCCACATTCTTTGAAGGTGAATAATTTTATTTGGAAAGTGTGAAAAACAGTTTTATCAAGGAAAAGCTTTAAATTATTAAGGAGCTTCATTTATTTGTTGCAAATTTTATCTGGTAATAGTCAGTAATTATTTGTGATGAAAACCAAAATTAGTTTGTAGCCCACAGTGTTTTATATGCTGTTCAACTAAGCAAATTAAAGGCAAAGCTTATATATGTTTTTTATTGTAGATATACCATGAGACATTGTCCCTGACCTCAGCTGCAAATAAGTGTTTTTGATATCCAGATTATTGACTAAAAAATAAAGATAAAAATAAGGGCAATTAATTGTAGGGTTCACACAAATTATCATGACTTAATCTCATAAAAAAAAACCTAGGATATTTTTCCATGTTCCTGATCAATATGCTTTATTTAAAAAGCACAATACCCAGTTTATATTTCAAAATCTAATTTTGTATTAGTATTAGTTAAGAAATAAATGACTAAGAAATGGTAAATTAAATTCATGTTTAAGGCTGGTTTACAAAACATCGATGACTGGTATGTATTAAATCAAGATAGGTCATTGAAAAAAAAACCACAAGTTACAGCATCTTAAATTACAATCATTCTAATGCTCAGTTTTTTGTGAATCTTTTGGAGGAGGATGGAGTGGGGAATGACCTAAGATTCAAAACTGAAAACCAAGACGAAAAAAATGGCTAAACATTTGTATTCAAAATCCCATGTTCAAGGAATACCTAGTCAATTCTCAATACCAGTTTTCAACTTGGTGATCTCTGTTGATTTGTTAGTTTGATGGTCTCTTAGATTGATGGTTTAGTGGTCTCTGTTGGTTTGTTGGTTTGGCAGTCTCTGTTGGTTTGGTGTCTCTGTTGGTGGTCTCTGTTGGTTTGTTGGTTTGGCAGTCTCTGTTGGTGGTCTCTGTTGGTTTGTTGGTTTGGCAGTCTCTGTTGGTTTGGTGTCTCTGTTGGTTTGACAGTCTCTGTTGGTTTGGTGTCTCTGTTGGTGGTCTTTGTTGGTTTGTTGGTTTAACAGTCTGTTGGTTTGGTGTCTCTGTTGGTTTGTTGGTTTGGCAGTCTCTGTTGGTTTGGTGTCTCTGTTGGTGGTCTCTGTTGGTTTGTTGGTTTGGCCGTCTCTGTTGGTTTGGTGTCTCTGTTGGTGGTCTCTGTTGGTTTGGTGGTTGGTACTTAGTGTTGTTAATCTGGGACATTATAACCTTGTGCTAGACTTTAAAATTTGAAAAATGAAAAAGAATTTTCTGAAAAAGTGAACATATTCCATTCCAATTTGCTGATTTAACATTAAACTATTACTTTGAAATTGGAACTGTCCAAATGGCTTTCGTTTTGAACAGAAAAAAGCAGATATACAGCCAATACAGATGTTCAGTCATTTAAAATATGTGACATGTGGTTTTCCAAAGTCATGCAGTTAAATTTTTATGTTAAGTCCATTCTTTGACAGTCTTTTCTTCTGAAACTCCAGTGCATATAGTCATGATGGCATGGAGTTTATATGATGTAATTCTTGATTACAGAGAATGAAAGTTTTCAGAAAATATCACACCAAGATGGACACTTATAGTATAAATTTTTTAAAAGATAATTAAATAGCCATTTTAAATTTATTTATCGACCAATTAGATTCAAATTGTATATATGGAAAGAAGTGTAGGCATTTAATATAAGTATTTTTTCTGAGAATGTTTTTCATGTACATGTTAGATTTCAGGAACTATGACTTAAAAGTCTTTTTATAAGTCAAGTCTTGAAAATTTAGAAACATTAGTCCAAATTAATTATCATATTCAGCATTTTCCTTGATTGTTTCAGATATTGTCTGGCGTGGTTGTTAAAAAATTATAGTGCCATTTTTGCAATACTTAAACCCTTTTGGGCCTTTAATTGATTTATAATCATTCCCTGTTTGTACCTCCATAAATTCTTTGCTAGTAAAAAGACAGCAAAGTATGAAAATTAAAATTGCCTCATTGAAAGATGGGGATGATGGATTCTAATACAAGATGATCATTGTGTTGTGGCAGTAAACTGTAGCCTATCATTATGTATACATGACGATGTGTTAATTAGGAGTGTGACCTTTAAATGCTGCTGTTTATAACAGAGTTAACATTTTAACCAAATCAATATTGAACTCACTTGTCATATACATTTAATGATGAAGCGATAAAAAGCTTCATTAACAAAATAAATTGTAGCTCGGGAATTTTATATACTGGTAATTGATGGAAAAAATAAGGCAAAGTAATTTACAAGACATTTGTAGGGATGAAACAGTCAGACTGTGAGTAGGTTAATTAAAATTTATCGAAGAAGCCTGATTAATTCTTTGAGAATCTGAAATGGTTATTTAAAAGTGAGGATTGTTCGATCTTAAGCTGAGCTGTTTGTTATGTTCTTTAAGCAAGTTAATTTTACATTGCTCAAGTTAGTCAAGCAGGTATATAAATGGGTACCAGTAAAATATTGATAGTTAACTTGTGATAGACAGGCATCCTTTCCATTGACAACCTTGTGATAGACAGACATCCTTTCCATGACAACCTTTAGATAGACAGGCATCCTTTCCATTGACAACCTTGTGATAGACAGGCATCCTTTCCATGACAACCTTGAGATAGACAGGCATCCTTTCCATGACAACCTTGTGATAGACAGGCATCCATTCCATGTTTGAGACACTATTATTATCTTGGCACCACAGAAACCAGAATGAGCACCAGTCTAGCTAGGACTCCCAAGCTTTAGACAGATTAAACACTTTACTATACAATTTTTCAGCAGAATGTTTGTTTTATGTGGCACCAGTAACTTTTAAATTATTTGCAATGAGACATTTTTTATATGTTAATAAGGATTAATTAAACACAAATTCATGAAGTACATGAGTTTTATGTACATGTAAGTGCTGTTTATGATCTAGCTGCTTGAAGCTAGTGTGCACTTTTGGTAACTTTTGGAATGTTAGCATACTTGGGTATTTTTCCCACAATATCCCAGATCATTCAATTCACTATACTGCTATGAGGCTAATCACAACAATTAAACATCCCTTTCCTTTTCTGTTAATAATGACACTGAAAATCATAACTATCTTAGTTAGGAAATAGCAAGTAAGCTTGCACAAAATAATGATGTTTCAAAGAAAAAATAAAAGAATCTGAATAAATAAAATAATATAGTTTGGACAGAAAAAATATTTCTGTTACACACACACACACACACACACACACACACACACACACACATCTCTCTCTCTCTCTCTCTCTCTCTCTCTCTCTCGTTCAAATGTTTACTCATTTGCTTACTTAAACATTTTTACTAAATAAGTTTTGAATAAAATTTGTCAGTCAATAAATTGGCAAATACTATAACAAACATTTGGATCTTACATGCATTCCACAGATGCTGTCTTTTACGAGTTGCAATATTAAAAAGAGATGTTATATAAAGATCTTTATTATAGATACAAGGTAATCCTTACATAGAGATGACAGCTGTAGCAGTGAATACTGTAAATACCGAATAAAGCATCAAAACAAAGAAAACTTCAGCCTTAAAGAACAAAATTTAGATTGTAAAGAAATGCAGAATATTGAATTATTGTTGAATATTGAATTATTGTTGAAATGTTCAGAACTGTTTAGTTCCAGAACATTGTCAATAAATAAATAGATAAATAAACAAAGAGTGGACTGGAATGGATAAATGGTGTTTTACATCCCTGTCAAGAATCTTCAACTTGTATCAAGGTGGTCAGTTTTGGGATGATGGAAGAAATTGAAGTACCAAGAGAAAACTACTTACCTTTCCTAAGTAAACTGACCAACTTCCTAATTCTGTATCTGCCCAAGTGTTACTGGAACCAAGGCTGTGAGAGGCATTGTGATCCATGCTTTAGACAATTTGGTGACCATAACTCAGATAAAACAAAAGCAACTGTAGCCATAAAAAGAAAAATACAAAATAGTGATTTATGGATTGTCTAGACTTCTAGAACTGTGAGACAATGGTGTGGTTTTTCTTTTTGACATGTAATTACTTATGTCCACTTAGCGTACATAAAGCAATTATTTCACAGATTCTCTGGGTATATTATATACTATTGTAATTATTGGGTCTTTCAAAGCTTTTACATTATTAGCTGTGAAATGGCAACTGTTCCATAACATTTGTCTACAGTTTATATGGCTTCATTAAGTAAAGGAACTAAAATGTCAATTTATTTTTTGGCATCTTTATTGTTTATGGTACTGATGACTTGGGTAAGGCATATCTGTGCTTGTGTGGGGCACTGTTAATAGTAATAATTATTTTTTTTTGTAAACTCAAGATTCTGAATTGTAATTTGTAGATGGTTCATTTATAAGACATTGAAAAACTGTCTTAACTTATACAGAGGAAGCAGATTTTCAATAACATTCATGTCCTTGACTGGCTGCTGTAAACATGTTGTAATATATACTTTTTACTTCAGGAATCCAGTAAATTTTATTTTTCAGACTGATTGATAGAATTGCCAATAACTAGTAATTTTAGCTCTTACATCTAATGATCAAGTAGTAAGGATTTGAATGTTATTTATTGCCCCTTTCATTAATCTTGTGTCAGATCTATGATCAGTTGGGTTGAAGTTGACGTATGTCATCTTTCGCTGATGCTTATTGGTCCCTTTGTAAAGAAATTCAATAGATTTTTTCACACCTTATCAGCATGGAAGACAAAAAACTTGATAAATAATATAAAGTAAAAGCTGACCACAAACAAAAATAAAAAAGTAGAGAAGAGAATAATGAATCATGGATTCTTTGGATTATCAAAGGCTCAAAACACAGCCAGACAGTGTGATACCTGCTTAACCTGTTTAGCATAAATAATCACTCTTTTACAAACATATGTTGTTGTAATCATTGATTTAATAAGAATTGTAAAATCTTAAATGTTGGATATTAGGTATTTGTCAGTGGCTAAAATTATATAATTTAGAGTTCATTGTCAAGTTGGGTGGATAATCATTTTAGAAGTTATCTGCCCATTACTGCCAGCTAGAAAAGTGTTGTCATTTAACCCAGCATTTAGTAGACATCAGTTGAATAAATTTCAAAAGTACATGGTATTTCTTTTGACCATATAGATGACCTTATAATATAAAGATGGTTTAAATGTTGTAGCAGCAGACTGATTGATAGATTTGGCAAAGTCTAACTGGTAATTTCAGATCTTACATCACTGGAAAGATAGAAGGGCTTCAATTTTGTCAGATACACTGAAAAGTCTGGACATATTATATGTCTACAGTTAAGATTTTATATATATATATATATATATATATATATATATATATATATATATATATATATATATACTACCAGTATTCAGTTTTTGTGATAATAATAATATGAAATTGAGAATATAAATGTAAATGGCTGATTTATAGACTGACTATCTATTGTCAATTTAGGTGCTGAAAAATTGTCATTTACTTAAGCAAAGCAGGCAGTTACTATGGGTAATTGTCTTACCTATCTGTAGTAAATATCACTGTTGATCATATGATCCTAACTTTAGAAGTTAAAGTGATAATTCTTTAGACTGGTAATTGTAAGATAACTTAAATGTTATTTACTGTGCCTCAATCAACCAAGATTACTAATCTGGTAACAATTACAAAGTGTTTTTTTCTCTCTCTCCTTTTTTCCTTTTTATGATCTTTATGGTAAATCAGTGTGCCAAATGATATCAAATTATGTTTTTGTGAAATGGTTATAAATATTGAATACAAAATTGTGCATATTGACATTTTCCTGTAATAATGATATTATTTCTTAAATTTGCAATGTTAACTATTGATTTCATGTAGTGTTAAGAATAAGATAACAAGAAATTTATTACATGTATATTGAAGAACCAAGTCTGTTTTTTTATGTGTTGAAATTTATTTAACTTTATTTTGTTCAGTCTGTTTAAATCACTTTCTACAGTATTAGTGTCCAAAGCTGGTTTACTCTTTTCTAACTTTATAATAATAATAATAATAATAATAATTTTATTTATAGATACAACTTTAAATGCATTTAGACAAAAAATACTGCGTTCATCTGAGATGCCCTCTTCCAAACTATAGACCACACACTCCTTCCATTCCTTTGAACCTCAGTAATACTCCTTAAACAACAACAACAACAAAAGAGAGAGAGAGAGAGAGAGAGAGAGAGAGAGAGAGAGAGAGAGAGAGAGAGAGAGAGACAAATACAAATGTATTTTAAATATTTTGTGACCCAGTATCACAAACATTCTTAGTTGATTAAAAACTACTTTGTAAAACTTTTTGTGTTTCTAAAGCATTGAACATATTTTATCCCATGGAAAATAATCAAAAAGAAAACTGTTTGGAAACAACATGCAAACATTAGGTTACCAAATGGCATACCAAAGTGCATTAAGTGGAGAGTTAACATATGAACAATCTACAAAATAGACAAAAAAAATGTAAGCTATTTATAGTATATATAATTGTCTAGACCCAAACCTATCTGGAGATTTGACGGTAGTGGTAATTATCTATTATGTATGGTAAGGACACATACTTTTTGCACATTAGAACAGTAGATTTTAATGATTAATGGGTAAACCATACATTTTAAACACATTAAATTTATTGTTTATGCCTCAGACAGTAAACATTTATTATCCAGAGTATCTGTTTGCCATAAACAGATAAGAGTATATAAACTAAAAATTTCACAAATTGTCATGAAAGGTATACTTTAAAAGCATCTAGATGATTGGGTTA
This sequence comes from Tegillarca granosa, assembly GCA_029721355.1. Taxonomy (NCBI): domain Eukaryota; kingdom Metazoa; phylum Mollusca; class Bivalvia; order Arcoida; family Arcidae; genus Tegillarca; species Tegillarca granosa. The sequence continues at coordinate 7,595,338 of CM056595.1, forward strand.
ATTTTGACACATTTTCTTGTGGAAACTGCTTATTTGTTCCTAAAAGGAAACTTGTAATTTTACTTTGTCTAAATTTGTCTTTTTTTTGTAATATAAATGCAACTGGTTTAGAGTATTATGATGTAGACACATAGAGAAAACAGAACTTCTGTACGATTGAATAAATAATTTTTTTTCACATTTGATAATTGCCAGAAAAGGCAGAAAGAAGTGCAACATTTATTGTGTCAATGTTTAGTGCTGTCATTGTTACCTTGTTCTGTCTTGTTCATTGTTTGGTGCTGTCATTGTTACCTTACTCTATCTTGTTCATTGTTTAGTGCTGTCATTGTTACCTTGCTCTATCTTGTTCATTGTTTGGTGCTGTCATTGTTACCTTGCTCTATCTTGTTCATTGTTTAGTGCTGTCATTGTCACCTTGCTCTATCTTGTTCATTGTTTAGTGCTGTCTTGTTACATTGCTCTGTCTTGTTCATTGTTTAGTGTTGTCATTGTTACCTTGCTCTATCTTGTTCATTGTTTAGTGTTGTCATTGTCACCTTGCTCTATCTTGTTCATTGTTTAGTGCTGTCTTGTTACATTGCTCTGTCTTGTTCATTGTTTAGTGTTGTCATTGTTACCTTGCTCTATCTTGTTTATTGTTTAGTGTTGTCATTGTCACCTTGCTCTATCTTGTTCATTGTTTAGTGCTGTCTTGTTACATTGCTCTGTCTTGTTCATTGTTTGGTGTTGTTATTGTTACCTTGCTCTATCTTGTTCATTGTTTAGTGCTGTCGTTGTAACCTTGCTCTATCTTGTTCATTGTTTAGTGCTGTCACTGTTACCTTGCTTTATGTTGGTCATTGTTTAGTGCTGTGATTGTTACCTTGTTCTATCTTGTTCATTGTTTAGTGCTGTCATTGTTACCTTGCTCTGTCTTGTTCATTGTTTAGTGCTGTCATTGTAACCTTGCTCTATCTTGTTCATTGTTTAGTGCTGTCACTGTTACATTGCTCTGTCTTGGTCATTGTTTAGTGTTGTGATTGTTACCTTGCTCTGTCTTGTTCATTGTTTAGTGCTGTCTTGTTACCTTGCTCTATCTTGTTTATTGTTTGGTGCTGTCATTGTTACCTTGCTCTATCTTGTTCATTATTTTTTTTAACATTAATTTCTCTAAAGACTATGAAATGGAATAATAGTTAAATTTGGAATACAACTTTGTGATGCAACTAGCAACAAGTTCCAAAGAATATAGAGGAGATCATTGCCCTTTTGTCACTGTTTAATCAAGAATAATTGCATATAATAAGTATGAATTGATAGAGAGACAAACTTCTGGAAAATGAACTGAGGAAAGTTACACAAAAATAGTTTTAAACCAGTTATCATTACTTGTTAAGTTTGGAGATGTTCAGCTAGTCAGTCAAAATAAAATTGTCAATAAGAATGTATGGCACATTATCTTTAATATTAATTAATTAGACGCCCCTAGCATTTTAAGATGTTATGGGTATAATGAAAGATGTTCAGAGTGTTAAATGTTTTCTGAAGACCACTGAAAAATAACTGCTAGCATTAGACAAAAACCATTTAGGAAGAGTCAATATAGTATTAAGCTCTATGTGTGACATACTATGTAAGCTCTCTGTCGATAATCTTCAGTTATTATCTGTATTGATAAGCTTCAGTGGTTACAAGTATAGATATGCTTTAGTGGCTACCTTATAGATAAGCTTCAGTGGTTACCTGTATCGATAAGCTTCAGTGGTTACCTGTATCAATGCACTTCAGTGGTTACCTGTATCAATAAGCTTCAGTGGTTGCCTGTATCAATAAGCTTCAGTGGTAGCCTGTATCAATAAGCTTCAGTGGTTACCTGTATAGATAAGCTTCATGGTTACCTTAATAGATGGGGCAAATGAAAATTTATTTAAGAGGCAGAGTATTTCAAATTTAAAAATTTTAAGTAACAGTTTAAATAAGCTTGTATTTTTCAGATGGCTGAATAATTACTGCTAACACATCTGTACATGGGGAATGTATTCAAAATGTTAGAGTTTCTGATTTTAGTTATTCTTTCAAACAACGGTCAAGAATAGATCAAATTCATCAACTAATAATAATCTTACTCAAGGAAAGGTTCTTCTAACTCAATTTGCAAATTACAATCTGTGATATTTGTGTTTTCATAAATAAGTCATGTATATACATGAAATAACAACTTAAATTTGATAAAGGCCACTTAAGGAAAAGTATATCAAATAACCTATTGACCATTTGTCTTAAAAGATCTTTGTATGAAAAGCTTTATTTCCTAAAGTTATTAGTGACTGAAGTTTGCCATTAATATTACTATTAATTGTCAGCTATATATGTGTAAAATACACCATATGAGATCATTATATAGAGATGGATGACATATAAGTTGTTTTGTGTTTGGATATTAGCACATTTAACTCGCTAGGAATTGATCTGTTGCAGATTCACTAAGATCATTTGGGCTTTCATGAATGTGCCTGGCTTTTTTGTCACCTTGTCAAACATTATTTTTTTACTAACTGCAATTTGATAAATATAAGGGTCAGACAGGAAGGAGATATCATAGATGCTTTAAACAAGTTTTTTGTTAGAAAATAGATGACTCTGGTTTTTGTAGGATCCCTTAATTGTTTTTAATGTATTAGGTTTTCAGATTTTATTTGTCATTTTATAATTGTTTTATTTATTTTCTGCTTATTAATTTACAAGAAATCTAGTCGCTATGAACCAATCCTTGTTGATTTGTATCCAATGTCAGACACAGCATTAAATGCTGATGAGTCAATTGTCACAACCTAAAGAGAACTTTCCTACTTTAAATTGCAAATCGATATTCATTTAAATAAACCTTTAAGTCACACAAAGTTATTTTTGGCTTTGCAACCCACATGCAATTCACTACATTTCATTTTTTGTGCCATTTAAAATCCCAGTATAACTTTTTGGCATTTAAAACCAAATAGTAGAATATGGTAGAGCTTTTTATGTGGACTTAATGATCTATATTACCTTAAGCACTTTATATAAAGTGTAATGCAAATGTATTATAACATACTAGTATGCAGTCATTGTTTGTGTTGGAGTTTGGAAAGTCTGAAATAGAAATACAATGTACATACATCATTTCAAGTGTATACAAATAATCAGTAGGAGAAATAGGCAAAGAAAAAAATGCTAAAACTGAAAGCAAAATACACTTAACTTAAAGCTTTTAGAATTGTAACCTCCTCAAGACAAGCCTGTGTGACTAGGATCATATATGATGTAACTGTCATAAAATTGATAATTGTGTTTGGAGTTTTAATTAAAATATCCCTTCTCTGGAGGTCTACTTTTGTTATGTAAACTAGAATTGACAGATCAATTTTCTGTTCTTGAGTTGTTGTGTAACTAAATTATTTCCCTGCTTCATTATTATCAACAAATTATGCGTGAAAATTGCAGAAAAGTTAAGAGAAAAAAGTCCTTATTGTTAATTGAATTTATCAGTGTTCTGATGAAAAACTGTTTGAATGTCCTTAGTGATCGTGAAAGCTGTTTGGTATTTTTGAGTAAAAAGTAAGCTTTTTGTCAATACTTGTTTAATATTTAACGTGCAGTATTTGCATCTGAAGCATTGTGTGTATTGTGTTTGTTGCAGAATATATTTGTATAACATTTGAATTGTGTATTGTGTTTGATGCAGAATATATTTGAATAACATTTGAATTAATCAACTACATTTGAATTAATCAAGTAAATGCAAGTGTAAAATGTCTAAACATTCAGAACTGGGTATTGCAATATGACAAGAATTTTATATTAGAGAGCAATTGTTAATTGCCCTGATTTCAATTGGTTTAATGATAACAAGTATTCTTTTTATTTGTCCAATGCAATGTTTAATTAGTTAAGGGTTATTATTAATGTAATATTATATTAATGTAATGTAATATGGCTGCATATTAATATTGACGCTTTTGTTGTAAGATTAAATTCAGCCAATATTGATACATCTCAACATTAATTTTAGCTCACTTGTCTATGGGGAAACAATGACAGCACCAATATCAATACACACTAAATGTTTGAGACCCTCGATAGTGCCAAATATAATACACGCATATATAGATACTTGTACAGTATACAGTTACTTTTGGAAGCTAGCTCTTGTCATCTTCCTCAAAATTCACCAAATTATTCCAGAGTTTTTTACTTCCAATTGTTTGTAGTATATTGTAAATTTGGATTGCATGACATGTAGCAGTGTAGTGAGAAAAGGTACCTGGTAGAAATAAGTCCATCATTGCCAGTACAGTAAGATTATAATTACTTCTTGTATAGTAAAAATCGATTCTGTTTTGTCACATTGATTTACAATAAACAGCTCATTGTTAAGTTTGCAAAAATCAAATTATGTATAATTTCTTGTCAAATTGACATTTATTTGAAGTATAATTATATTTAGAAGACCAATTTATCAGTTAGTTGGTCCATCTTTTGACCCAAGTCTCAATTTCACTGAAAGATAATTTTTATTTTTTTGTCTACTATCATTATTTTAATTTTTTTTTTTTTTTACATGTAGAAGTGTATATATAAAGTAAACCATTTGAGGGTTTTACATTGGCTGTTTGAAGTACAGAAAAACTTAATTGTCATGAGCATCTAAGTAAGCTTAAACATCCTGTGGTAATGCTTTATGACTGACAAAAAAGTCCAAATTAATGTTGATCAAAGTAATTTGATGGATATAAAAAAAGTGCATTTATTAGTTTCCCTATAGAAAGTTTATATTTGATTAACATAGACCTTATCTGAAAGCTTAATTTAGACACAGTGATTCAAGAGTTATTCACAGACTGTTCAGTGTCTAAGGACTAGGTTTGTCAGTCTTGGTTTTTAATTTTTTAAAAAGTATATTTTTTTCGCTTGCAAATACAAAAACTGTTTTTATTTTGTTATATTTTTTTCCATGAAATTGTAAAAAATATTAAAAAGTATTACTGTTTACTTATGTCAGATTTTAATGTAAAATAAAGTAGTTTACACAAATTAATCTAATAACAATCACAGCAAAATAAATATTTGATATTAACCCTTAACTTTTGTTGAATACCAGTGCTTACAAATGTCTGATTCATCAAATTACAGTTCATGTATCAGAAGTTCAGTGTTTTGTATGATGGTTGGAAGTAAGTTTCATTTAAATGGCCAAAACAATTAGCGAATATCATACTTGGAATTGGAAATTACAGATGATTGCAAAATTTCCAATGCATCAAAAAAAAAAAAAAAAAGAAAAAGAAAAAAAAAAAAATCAGTTTATGTACATAGGTGATTGGTATATCGGAAATTATATTTCTTCTGTGATTTATATTGTCAGTAAAGGTTGGAATTAGTTCATCAATATTAGTTATGTCTGCAAGGAAACATGTAATGAGTTATTATCATAGCTCTCAGGTCTTTGAAATTAAGTCAGCAGTACAACAAATACAACAAATTGTTTGTGTTGTTATATATTTAGGTCTGTTTTATAAAAAATTAAAAATTGGTCATGAAAATAAATGGTAATAACAAATTATATATATATATATATATATATATATATATATATATATATATATATATATATATATATATATATATATAAGGTGTTAATTGAGAGATACAGGAACTACATGTTTTTGAACTATTGTAACATTAAATATGATAGAATCATGGACAAATTAGTCAAAATCATAAGACTTGAAATTCATATCCTCATACAGATTGGTAGAGTGGTCTCATACACAGTTTACAGGGCCTCTAAATTCCAATCCAATTGTTACAACAAATCAAAGTGTCAGGAAGTTGCACAGTTTGCTTGTTTCAGATCATTGGTTGTTTTCTTCATTCTCTGATATCCTCAACCATCTGGGAACAGATTGCCTTTATATGAAAAGAAAAAGAATCAAGACTGAGATATAAAACTTCATTATTCTATCCACTCATAAAGATAGTTATCATATATGTTAGATAGATCTCAGAATTCACAGAATTCTGTATGTTATTGTTTACTGTTATGTACTTGTACATTAGGGTACTCACAATAATGATTAATATGTTATACATGTACAACTGTTCACACAACAATGATAAATCTATTATACATGTACAAGGGTTCTCACTACAATGATGAATCTTTTATACATATACAAGCGTTCTCACAACAATGATTAATATGTTATACATACTAAACAAGGGTTCTCACAATAATGATTAATTTAATTTACATGTACAAGGGTTCTCACAACAGTGATTAATCAGTTATACATGTACAACATTTTACACAGCAATGATGAATCTGTTATACATATACAAGGGTTCTCACTACAATGATGAATCTGTTATAGATATACAAAGGTTCTCACTACAATGGTTAATCTGTTATACATATACAAAGGTTCTCACTACAATGGTTAATCTGTTATACATATACAAAGGTTCTCACTACAATGGTTAATCTGTTATACATATACAAAGGTTCTCACTACAATGATTAATCTGTTATACATATACAAGGGTTCTCACTACAATGATGAATCTGTTATAGATATACAAAGGTTCTCACTACAATGATTAATCTGTTATACATATACAAAGGTTCTCACTACAATGATTAATCTGTTATACATATACAAGGGTTCTCACTACAATGATTAATCTGTTATATATATACAAAGGTTCTCACTACAATGATTAATCTGTTATACATATACAAGGGTTCTCACTACAATGATTAATCTGTTATAGATATACAAAGGTTCTCACTACAATGATTAATCTGTTATACATATACAAGGGTTCTCACTACAATGATGAATCTGTTATAGATATACAAAGGTTCTCACTACAATGATTAATCTGTTATATATATACAAAGGTTCTCACTACAATGATTAATCTGTTATACATATACAAGGGTTCTCACTACAATGATTAATCTGTTATATATTTACAAGGGTTCTCACTACAATGATTAATCTGTTATACATATACAAAGGTTCTCACTACAATGATTAAACTGTTATACATATACAAGGGTTTTCACTACAATGATTAATCTGTTATATATATACAAGGGTTCTCACTACAATGATTAATCTGTTATATATATACAAGGGTTCTCACTACAATGATTAATCTGTTATATATATACAAGGGTTCTCACTACAATGATTAATCTGTTATACATGTACAAGAGTTCTCATTTTTAGGATTAAAGTAATGACATAAATTTGACAGATGATAACTCACAAATGATGTTAAAATTTCTAAGAAAAAATTTCCATAATTTTTTCCCTGTTTTTGTTAGCTAAATTGATATTTCAATTATTAAGGTGATGAAACATCTGAATAATTGACAGCGGGGAAATGATGTCTGAATTGCAATGGTTTCTGAAGAGATAGAACAATCTTAGTCATATGAGATTCTTCTGTGGTTTCTTAAATGATGCATGAGATCAGATATTTTCCAATCACATGTTTGGTTTAAAAAGTGCATTCTTATCCTAAAATGAAACATTAAATGATAACAATGATGACAACTGTGTCATGATGAAATTTTTTTTCTGGAGAAAAGTTCCAGAATAAACATATCTTGGTGATGAAAACCCTACTATCAAATACAGCTATATATAGCTAAACATAAAACATAATGTATGAATTATATAATCAAAGGTGTTGGTGTTTATGAATTATTAATTAATGATTTGTGAATTTTTAAAAATCCTTAGTAGACCATGCATTATTTCCCCTATCCCAAAATTCTTAATCAACTTTTAATATTTAATGTTGTTTCATCATAGGTTAACCATGTAAATGTCCATCCATCCATCCATCTATCCATTCATCAATTCATCCATCCGTCTTTAAAAAAAGGTTAAAATGTTTGCAAATAACTTTCATTACAAGTAACCTTGTTTAAAAAAGATGATATTTGAATTGAAAATTTAAAAATAGCTTTATTTCTTTTAGTTTAATCATTAGTCTTCATATGAATACTTGTATTTAATGCATCCTAAATTGGATTTGCCCTAGAAAACTATACCATTTGTTGCTTGTTGATGTTTGAAACAGCAGTGGGCATCAATTTGATAAGAAAGCCTCAAAGAATCTTCCAAACAATTTTCTGAAAATGTTTTTTTTTTCCACACTAATTTTTATATTTAGAATTGAACTTATATTTAAACTTCATATAGAATATATTCCAGTATATATATATATATATATATATATATATATTGATACAAGGTATTTTGTTGCACATTAATTAATTGAAGATGTACAAAAAATTTCCTGTAAATGTTGACATCATTTTTAAAAACAAGAAACTTGTAATGAAAGTAGCCATAAAATCATGCAAGAATGAGAAAACTATATCATTGTCTAGTTGTTGCTTGCTGTCTTGTGAAATAAGTAAAAGTGATGTCAGTGTAATTCCTGCAGCATACCATGACAGATTGATAGTATATATGTGACAATGTATGTAATAGCTATAAAATCCATATTGCTGTAACCATATAGTGTGTAATATGCACAAAGGGAGATAATTTGAAAACTCTATATATGTCCAAGGACGGTCCAGTTAATGGATTTAAAAAATATCATACATTATAGTGAAATTATATATTACTGCAGATCAAATTATTTTCAAATGATAATTTCTAAGACCTGTAACAAACTTGTAAGCGCTAGTTTGTAACATTTGTATTTTTTACTTTGGATGATATGATTTAATCCTTTATTGGTTTTATAAGCAGAATATCAAACAACATGAAATATTTCTAACTTAAATTTTATTTTCCATTATGAATTAACATTTTCTTTAATTTTGTTTTATTGTCAAAGATATTGTCAACTATGTATAAAGACAGTAAAATGACATGATACAAACCTCCTCTTTTAAAGTCTGAACTTAATGTTTTGAAAATGCCTTGATCTGAAGTATTTTAAATGCATGCAAGGAAATTATTAGAAATTAAGTGTTTGTCATAAAATGTGATGTTAAAAACCATTGCTTGATGACTGTGTTATACTGCTATAATAATAACAAAAACGGAGACTTGTTTTTTCTTTGTTCACAAGAAATAAAAAAATATCATGAATATTGCTTGAAGCTTACTTGGGTAATAAAAACCTGGTTGATAGGAAGTGAAATGATGCAAGTAAATAAAAACAGGAGCTTAAGGTAGGTTTAAACTATCACAAACTTTGATCTAAATCTTTGATAAAAGACTTTGATCAAGGCAACTTTGATCAAAGATAATATGTTTATGGTACACTTAATCTAATTTTTCGTCAAAAGTTTACAGAGAATAACATCTAAAAAATTATAATTTAAGAATAAATTAGCATTATTAATCTCCTATAATTATTGTTGATTTCACATTTTGTTTTCATTGGGGTAGCTTATTAATTTCACTTATATAGTGTTTCCTGCAGCATTTCACTTGAAAGCTAATTGACATGTGTTATAATGAATAATGATTGGTTAAATAAAATTAACTTTGTTCAAAACTTAAAGAAAAATTCCATATATTTTCTCCAAACCTTTAGACAGATTTTTAAATTTAAATTTTTGATGGTCTAAACATCTTCAAAGTGACTTTGATCAAATATTTTGCTTGTAAAAACCTACAAATTTTTGATAGTCTAACAACCTTCAAAGTCACTTTGATCAAATATTTTGCTTGTGAAAACCTACCTTTGTTTGCCTGCATAAATTACACAACAGCTTTTGTCCTACATTGTACTTTGTATGAGTGTTAGTTGTCCAGTCTTTGGTAATAAGCATAATAGATGTGCAAATGAGGTATTATGTTCTTCCATCAGCTTTCTATAATTTCTAACTGCTTTCTATAGAAACATATCTCAGTTGAAACTAAATGATGAGAAAAATATAAAAAATATTATTGGAATAATTTGATCACATTGAAATGATAATAATCGCCAGCTTATTAAATAAATAAAACTTGCTTCAAAAGAAATTTTACAATAGATTTTAAAAAGTAAAAAAAAAAATAAATAAATAAAAAAATAATAATATAATTCAATTCTAATTTATGTTTATTCTACTTTTTTGTGACCAATCATGTATTTAACAACCCTTGTTGAACTGTTCAACTCCTAATTTGTTTTACCTTTTGTACTTTGTCACTTACCTTTGATTATTATTTAAAAAAAACCATAAAATTTCATAATTTAAAGTGAATTTTTAACCCTCCTTATGGATTTCAAGGTTTGGACTTGTTGGAATTGTTGAATTTTAAAGAACAAGAAAATTAAAAAATATAAAAAAATTTAAAAACAATAAATTGAGAGAATACTTTGTTTTGAAGACGAAAAATTTTGGGATAATGTTTAACATGAGTTATCCAAGTTATTTTATGCTTCAAAATAAATGTAGATATAACCCATCAATGTTATAACAGTGACCCATAATCAGATACATCCCATCACCAACATGACCTGAGAATCATTATAAGACACAACTTATCACTACTTCCTCAAAGGATAGGTGGTAGAGCATCCCTGATCCGCTGTGTGTGTGTGTGTGTGTGTGTGTGTGTGTGTGTTGCGGGGGTTTTGACCACTGGTTCATATATCAGACTTATTAATTTGAGATACAGCTTCCTTCCCAGATGCTCAACATTTAGATGATGGAATATAGACTGGTTCATCCGGTGTCAGTATAATATGATGAGGGGGGGGGGGGGGTGGTATGCTTGTCTGCAGCATACACATGATGAGCTAGCATTTAACAACATGTTGTATTGAGAGCATATCAGCTGTAAAAACACATTTCATAATGTATACAAAAACTTGTTCTTAAACTTGTTCTCCTTACTAATAGCTGATTGCTATATTTAACAATAATTTACTGGTTAGCCAATCACTTTTTCCCCTAACCACTATGAGTTTGAAACCTTTCACTGACACACACACCAATAATAAGATACAACCTATTACTGATTTGCTGACCCATTAACAGATAAAACCCATCATTGACATCCCTAAACCCGTGCAGTATTGGATGCAACCTATGACAGATTTGCCCACATTTCACCAGATAAAGTCTAGATCTATTGCTGATTTGCCCACACTTCATCAGATACATCAGTCTATTACTGATTTACCCACAGTTCACCAGATAAAGTCTAGTACTGATTTACCCACATTTCATAAGATAAAGTTGATTACTGATTGCCCACATTTCATCAGATACAGTCCTATTACTGATTTGCCCACAGTTTACCAGATAAAATCTATGACTGAATTGCCCACATTTCATCAGATAAAGTCAATTATTGATTTGCCCACACTTCATCAGATACAGCAGTCTATTACTGATTTGCCCACTCTTCATCAAATACAGTAGATTACTGATTTGCCCACACTTCACTAGATAAAATATATTAATATGTGCCCACACTTCACCAGATAGTTGACTACTGATTTGCCCACACTTCACCAGATAAAAATATTAATATGTGCCCACACTTTACCAGATAGTTGATTACTGATTTGCCCACACTTCGCCAGATAAAAATATTAATATGTGCCCACACTTTACCAGATAATTGATTACTGATTTGCCCACACTTCACCAGATTAATAGTTGTTGTCTTGTAGATTGCTTATTATTTAAGAACAATTAAATAAACTCTTCTCTCTCTGTTTATGGCAGTTGGTTACAGTCATCAGGCAAAGGCATAACAAGCTGCAGACTTATTGTTTATTTCTATATTTTGATTTATATTTTTCTAGGTACATGTGACTGTAGATGGGATTTACAGGGACCAAGGCACCACAGCAGGGAAATACACCATGCTGGGGAGTAACTTATTATATGCAGGAGGTAGCCCCAACACAGATCGTCTACCAGGTTCAAGAGTAAATAGTAACTTTAAAGGATGTCTGAAAGAGGTAATCAAATTACAGGGTTGTTTGTTAGAGATTAAGGTAGCTTTGGGTGTTTTGAGGTATATTCTTCACTTTTTATTGTGTTTTTATATGATTTGATTTGTATTTATTATTATACCATGCATACATGACATAGTGATTTGTATATTTATACACATGCATAATATATATATACATACATATATATATATATATATATATATATATATATATATATATTGTGAAATGGAAACTGGTAATAAACAATAATATAAGTAAAATTTAGACAAGATTTTGTTCTATTTACATGATATACAAATGTACAATAATGATTTGGTAGAAAATAAGTGAGACCATCTACCCATTAAAATACCCATTTGTACCCAGAACTAATAGCAATAGAAAAGAAAGAGTTGAGTTGAGTAATGGTGTTTAACGTCACAGTCAAGAATATTTCACTTATATCAAGACGTCACTAGCTATAGGCAAGTGCAAAAGTTTTGCCTGTGTGTTGCCCTGATGGCATTATACAGCAAGGATTTTAATCATGCCATGCCTACCATGACACGGGACCTCTTTTATTTTAAGTCCCATCTGAAAGAACCATAACTTTCATTTCGTAATGACAAGTGCTTGGTGAAAAAAAACCTTAATAAAAGTTAAAATTTCATCCAGCTGGATTTCATGCAGTTAGATTTGAATAAAAATATATACATGTATATATTAAATGTTAATCATTAAGAAGACAACAATAGGTTTCAAAAATTATTGCTTAGTTTTGAACAGTAATAAACAGTAATGTATATTTTAAATTTGTCCAAACAGCTAACAGCTTTTGGTAAATTGTTGGTTTTTTGTATTTATAAAGTTTTTTATCAGATATGGAATGTATGTTATTTTGGCTGTTTATATTTAAAAAGTATCTTCTCACCATACAACAGGGTTTAATATTTTCAATAATGGATGGTCAAGCCTTTGAATTGCTAGTTTATTCCTATTTTACTGATATTTAACATTTTTAGTAATAAATAATGATTAGGCCATTAAATTTCAAGTTTATTTCAAGAATTGCAGACAGAACTCGGCCATATTATTTAGATTTTAGCTGGATTTGGATTTATATAATTTCGGAACTTTATATTCAGTAATTTTCAGCTGTTTTGCTTATGTTTTTATCAACCTTTTGGGCCCCAAGTTTCAATGATTTTCCGAAATGTGCACATATGGCACATCAAAATTTAACAGGTATTTGTGTTATATATTAAGACTGAAACTGTAACTGAACACAGTGTATATTTTAATTGTTTTACTTAAGTATATTACATCTAAACATCTTAGCTTAGACAAACTCCAACTACCTAGTTATTTATTCACCTACTGTAACAGTTTATGATTTGGAATACCACATCACTGTAGCTTTACTTAAGGAATAGCTACTGTTTATGATTTGGGAAAACCACATCACTGTAGCTTTACCCAAGGAATAGCTACTGTTTATGATTTGGAAAACCACATCACCATAGCTTTACCCAAGGAATAGCTACTGTTTATGATTTGGGAATACCACATCACCTTAGCTTTACCCAAGGAATAGCTACTGTTTATGATTTGGGAATACCACATCACCGTAGATTTACCAAAGGAATAGCTACTGTTTATGATTTGGAATACCACATCACCGTAGCTTTACCCAAGGAAAAGCTACTGTTTATGATTTGGGAAAACCACATCACCGTAGCTTTACCCAAGGAATAGCTACTGTTTATGATTTGGGAAAACCACATCACCGTAGTTTTACCCAAGGAATAGCTACTGTTTATGATTTGGGAATACCACACCACTGTAGCTTTACCCAAGTAACAAGCATCTCTGTGCAACACTTTAAATCCTTTTTACAAATTGCTAAAAATCAAATTAAAATTCCTTATACTAAAATCAGCTTAAACCTAATGTCAATCAATCATTTCCATGGTGATAAATTCCTAAAGATTAACTTGTTTTACATTTGCAACTTGTTTTTGTTTTATCTGCTTATAAAAATTTTTTATTGATTGATTGATTCTTTATTATTATTATTATTATTAATATTATAATAAATAAATATAAAATGAGTTAAATAACATTCTCTGACAAAATTTTGTTAGATTTACATTGTAATTCTACCAATATATATTGTTAAAACAGATATCTAATTTATCTCCTTCTGAAGTGAAATAAAGAAAAATAATAACTGGGCATTTGTCATTTCACTAACACATATTCATTTTGGTTTGATGTAATAAAATGATAAATGATGAAAGATAATTTTGTATTTGGCTAGGATATCTGATTTTTATCCTACAGTGATTTCTATTAAATAAATGGAAATATATATGCATGAATTGACATGAAATGGATTATTTTTGATGTATAGTGTAATAACTTCTCATATAGTACAGAGGTTTCCTTACCTATATATTCAACATAAAAAAGCTCATGAATTGGGTACAGTGTGAATAAGGAACTCTCTATCTTGCTTGTACATGTAATTGCAAATACATGGCATGCAGTATTGTATTAGTAGAGCATATATGCTGATTATATATTGATTATGTGATTGTATTGGCCAGTTTTAATCAATTTTTTCTACATTAGTCAAAACATATTGATTATTTGATCAATGATTCTGAACATTATGATCTTGACCCTGGCTGAAGAGAAATAGTTTGTGTAACATTTACCATCAATAAAACAAATCTTAAGTTTAGCTGAGCCTTTGCAATTACAAACTTTAAAGTTTGGCATTAAATAAGTCTTAACTTATCAAATTTAAATATGACAAAAATAATATGAGTGTACAGTTTAACACATGTCTGATACATACATTTTAAAACTCAAAAATGAAAATTAAAAAGAGACAATTTTGAAAAAATAATTTGTAATCTGCATTGGGAGACATTGTAATCAGAAACAAAATTAAGTCCATCACAATTTAATGCCATGTTAAAATGAATGAATAATTCTTATCAATATAATTAATTTAAAATTTTTAATGGCTTCCATTTTCAGAGATTTTTTTTCTCACAAGACTGCTTATTTGATATTTATCTATGCAATCAGCTGATTATGAGGCTGGTTCAGTTGTCAATCTACCTCAGAACTTGTTAACTCATGGCAACTACTTAAACAAAAAGTATCTGACCAAAAAACACCTTATTTTTAATAAATATTTATATTCTTTATTTTCATTGAAAATAGTTCTTGTCAAAGAAAAAGAAAAGTTAGATTTGTTTACAAAATTGATTTATAAACATGACAATCCTGGCAGTAAAAATGTTTATAATTTCCTGTTATTGGGTATATTTAGTACCAAATAAAGAAAAGGTGAATTATATTTAAAATTAATTACCAAAACAATCTTTTTTGGTAAAACTTTACCATGAAATATGCTGGCTTGTCTATTAAAAAGATGAAATTGTCTTAAATAATGCAAGAAACTGTAGGTCATTTCAAGAATCATAATTTCAATTCTGAAATTTTAAGTGTCCCCGTGGGACAACTTCGGTAGTCTTTTCCATTTTCTCACTCAAATAAACTCTTGTCTTTACAATGATATTCATTGTCAAGACTTGGTTGCTATAAAGGATTTTAACAAAGTCTTCTCTTCTTTTTGTTCTTCAGGTGACTTATAGAGCGGGCAGTTTGTTTTTGGATTTGATAAATCTAGCCGTGTCTGCAAGTGACTTCATCACTGTTGTTGGCAATGTGGCTTTTAACCAATGCCAAGAAATGATTGAATCTAAGCCAATCACATTTGAAACTCCAGAATCCTATATTGTTCTTCCGAGCTGGGATGTTGGGATCCGAGGTGGATCAATCTCCTTTACGTTCCAGACAAATGAACCTAATGGTGTCATCATGTATAACAGTGGAATGCAAAACTCTGATTTTTTTGCTTTTGAATTACTAGACGGATATTTAAATTTTATAATAGATTTAGGATCTGGATCACAAAAAGTCAAAGTTTTTCCAAAACGTGTCAATGACCAGAAACCACATACAGTTTTATTAGAACATGGAACTGAAAAAAGAGGAACTGTATATTTTGATGGACAACCTAAACATTATGTCGTACCTGGTGATAGCTCCCATCTTGATCTTGATGGTGTTTTATATGTTGGTGGAATCAATGATTACAAAAACATTTACACCTTACCAAAAGAACTTTGGGCGGGAATATTAAAGTATGGATTTGTGGGTTGTCTTCTTGATTTAGCAGTAAATGGAAATAAAGTTGACATCCTGACAGTTGCCAGAAAGCAGAGGAGATCAGGGATTAAGGATAATTGTCGAGTCATGGAACCACAGTGTATGACAAGACCATGTATGCACAGAGGGTTTTGTAATGAGGGTTGGAATAGATTTGTTTGTGACTGCAGAATGACAGAGTATGTGGGAACCATTTGTCAAACACGTAAGTTGTGTTGTTTTTAAAACCAGAATATGGTTACTAATAACCCTAACTTAAAATAATTCTGTTTCAGCCAAACTTTCTCATTGTTTATTGCTTAAAATGACTTATTTACACTAGGGTTGTTGTAAAAAATCATATTTCACTGTATTTTTTATCAAATTATCAATACTTTTATTTCGATAAACGCTACAGTTCTTTTGATTATTGCTACATTTCTTTTGATAATTGCTATACTTCTAATGGGTACCAGTATTTTTGATCAATATTTCTAATGAAGAATTATTTGAATTCTGACAGGAGTGAAATAAGTAAGATTTTTTGTACAAATTTTCTAAAGTTGAAGCAGTCATGCTGAAATGTTGAAGATCTTTACATAAAATTTTATTATAGGTTTATTTAGAAAAATAATTATTGAAAATTTAAATTTTAAACATGAATGACATAGCAGACAAACATTTCTTTAATACTTGATTTCGTTTTTTTTTTTTTTTTTTTTTTTTTTTTTGCAACCTTTTTGCAAACTACTAGTTAACTTTTTCACAAACTAAAAGATTTAAAAGTTTAAGCTTGAATTAAGATGCTTCAAATTGACACCTACATCAAATGGAAGCTGCGCTGTCTTTTTATCTATGAAGTCAGGGTTTTATGTTGTATGTAGAGATGTTCTTTCTATGGGTTCTTACAAATCAACAGTTGATAGCATCCAGTTATTCCTTAATATACCATTATAACTATAGATGTACTTTACTGATATATTATAATATTTCTGCATTTTTGTCAAATCTCCAAAAAAAGTTAAAATTTCTTGATGTGGGACCTAAAACTTTGTACAATCAAACATCACTAATACCCTGAAGTTTCAGAGACATTGAAAGGCAACACAGAATTGATTTTGATTTATTGTACCATGCATATAAGATCCTGATTCAATCTGACTTTGATATGATAAGCTAATATTATTTCACTTAAATGAATCAATATTTAAACTGCATCAAACACAAATTGATTAATGGAAATGTTTAATAAATAACCGGAAGTTTATGTTTAAAATGTGTTTCAGAATCATCAAGTGTTTAATATTTTGTTTTAATACTTTGGGACTTCAAAGTTTTACTTTCTTATTATATTTAAAATGTTTTTGTTTTGATTTTAAAGAGGTTGTCATGAATTTATAGTTTTTAATGTTTAAATAATTTTTTTCTTGTTGAAAATTATCAGATGAACCATAGCGGTGTTTTGTTTCTATTCAAATGTACTTGATAATCAAGATTGATGTTAAAACATTTTTTTTAAAAAGTTATATTGAAATAAGTGAAGTTGTCAAACTAATCACTATGGAGAGTGAGTTGAGTTTATTTATCCATTATGGAAAGTCAAATACACATTAGTTATGGGTAATCCATTTATTCCTGAACGGGTAATCCATTTATTCCTGAACAGTTTCACTAAGCCATTCAAATCCTTCAGCTCAGTCTTTGATCATCCGCGGAGATATTATGCAGTTTTAGAAATTGAGTTTTCACATTTATATGTAAATTGGATGTATTGATAGATAGATATCATTCTTTTGATTTAAAATGTAACTTTAAAATTATTGATAGAATTTCAAAAAAGATAAAATAATAACATAATTTTAAAAGTTTAAATAAACTATATTGTGTTCATGTAAAATAAAATGTAAATTTAGTTTAAACTAAAGAAAAAAATTAAACTGAATACAATATACATACATCTTTAATAGTTCAAAATTTGTGACAATATGACTTTATAGGAGTGGAGAAATAAAGTTTTATAGCCTAGTCATGATTATTTTACTTTTATCAAGGCAGTCAGTTTATGAATGGGTAGAGGAAGACTTAGTACAAGGTCAGACCATCAACTGTTTGGCAACAAACTAACATTTCCACAGGAGAAACAAATTTGATTGAAAGGAACCTAGTTGGTAAAAATGTTGCAGTCTATAAGCAAGTTTTGGGTGACTAGGTCACTGAGACCCATGGATTTGATCATGGCTTAGAGTTTGATTTTTTAATTTAAAAAAATTACATTGAACCAAATAAAATATGAGTTCCTTCAAATTAACTCAGGGAAATTAGAAAAAGGTGTTTGTCTGAAATTTGTCATGTAATTAAACTAATTTACCCCTAAAAAACCATCACAGCGCCTCTCACCACCTGGGTTCGAATCCCACTGGGGAAAGATCCTAGTGTGAGAAAGTTTGTCAGTTCGCTTGACGAAAGTCGGTGGTTTTTCTGGACACTCCAGTTTCCTCCACCATCCCAGAACTGACCGTAAAACACCATTACTCCACTCGACTGCTAAGAAATCAGTGTGTAGTGTATATATAGCTACAATAATAATCATACTGAAGTAAACACAAAAATATCAAAAAGTTGACAAAAGGAAACATACTTAATGCTGCAAAAAATAATCATACAAAATATTTTTTAAAAATCTTTAATGTTGAAATAATTCTTGTTACCTTGTCAAAGTAGAGTATATGTATCACTGGCATTTGATGCAGTCAGAATGGTCTTGGATCATTATTATACCCCACATACAAAGTTAAGGGGGGGGGGATATGTAGGAATCAGCTTGTTCGTCTGTCTGTCCATCTTAGTTTCTGAACAATAATTAAGAAATATTCGACTAATTTTAATTAGATTTGGTATGTAGATTTATTGTGTGAAGATGAACATTGAGTTCAATTTTGGTTTCATTCTATTAAAATTTTTTCTCGAAAAATAGGTTACACATTATAAGAGTCACAATGGATTGCATTTATGGAATGATGGTGGGTCTGCTGAGGCAGGCCTGTGGAGGGATTTGTCTCCCTTGGAGACAGCTGTAGTTAATTTACTTGTCCTATGAGAATAAAATAAAAGTTAGGAACCTAAAGCCATCGACCATATCAAACAATGTGCAATTACTACAAGCAAGTCATTCAATTTTCATGTGCAATTACTACAAGCAAGTCATTCAATTTTCATGTGCAATTACTACAAGCAAGTCATTCAATTTTCATGTGCAGTTAATACAAGCAAGTCATTCAATTTTCATGTGCAATTACTACAAGCAAGTCATTCAATTTTCATGTGCAATTACTACATGCAAGTCATGCAATTTTCATGTGCAATTACTACAAGCAAGTCATTCAATTTTCATGTGCAATTACTTCAAGCAAGTCATTCAATTTTCATGTGCAATTACTACAAGCAAGTCATTCAATTTTCATGTGCAATTACTACAAGCAAGTCATTCAATTTTCATGTGCAATTACTACAAGCAAGTCATTCAATTTTCATGTGAAATTACTTCAAGCAAGTCATTCAATTTTCATGTGCAATTACTACAAGCAAGTCATTCAATTTTTATGTGCAATTACTACAAGCAAGTCATTCAATTTTTATGTGCAATTACTATAAGTAAGTCATTCAATTTTCATGTGAAATTACTTCAAGCAAGTCATTCAATTTTCATGTGAAATTACTTCAAGCAAGTCATTCAATTTTCATGTGCAATTACTACAAGCAAGTCATTCAATTTTTATGTGCAATTACTATAAGTAAGTCATTCAATTTTCATGTGTTGTGGGCCTTCAGCATTAAGAATTTCAGCAATATTCTTTGAAGTTTTTAGATTCCTTTTTTATTTAACAGTCAAGGTTGGGACAATTAAAATTAAACATATAATTACATGTAATTTGACTTAGAATATAGATATACATGTACATATATATATAATTACATTACATTTTACCCTGTGATTCAATTTGAGACAATTAGGCATATAGTTACATTAAATTTTACCTGGGCCAAGTTGTTCAAAGCTTCATTAGTTAAACAAATTCAAAATGTTATTAAAATCAGTTATATTTGTTGTAAATCTGTAATGTTTTGACTAAAATTGTTTTTGTTTAATAATTAAAACTGCATGCAGTAGTTTAATTATAGAAACTTTTAATATTTGACATATTATGGGTGTAACATCTAGCTAGACAAAAGGTTCTTACCCATCATAGCACCCAGTCTCACTTCCCTGATGGAAATGTATAACTGAATTAGCCAGTTTTCAAAGATTTTATTTGTTTTTAGGATTGTGATTTAAAATGGACTGGTATATGTGTTTCATATTGGCCTAAAAACAAGATTTAAAACACAATTCCCAAGGTAGGGACAGTTTGACAAAAAAAATTATGTTGTATTTCTATTACAGCTGCAGCAACATTATCATTTGATGGTGCACAGTATGTTCACATTGAGCTGCCTGAGAATTCCTATACAGAGGCTGAAGACATTGCACTACGTTTTAGGACAATGAGGTCAAGTGGTCTACTGTTTGTAACATCATCCGACAGAGTGAAGGACTCAGCATTGTTGTATTTAGAATCTGGTATTCTGAAATTTGAAATAAATATAGCAAGTGTTAAAAAGGTAATTAAAAGACTGGAAGATGTTGTATTCTTAAATAATATTGGCTGGCTAGCAGCTTTATTTATTTATTCCTGCTCTGCCTAAACGAAATGGCTCATTAATAATTTTAGAGTGAAGTAATTGTGTTTAACACCTAAATATTCAGTACTACTTTAACCACTGTGGTAGCTCAGTTGGTAGTTTGCTCGCTCCGTAAGTGGGAGGTCGTGGGTTTGAGCACTGACTGACTTGAAAGTGGGTAGTGGCTGTTCTTTCGCCAAGCACTCTGCATCATGAAATGAAAGTCACTGTACTTTCTGATGGAAACTTGAATTAAATGAGGTTTCGTGTCAAGGCAGGCATGGCACGATAAAGAACCCTGCTGTATAATGCCATCAGTGCAACACACAGGCAAAATTTCTGCACTTTCGTCTATAGCTGGTGATGTCTCAATATAAGTGAAATATTCTTGACTTGGACGTTAAACACCATTACTCAACTCAACTCAGTACTACTTTAATGATATTTTTTTTGTTTTAAAGAAACCTTATTATACTGAGAAACCCATCAACCTTACCGCAAGTGAACTGATCAACTTTCTCACACTGATCTACCCTAAAGTTGGGTTTGATCCTACGCAGTGGAAGTTTGAATCATAAGCATCTGCTTTAGATCACTTGGTCACAAAGTGCCCCCCCCCCCCCCCCTTACTGGTTTAAGAGATAATACAAGACTGCTTGGTTGTACAGGGGATAAGTTCATTGCACAGTAATTCCTCAGAATATAAGTATTTATTTATTTAATTACTGGTTAAGCTAGTCCTGTCTTGCTCACAGATTAACCAAATAGATCTTCAGAGTTTTTGGAGAGAAATAACAGTTTAAATTAAGAAGGAAAAAAAATCCAGTAAAATTTTGTTATAATAGTCTTTGTTTACTTTGTCTCTTTTTTGTCACAGTTTTTGATATTTCTGTTTCTGTGATATTTTTCTTAATAAGACCCCCAAAAACATGATAAAGCTATTTATTTATAAACTCTAAATGTAATAAAATGATTGGCTTAATTATTGTCTCTGCTTCAGTACAAATTGTAGAAACCAAAATGTCACTGCTGTTTAAGTATGACACTGATATGCACTCCTACTGCTCATTAGCATAAATGTATTGCAAAGGAATAAAACACAGTAGCAATAATTTAAAATAAATGTTATAATCTTACCTTGAATGAATAACCTAAATTTTTTTTCCCATCAGTCTGTTTATTTATTTTTTTTTTATAATACTGAGTTTATCCCGACAGTTTGAGATTTGTTTGAAAATTTTTTTAAAAAAGTCAATTTATTCAGAAATGTGTTGAAGGTGTTATAAAATGAATTTAGTAATGATGGAAGAAACAAAAAAAATTAATATTTCAAGGAAAAAAATTTAACAGATTTGCTGAAATCATTTAACATGTACCTTGACCATTGAGTTTTATTTTATTTAACCCTAATTCATTGTTATCCTGTCATCAATCTTGCCCACCCCACCTTATTTTCAGGGTAATTTTCCCAGCTAAAGTTTTTATCATCACCTATTTTCCCAGAAGTATCTATTTATTTTGTACATAGTTTAAGGTACACGTAATAAAATTTCAGATTACAAATTATTAATTTAATTTTCAGAGTACATTTATACTTTTTAATATCCTTTTTGTAAATTTCTCCACATTTTTTTTTTTGAATTACCAGCTTAAATAATATTGGCTGGCTTAGGCAACCACCTTTGAAATTTAAAAAAAAATTGGGGAGTGATATAGATTGCAATTTAAAGATATTTGGTACAAAGTACCTTAAGTGATATGTGTAAATGACCAAACCATATAAGTTAAAAACATTCAGTAGTTAATTTCTAACCACTGTATTACTTGGTGACCTTTTGCAATTTTCTTTTGTCTGTCCTCATGTACTGCCTGCATCATCAATAACTTTCACACATTTTCAACTTCTATAGAATCAGTGAACTATAGTGGAAGTGTAAGGGATAAGGCATCAGGTGACATACTTTTCATTTGATTGATTTTAGCTATGAATCAAGTAAAACAAGTGGTAAAACTTTTGAACTTCTTGTCATAAACTAAAATATCTAGACCCTTATAACTTGATAAAGAGCTTCAGGACCTCAAGCTTCACTAAGATTACAAAGCTTGTTGACTCTGATCAACTTCCATTGTCACAGTGAGCTGTAAAAGCAAAGTTTTTCAACAATTTCTTGTCTGAAACTGAAAAACCTAGATGCTTCATATATAGCATCATGGGATCTAAGTTTACAAGTATTTTTTTTCTTAACCCAAAAGTAAATTATGTCAAAGGGTTTTACAATATTTACAGCAACAAATCTTTAGTGTATTTGAAAATCACAAAAACTATTCCCTGATGGGGATACTTATTCACTAAATTTGTTTGTTTCATTGCAATTCTGTATAGAACAATTTTTAGTGTAACATCTGAAATTGTCAGTGATATATATGAAACTGTCTTAAAAAGAACTTTAGTCATTGCAATACATAATAGTTCTCATCTTTAAAAGAGAACATTTTCAAAAAATCAATTGTCCAACAAAAAAGCCTCTAATACAGTTTTACAAACTGACAAGACAACTTGTCTATGAAATAAGATATAAGATAATGTGAAATAATGTTTTTTCTCTAGTGATAATGGTGGATTGAATTGCTCTAACATGACATTCACACTTAGTTCTCCCAATGTTAATGCATCATTTTGTGGTTTTAAGATACAAATAATGTCAACATCAGTAGGTCTATAATTACTGTAGTATTAATGGGAAAATCTGCAGTAGATTGACAATGTAGTTCAAATTGATATCCATCCTCTTGATTGGACACTGTCAGCAAGCTGTTGTACATATGATACATCATGCTTTAAATCATTACCCAAGAGCCTGCTTAAGGATAATAGCCCTTCTCACTTCCTAGTCAGAAAAAGTTTATTATTTTGATTGCTGAAGGTCAGTAGTTTCTCCTGGCACTAATAGGTTTCCTAACATTGACTAAGAGGTGGGTGGGTGGTTAATTAATAAAGAATTAAAAATCATAAATAGAGACTGCAGGGGCACAGTGGTTAAGTTGTCAATGTCAACCTTTAAGCTCTCACTGCTATAAGTTCAACTCCTGTTGACAGCAATCGAGCTTGTTGACTCAGAATAATGGGCTAGGTGGTCTGTTATGATTATCTGTGATATTGTGCGTATACTAGAAATTTAGATATCACTGTAAGTGCACAATAGTATATTGCAAACCAGAAACATTCCAAGTTCATGCACCACATGAAATTGTGTTTCAATTAATCTATGAGATTAATAAAAATGGTCTTGTCATCAAAAACTCAGAAACTGCTGATGTGACAAAAACAAGAACAATCAACCAACCAGCTATTTACAACTCATCTACAGATCTACTTTAAATCTGTCAAAACATGCATTGTACACATTAGGTTCATTTATTTTGTACTTAAATATAGGCCAACCAGATAGATTTTTGACAAACAGCAAACACACACACACACTCACATGCACACCCCCCCCCCCCCACACATATATTTATATATATATATATATATAATTATATATATATATAAAATCATATAATTATATATATATATATATATATATATATATATATATATATATATATATATATATATATATATATATATATATTTCAAAGTAAATATAAGGCCTTTCTATAATACTATAACGTATTCTATAATACTATACATTATTTGCAAAATAAAATGGTTTTAAAGATGAAAATCTTATTTTTAGCTTTTTGTTTGCCAAGAGAAGTCATGTTTTATGTAACGAAAAACCCCGAGAACTGTCCAGTCAAGTTGTCAAATCTTAATAGAAAACCGATTCATATTTCGGTCGGAATTTTAATTGGCAAATCCAGTATTTACAGTACAGGTATTGACTACATTACTGTACAATTGTTTTTCTTCTGTTTTCTCATACTTGTTATTTTTTTTTTCAGCTCATACAAAGTTGTGCATTTTTATATTTCATAAATCTGCTAGATTTGCTATGTATGTATTGACTTTTAGAAAAAGTTAGTTGCCATCAATATTTTTTATGTTAAAACTTTTTTGAAAAGAAGAAAAATTAATTGAAGTTTTATATTTGAAAATGATTTGTATTTTTATTTTGCAGATTTTGACAGTTGGTAGAACTCCATTGAATGATGACAGATGGCATTCTGTACTCGTACAAAGGCGAGGAGAACGGATAGAACTTACTTTAGATTATGAAAACCCTGTTGCTGGTATGTATTAATAAAAAATTTAAAACTAGGACATTCTTGCAATATCTTGCAATGTATTATTCTTTCAACAGTTGTATGCTATTAACCATTTAATGACCATTATGAAAACTTTATATTTTGGATTGATGTTTGTGACAATCTTTGAATATAATACATAACCGAAAAAACTTAAAATTGAGTTGAGATGGTGTATAAAATATTACATGTGTCTAGAAATGAAATGTCAGTGATTGTTTTCTAAGAAAATAAACATATAATTAAAATTGCACATAACCCTGTTTGATATAGTGCAATTTCATATCATTGCTTTGTGCATAGTTCCAGTATTCCTCAACGATTTTAAAAGTCACTTTGTTCAGAAAATTATTTAGTTTTAGTAAGTACAAACTACTAATCGACAATATGACCAATAAGTATGGTTTTTGCTTGACATATCACAAATGTTCTCCCAAATGATTTTATGTTTAAACTTCTACAAGCAATGTATCTGTATCCAAAATTTAACAAAAATACCTGTTTAATTTTGTTGTGCCATATGTGCACATGTCGGAAATGAGAAATACAGAAAAGTGTATATAAATCTTGAACTAATGTTGATTTTTTTTCAGACATGCTTATGGGGAGATATACACCTGTGTTACAAGTAAAATATATCATATTGGGTTCAGTTGGTCCCATGATTGCGGGTAAATCTTTACAAAATATTCCACATTTGATTGATGTGGTTTGTATGTACAGTAGATGAATATTGGCTGTCTGTTTACTTTTGGCTCATCTGGCTTTATCTGACTGCTTTCATGGCATGGTATATAGTCTGTGTGTCTTAAATTTAAATATTTCTTGTAAAATATCCACTATTTTTTTTTAAATTCTGTACATGCCTAAAAGTTGACTTTAATTCTTTAAAATATTCACATTCAAATGCTTAAGTTGTAAATGATCAGCATGGGCTGTAGGCTTCTGCTTTACCTGATTGAATGACAAGTATTGCCAATGTCACTTTAAATAACAGAAACTAATGTGTGTTTAGCACTGCATGAAATTTATCACAAACTATTTTTAAGAAATAATCTATATTTTCTAAAGATTATGAAAGGGTTTAAATTTTTATGTTTCTTGAAATTCCCTTCAAAACAGGGTTCAAAGTTCAAAGACCAAAATTTGACCTAGATTTAATTTTTGTGTTTTGCTGCTATATTAACTTTTTTGAAATGCATATTTTTTTGTTTTGTAGCAAAGTTTTGCTACATGAAAACAAGGTCAAAGGTTAAAGGTCAGGGTTGGATCTTATTTACAAAATGAATATTAATTTCTTTAAAAGAATGAGTTTTGCTTTCTTGTCATGATCTAGTGTATGTTTTGTAAATTAATTCTTGTGCTTTTAATATTTTTGTTATTTGAAAAATTAGCAAAAGGAATACATGTATATACACTAAATATTTTGACATCATTGCCTTTTTAAGCAGGTTTTCGTAGAAACCTGGTTCTTAGATTACCAAATGTGGGCGGGTTGGCGGGCTGGCGTCAAAAATTGGTTTCCGAATGATAACTTGAAAGTAAATGACATTTTTGAAAGAAACTTGGCACATACATGTATTGTGATAAGATCTTGGTTGGGATTGCTTTTGGGATAAATGCATCAAAGGTTAAAGTCACAGTTGCTTGGTCATTTCACAAAATTAGCAGCCTCTAGCTATATCTTGGCCATATGTAAAGATAATGACATGGGGTTTTCAGTTTTCATATTTTCTAGCAATGCTGATGAAAATTAAGCCAAAATCAAAGGTCAAGGTCATGACCTACATTTTGACCTTTGTGTTTTCTGCACTAAAATGACTATATATGTAAAGATAATGACATGGGGTTTTCAGTTTTCATATTTTCTAGCAATGCTGATGAAAATAAAGCCAAAATCAAAGGTAAAGGTCATGACCTACATTTTGACCTTTGTGTTTTCTGCACTAAAATGGCTATTGTTGCATGAAATTTACAATTTTTTCCTATATGAAATAGTGAATAGTAGAATTTGCTATTTATGGAATTTTAGTTTTGTAAAATGATTATGGTAGCAAAATATTTTGATGTTGACTATTTTTGCATTAATTGGATATTTCCGAATATATTTAGGTGCAGATGCCACTATGGATCTTTTCTTGAATGAAATTATATTGAAATGAAAAAACAACATTCAGATTTCTAAATAATTTGTCATAATTGCAATCTTTTAACATGTTCTAATGTATGATGCTTTTATATATATATATATATATATTAAATCTTAACCCATTACGGGTATCCCTTTACTATCAACCAGGTCCCTGCGAGACACATGATCACCCATAATTAATGTTAACTAGGTACCATTTCTCTCTGAAACCCCCTTTTCCGAAATATGAAAACCTTGTTTTCATGGAGTTCCGTGACTCTTGTTTAAAAGAAAGAATCAGAAATATCTCATATTGATCACAATGAATAAACAGTGTCAAGTTGACATTCAGATATTTTTAAATGGAATTATATCATTTGAAGTAAAAATCATTTACTAGTTGGGTGCTCAGACCCATTTGACATTTTGTTATTACAAAGACTAAAAACAAACAATCTGATATATAACCAAGCTGAACAATACTTAAATTGAGACAATTTTACCGTGATTTCAATATTTATAAAAGAAAACTTAGTAGTGATTATAATACCCTAAATAAAATTGAAATAGAGACCATGTGGAATAATTTGTCTGAAAAAGCAATCAATAATATGCAAAATTAACAAGTTATCCCACTTCCTTTTGATTGCCAGTGGCAACTCTGTTTAACTCCAACATCAGAAATACATGTGGAACTGATTTCATTTGAAGGGTGGAATTCATCTAGATTCAACTGTATATAAACTTCATTTAAATCTGATATAGATTTTTGTGCACCATACTTTTTTTATAGAGCCAGATGAGCTACATAAATTTATTCAGGCCTCATGTTCATTTATTTGAAGTTTTGTTACCAATTTGCTATAGATTTGAGCATGCAAGGACACAGATTTATTTGATATGTTAAGCTTAGTTACACATAGAAACTTGATTTTGAAATCAAATTTATTTAGGCACAATGTCTATAACATTTTGTAAGACAATATTCTTTGTTGATCTAGGATGATTTGTGATTGGATTAATTTTGTTTGCAGGAACAACTTTGTTGTGAATTTTTGTTAGAAGTAGTTATGATTTAGGCACAGTTTGGTTGTTTTTGTGACGCAGGGAATTTAACTTAATTTGAGTGGTATTGGTGTGTTTAGCAGTACATTTTTGTTGTGGGTTAATGTAGTATTATAGAATTATTGAAAATGTTTGATAAGTGATTCCAGTTGTGTCTATCCACTGTCAAAGAATGTCATTGAAAGAAATGAATAAAGCTAGCATACACATCAAAATGAATAAAGCTAGCATACACATCTCTTTAAATATTTATAACTTGAAATATTTATGAGCTCATTTTAATTTAAAGCATGTTTAAATGCAATATGCTAACATGTAAAAAGATTTCAAAGACCTGCATGCTATTTTCACAAATTTTTCCCTTTTAATACATGTTAAACAAAATTTAAGTCACTGAATTATTCATGATAGTTTTTAATTTTAAACTTATGTACATAATTTTTTTGATTTATGCTCACTTTATATTGATTATAATGTATTTGATGTAAATTTTTTGACATGGTGTCTATATATAGGTTTGAACCAATATATAACATGGAATTTAAAACATCCTGACTCTGATGTCATAAATACCTTATAAAATGAAAATTTTAATTATCTGTGAAAATCAGCCCCTACCAATGTGTTAATAGGCAAAAAATAATATTGTAAAAAGTCATCCAAATGGTTTATGTATGTAAAATTTCATTAAAATTTGTTACCATGCATGCATGCTAAAAAGGGTAAAAGTTTTCACAGAATGCTTTTTAATAAAGATAAATTTCCCTTAAAATCAATTAAACAGATTCACTTTGATGCACCAGTTGCAAAAAGCTATATGTAATTATAAAGCTAATGCAACTTAAAACTTAATTCCTATTAAAGTGCCATGTAACCTCATTATTGAAAAGTTAACAACACGATTGTAAGTGTTTGTTAGAGTGATTAAAACTAATTATTTAAGTTTGTCTAATGGGTAATTTAAATAATTACATAAAGGCATGTATATAATGTTAATTTCATGAACCATTGGTAGATTTTTTTCTCTTTATATAAGGTAATCATTGAACTTTTAACAATGAATTTACTGTTATGATTGGATAGATAATCACTGAATATAACTATAATATATATATATATGTATATATGTACTTAAGTGTTGAAATATTTGAAATGTGATTGGTAATTATTTTTATTTAATCCATTTATCTTCAGTTCTCCATATTTAACAAGTGCTTCTATTCTATTCTACCCTTATCATAATGCTATATATTTCTATTTTGACTTTGTTTTATCAAAATCCCTGGTATAAAGAATAATGGCAGCAAAAATATGTAAAATTGGTTCATTCTAAGTTGTTGGTGCAGAGTAAACCACTTATGAGCAATGACAGCAAAAATGTAAAAAAGATTCAGTCCATGATGTTGGTGCATAGTCAACCAATTATGAACAATGACAGCAAAAATATGTAAAATTGGTTCATTCTAAGTTGTTGGTGCAGAGTAAACCACTTATGAGCAATGACAGCAAAAATGTAAAAAAGATTCAGTCCATGATGTTGGTGCATAGTCAACCAATTATGAACAATGACAGCAAAAATATGTAAAATTGGTTCATTCCATGATTTTGGTGCAGAGCCAGCCAATAATGAACATTGACAGCAAAAATATGTAAAATTGCTTCAGATCATGATGTTGGTGCAGAGCCGGCCAATAATGAACAATGACAGCAAAATATGTAAAATTGGTTCAGTCCATGATTTGGTGCAGAGCCAGACAATAATGAACTATGATGGCAAAAAATATGTAAAAATGGTTCAGTCCATGATGATGGTGCAGATTCAACCAATTATGACCAATGACAACAAAAAACATGTAAAATTAACACTAATTATATGTTAAGAGGATTTTCCAAATAAATCCCAACTATTTGTTTAAATTGACTCTAAACTGACAATTATTCTGTTATACGTATTATGTAATGCAATGTTCACATATTTATATGTCAATGGCAGAAATACTAGTATGTCGTTTTTAATTCCCATGCATTAGTTTGGAGTTGTGGTCATTGTAACCAACTTTTGAAAAATTGAACCGCCTCACCTGGATCATAAGTTAAATACTTTTTTTGTATATAGGAGTATAAAAGCAATACTTTATACAACTATTTCAATTATTCTTGTATATTCTTCAAACAGTTTATATACTCTCCCTTTATGTAATCAAGTTGCATAATTACATGTATTTCATTTTCTCTACAGTTATTTTCACAGTTTATATATATTATTTATTTATTTATTTATTTATTTATCAATATTATCATATGATGATATTTACAAATCATGGTCAATTTTTTCCACTCTAAAAGCTGAAATTATCAGATCTGAAGATGTCTTGTTTCACTTTGACTGAATAGATGTACATCTCCAAACAAACAGGAGATGATTAAAGTTTGAATCAATATTTATTACAGCATGTTCTTGCTTAGCTGATTTTTCATTATGTTTTCTTTTTCTTTCATCTTAGGTTTTAGACATTTCATTTGTTTTAGTTTGAATTTGAAGCCATCTTTGTCTTTGCATTTAAAAAACATGATAAAAAGAACAATCATGATTTTTTTTTTTTTTTTTTTTTTTTTTTTTTTTTTTTTTTTTGGCAAGAAGGATCACACTATTTACATTTTACCAATAGCGGGCTGATAACCAAAGGAATATTAGAACATATCTGTCCTAGTAGGATATTAAAAAACTTTATCTAGTTGAAATTTTATTTTTCTTAAATTATTATAACTAAACATTTTATGTGATTTATTTAATTGATTAATGTTCATTTTGTTGATAAGAAAAATTGGTTCAAAACATTGAAAAATTGATATCTTCATAATTTCTGGAATTTTTATTTTTTTCAAAATTGATAAAAAAAAATCAAGTCATTTTTAAATTTAATTAAATGCACAATTGATTTCTTTCTTAATGTTTATGCTACAATGCAGGGAACAGAATATAATGGTGATTTGTCTCCATTAGACACAACTCTAGTAATTATAGAAATACACATAATTATAACTACAGCAGTTGTTCATTGTCTGTAGTAAGCAGTGTATTTGGCATTCAGTAGTGATTGAATCAAATATTTTTTCAGTAGTTATGTGCTTCAGTATTGTACACAGTGGTGAATTATGTGCTCCGTACATGCTGCTGATGTTGCCTGAATTAGTTTATTGGGGCATTATTAATTTATAAATATAACGAGTATATATGAGTGAAGTAAATTTAGTTTGTTTTTTAGAAACATACATTCATTTTGTTCTGTATTTCTAGATGACATGCCAAAAGATACCAGAGTTTTGGATTTCCAAGAAATGCATTTAGGACAGATGGTACGTGATGATAACATGTTACGACGCCACACTGGATTCATAGGAGACATGCAACAGTTCATATTTAACAACAACCATTTCTTTGAAATGGCAAAAACTCAGGACATACAGAATATAGAAATTACAGCACATTTTAAAACAGATGAACCAGTTTTACAAGACCCAGTGACATTTAAATCCAAAGAATCATTTGTCTTGTTGCCAAAATTAAATGCTTATCTTCAGTTTTCAATTTATTTTAAGTTTAAAACAACAGAATCAGCAGGATTAATTTTGTATAATGGAGGTGAAGGTCATGATTTCATAGCTATTGAATTACAAGATGGATTTTTACACTATGTATATAACACAGGTGATGGTGCAAAAAGAATTTTTGTAAATTGTCAAAAACCTTTAAATGACAACCAATGGCATGACGTTTCATTAATGCGAACCACAGTGGAACGTCAGATGATCCGTGTGGATAATAACCCAGCAACAGTTGAGGACATGGGAGATTCTATCAAGTTTAACTTACAAGGTCAATTATATGTTGGTGGTGTCAAAAAGACAATGTATAATTCCTTACCAAAGCAAATTTCATCACGCCATGGCTTTCAGGGATGCATGGCCTCAGTTGATTTTAATGGTCAGCGACCAAATTTAGCCAGTGAAGCTGAAGCAAGGGAGTATGCTGTTGTTAAAGGATGTTCAGGTATATTAATTAAGATCTGAAAAATACCTGTGATCTAATGTCATAATACTTGTGTAACTGTAAAAGACAAAGATGTGGTTTTATCATTATAGTATTTGTTTTTACATCTGTTTAATTTGTTGTCATCAAAATTTGAAAATTACAAAGTTGTAAAAGCAAATGGAGAGAAATCAAGGTCATATGTTAATTGTGATTGGTTAGGTCAGTACAGGCAAGAAAACATATACAGTCTTAGGTTAAGATTCGCTAGCCGAAGGTCAGTGGTTTTCTCCACCATCCCAGAACCGACCACCTTGAAATAAGTGAAAGATTTTTGACTGGGTTGTAAAACGCCATTACTTCACTCCACTCCACTCTCAGGTTCAGATATCTAACAGTTGTCAAATGCAAGTCCATTTCTGATTTAAAAATGCACTAACTTTGTGCTAGCAAATTCTGTATTGCATGAGAGTTATCAGGTTGATTTCTCTAGTGTTTTTGATAAAACTCGCTGTAAAAGGTAATTTCACTTTTTTTGCTATTTTGACTGTTTTTATGCAATTTCAATTGTCTTCAGAGGCCTTGTGAACAGAACGTAAAAAATATATGTCAGAAAATGTCAGACAATCCGTCTCTCTCTGCCTTTATTTTTAAGAATGTCATTTGATTACTTTAGAGACTAAGTTCTTTCTATCAAATAAATTTTTTAAAAATGATTTTTTTTTTATATCTAGATTTATATATGATATAAAAATACCCAAGTAACAGCACATATATTTTACTTTAATGATGCAAAAATATCATTTCTGCTAAGTAAAATTACCAAAACAAGTATCTTATAAATTTAAACTAATTTTTTAAAGGTTTTCCTTAACATTTTAGGAATATTTATGGTAGTTACACATTTCAGATTATATAGCTATTTGACAAAAACAGATTTGGATCCTTTATTGCAAATTTTATAACATAAGTCAATTTTAATTAGATAAGACACTTTTAAAAGGAAAACCGTGTTCTGATAAGAGAGCTTCATAAATTATTGCAATACAAATTCTTATCTTAGAACATTTATTTTATTTTTGCAGTTTGTAATTTGATAATTTTTAATGACAGAATTTTGCTTACCTCACATGAAGCTGTCATGTTCAAGAAATTCTATCACATGTAGCTAGTATTATTTAAGCTGCCCTGTGTTTTTTTACATTTATATTCTTATAAGAAAATACTAACAAAGAGTAAAGAATTTCTAACAAAAAATGAATTTATTTGCTTGATATAAGAACTTAACATCTGCCGTCTTTTTGTAAAAAAAAAAAATGAAAAGAATAAAAATAAAAATCTGTTAAACTTAAGCACAGCATAACTTCTCTAATTCTGTATTTATCTGAAAAGCTTGTATTTGCTTGTAATTAAGTTCTATCAAATGCAATATTATAAGAGACATTTTGATTCAAATTTTAGTACCCTATGTTTATTGTTATTTTGTACAAGAATTTTTTTTTTTAAGTTTGAATGAAAAAAATGAAACTTGTTCATGTTAAAAATTCTTGAATCTTATAACCAGATTTTTTTTTAAAATTCATATTATGAAATAGTTTATAGCATAATTTTGCATAAAACTGGTCTTTAATAAAATTATAAATAAAGTATTTATAAAATCTTGATTCACTATATAGATTTTACTTATTAAAAAATGACTTTTTTCTAATTTTATGACTTGTTATGTTGTAAAAAAAAATGTAAATTTATAATGTCAGTGTTCTGAATTCCAGAATCAGTTGAGTTATTATAACTTCTGTTGTAAAAGTTAGATATGCCATACATAACTTATTAAGCAGATGCTTAATTGAATTCACAAGAGCACCACGTGGTACCTCATAGCATTTGTGTGGGACAATTATTTCTGTTGATAATGGAATCACATAAAGTGATAACAATGGGTTTTTTTTGTTTATTTTATTTTTTTTTTTTTTTGAATATTTGATCTAAACATTATCCATTTCATTCCACACAAACATAAGAGGTACTGATCATGTGGTATGCTGGTGGGTTCCATTGACTTTGTAGATTTTGTTGTAATCTCATCTTTTACGAGGACCAGACTGGTGTCATGTTGTATTCACTGGATTTAAACTTGGAAGAGGCAATAACCGGTATATTTTCCTATGTATACTGGTAACATTTAAGGTTTGTCAGTCCAATAATAAAAACATGTTTCTATTTGAAATACAGGACCTAGTAATGCCTGTCATGTTGGTTCCTGTTTTAATGGTGGTCGCTGTGTTCAGCAGTGGAACTCATACCTGTGTGACTGTGATATGACGTCATATACTGGATCCATGTGTAAAGACGGTAACTATAATTTATCACAGTTTACAGAGCCAGCATTATATTATTTCAATAGACATTTATATATAAAACCTTTTTTTTAATTATGAATAAATAGCTTTGATAACTTT
This sequence comes from Tegillarca granosa, assembly GCA_029721355.1. NCBI lineage: Eukaryota > Metazoa > Mollusca > Bivalvia > Arcoida > Arcidae > Tegillarca > Tegillarca granosa. The sequence continues at coordinate 7,630,163 of CM056595.1, forward strand.
TAAATTCAAATGACAAGGCTAAATAATTACTGACGAAACTTTAAAAACTTTGAATCAGTACTCGGCCATTAAATTTCCTTGTATCATTTTTTTGGAAATTCAGACTTACAAAACTCCTGTTTAAAACTACCATCTCAAAATAGACCATTAACACAAGCAAAATCTTTAAATCTTTGTTTGGTGTTGAGTAAATCTACTTTAATTTTATTCTATACCATTTTAAATTTTTTTTATTGAATTAAAAAGAAAAAGTATATAACAGTATTGTGAAACAGGAGGAAGATAATACCAGAAAGAAAAAGCCATTTTTGTTTGAGTGCCCTAACCCAGACCAAGCTTAGCCTCTTAGCCATTGGTCTTCTATAAGGCTAAAAGAATAAAAATTTGTTTGATTAGTATATTGATATATTTATTATTACTGGGCAACAAGAAAAATTTACTAGGTTTACTTGAATAAATTTCTTGTGTGACTTTGATTTATAGATGTTCATCACTCAGAATCATCAAGTTTGGTCATAATTTCATACCTCTTGTAATCCCAACTGTTCCATGGCTTGGGCCTGAGGATGCCATAATGAACTTCACTTTTGGACTGAACAGTCAAGCTTTTTGTCTTTTATTCTTTCAGAAGTCACGGATTGATATCTAAAGGTTAAATATCATAGCAAATTTAATCATCTCCAGACATTTAATGGTATTTGTGGTAATTGTTGCTGTTTATACTGTAATTGACAGTTACTTCCCTTTGATTACATAATAAAGTGTCGTCTGCTAAACATTATCAAAGGCTTTTATTTTTAGTTAACATTGAATAAGTGTCTGTTATGTATTATAATCTTTATATTTTTGCATCCTATTTCAATGAAATATCCCCAGAATATGACGCCCAGGTGCCTCAGCTTTATAACATTATCTTGCAAACTGGAAGTTTTGGCTATGTTGTTGGGTTCATTTTTGTGAACCACAGCCTTTTCCTGCAATAATTATCTTTTTGTGCATTTTTTTTTACTTGCTTGCAAGGTTCAAATTTTGTTCTCCTGAAGAAAAATGTGTTTTAGGAAAAACTACATTTAATTTTTAACTGCTCACTTGCTTCTATTTTTTCAAAAAAATCTGTATAACTAAAAATTAATTTGGTGTTGCCTAATAGTCTATATACAGAGTATGGTAGGACTGAAGCCATTGTCTGTTGTTAATATTCAAACTCTTGTGAATATTCTGTAAAATGACTATTATTTGTTTTCTTTTATAGAGAGTATATCCTACACATTTGGGCCGGGCCCAGGCCTTATTACATATTCCCATGCCAAAGACAAACATCCAGACACTAAAGAAGATCAGTTTGCTTTTGGATTCAAATCAACACAAAGGAATGGATTATTACTGCGTGCTGAAAGTAGTTCTTCTGAAGATTACATAGAAATTGAATTGGTAAAGCATTGAATCAAATGTATAAAAATAAAGTTTGAACTGAATACTACCATTTCCTTGTCAGTTAAACATGATAGGAGAGAGGCTTTAAAAACCATGTATGTTATTTAATGCAAATGTTACTCAGTTTTTCAGAAGGTTATATTGAAATTGAATTGATAAAACATTTAAATGAGTTAATTTCAATGTTTGATGTATAGAAATAGATAACTACAGATTTAACCATGCAAACACTGTCATTTATGAGTCAATTAAAATGTTTTAAGGGATTTTATAATGATATAAAAGTTCATTACATGCAAATCTTGTTGTAGTTCTTAGAAGATTATGGGTACCGGTATATAGAAAAAGAATGGATTTTACTAGTGGAATCCCTATTATTTCCTTTTGATACGAAATCTCATTGAACCATGTTTTCCAAAAAAGGATGTTATTCAGAAATAAGCAACATAATGATTTTCGATATTTTTCAGCACAAAAGTTTAGAAGTATTAATCCTGCATCACTTTTATAGCAATGATAAAGTATTTAAATGTATCCATTTTAATTTTTAGAAAAACTTTTTTCACTACAAATAATGTATAAAAAAAATGTAAATTTAAAATGTCAATGTTCTGAATTTCAGAATACTTATATTTTTTGGTGATTTAAAACTTTTAATTAAAAACACTGATTTTACTGCCATCTTAAATGGCTGTTTAAAAAACGAATTATTGAATGAATGAAATGATGTTTAAAGCAACATCCTCAATTTTGCAGCTATTTGTGGCTAACACAATTAAAATAATAGTTCTTTATCTAAAACTAAAAAATAGTGGTCCCTTGTTTCAGTGCATGCTAGACAATACCATTTTAGAGTTTATTTAAAAGAGTGGGCCATCTGTAGCCACTCCTACAAGTAACATAAACAAACTAAGCAGATTAAATTTGATAAATTTAACTGTTACACTGTAAAGCTGAAATTATACTGAAAAACTTCGTAATATTACAAAAATTATGTAAGAAAGTTCTATAAATGTACTAGATTTACTGTTTTTAGCTTCTAAACAAAAATTAAGAGTCGCCTGATAAAATGTTGATAGGGAGACTATATTGATTACAGGGATCAATTTAGAGTTTAATACTTCCTTTATCAGTTTATAATATTGATTTTTTAACATTTACTGATTAATTAAATCTTGTATATATCAGATAACTAATGAATTTTCAAGATATGTTTAACGTTATTAAATTTTGATTAGGACATATAAGGTGTTTGGGGGTTGACGAAGCAGAACAACCTGGGCAATCTTTATGTTGGTATCAGTACAAAATGTTTTAATTTACTGCTACACTCCTAGTAAAGGTCATGTGTTGTAGAAAACAGAAAATTCTCATTTTTAAAATTGATCAGTTTTAGATAGATAATTAAATTTCTAGTTGCTCTTTTTTCCTATCAGCATGTTTTCATGGATTTAAAATCGTGGGGATCTTAAGCATGCAGTGAATTTAATCATTTGAACAGAAATGTTTTAAAGGCAACAACATTAAATTGAACTGAACCCTATAGCTAGTTATGTAATCCTGAAAACTAACAATCTCCTGGTTTTATAAGAATGGTTGTACCTCATTGTATCTGGATAGATAAGATATACATTAAGAAAGCATTGCTGTATTAAATGATATCAGAAAAAGATATCCATTATGACATCATTTTTCTAATAATGCAAAAACTGTTCTCAGTTTGCAATTGTACAGCATTTTATTTGCAGGTTTTCATGTTTTTAACATTTTCACTATTTTTTTAATAGATTTTTTTCAAAAATTACATCAAATAGTACTCCTTGGCTGATAAATCTATTCAATTGTTATAAAATTTTCAATGCTCAAAATTCCCCTCTAGTTTTTGCACAATATGCAGACTTGCTTAGAAGCTATCCTGTACACCTCATTAAGATTAACTAAGATAGGTTAGCTTGAAGTTGTACTGTAACATTCGTTGTAAATTGCTGTAAATGACTTAATTTTCGCGAGCACTTTATTTACGCAATATTTGCAACACGGTAATAATTCGTGAAAACTTAAGGTGTCATGAAATTAAAGTGAGTTTAAAAATAAACTGACCATAATATAACATATACAAATATCAAAATATTTTACGAGGGGTTACCTTTGGGGAAATCGTGAAAATTTCATGTCACGAAATAGGTTTTGGTATGGATACACAGAAAAAGTGCCTTGGCATTAAAGTAATTAACAATATATGCAAAGATGGAAAATCTCATTAGGATAGGAGAATTAAAGTGTGAATGTTGCCATATTAATAACAACACTTTGAAATAAAGATAAAATTATTTTAACAGACCAAATCTGTGATAATTGTATCAAAGATGTGAAGTACAGAAAAAAATAAAATTATCTTGTATCAAATTTAAATAATACATGTATTGATAATATTTAAGACTAGGTTTCTTCCTTCTATGTTGTCACAACTGTGCAGTCTTAAACATCAAATTTACTAATTTTTGTACTTTTAATTTTTGTATGCATTTAATAATATTGCGTGAATAAAACAGTTACCATATTCAGATACATAGTTTACTGTCTATTTACAGGTAGATGGAAATATTTTTGTGGTATACAATATGGGAACAACAGATCACCCTCTTGGCCTTCTTTATCATGAAGTGAATGATGGGAAATACCATGTTGTTAGATTTACAAGAAATGGGGCTAATGCCACTGTTCAAGTTGATAACTCTAAACCAGCTGAAAAATATCCATCAGGTGAGATTATATATACATTAGGGACTAATACCTTATATATTTTACCAACTTATATTATTGGATATAATATAGATTTTGTTTTATACATGTAAATGGTCTTTGAGCTGTACAGGACAAAGATGAAGAACCAACTGTTGACAAAGGGAAGCAACTCTTTCCAGTTGTGTAATTACCTTTTTTTTATCATCAGTTTACAAATAAAATATGGTATATCTATAAATTCAAATACTGAAAATCACAAATATTTGTTGGGGATTAAATTTGGTTATTTTTGTGGGTTAACCACGAAATTAAAGGTCATCAAAAAGTTTTAATTATCATTGCCCTAAATGGGATTTATTTTCACAAAACTCAAAAATTTCTACCGACGGAATTTTTTAAAAAGGCATAAAATTGCAACCCAACGAATATTAATGATTCTACAGTATGTTTTTTTCCTGACATATTTATATTGTCATTGACTTAAAAATTTAATCAGATTTGTTGAAAATTATTTTAATTTTAAAAAATTATATTTTAATTTCAATGAATTTTAAAGAATTTTACTAGCTTTTTAATCTATACATTTTATTTTTCTTGCACACCGGGCATTATATTTTGAGAATATTTTGTCACTTACATTTTTGAAAAAGAAAAAGGATTGCTATTTGTAATGTAAACCAAAATGGGTAATGTTTTTAAATGATTGGTATTTGTAATGTTAAAGAAAATTGGTATTGTTTTACCAAAATTTGAATATCAGTAATAAAAACTGATTCAAATTGGTTGTGAATGAAAAAATACAAATGAATGTACAGAAACTGAATACAATTTTTATAAATGTGAAATATGCACATGTACAAACATATGGTACATTAGAATGTTGGTTAACAAATTTTTGAAAATAGAGATATTCTTTAGAAAGTTAGTTGTTATTTTTTTCTTGTCATTTGATGTTATTTTTTGGCGAATAAAGTATGGTAGACTTTAAAATATAGAAAATATATATACACAAAACAGAGCACCTGATCTTACTTTCATCACTATTTTTACTTCTTTAACAGTTAAATGTACTGATTGTTATTACTCATTGTTTTAGATGATATTATAGTAATCCGATTATATGATCAGTAGAAATTTGTAAATTCTAGCTGACAGTAAAGTTTTTTGAATAGAATTCCTGTAAAGTGACTGCAAAAAAAGTTTTTTAAAAAAGTTGAAAATTGTTTGAAGCAGTGTTTACCACTTAAATGCAAACAGAATTTATCAGTCATTAGAAATATGTAGAGAGAGAGAGAGAGAGAGAGAGAGAGAGAGAGAGAGAGAGAGAGAGAGAGATTACCTGGTTGAAAAGAAATATTGTAATTTTGTATTTTATGTTTGTAACACCTTGAAAGTAATTTTTAGAGAGATAAGTTATTATAAGTCAAGAAGAATGGAAGATAGTGAGAAAACGAGAGAGAGAGAGAGAAAGAGCGAGAGGGAGAGGTTCAGTGCCGTTGTCACTGTGAGAGGTTCAGTGTCACTGTATCTTATTCAGAATAACATTTATTTTATAGAGATTTTGCATTTTTTACATGTACTGTGTGAGAAACAGGCTGTTATTGGTGTTTTATAAAGATTTCAATACTGAAAAAAAAATTTACAAGATATTTAATTTTATAAGTAAAAATGCTAATTTTTTAATACTAAAAATATGAAACTGTTCAAATTGTTAGATTTATATTCATAAAAAAACTGTCTTTTAGGGTTGAGTGTTAATTGAATTATGATGCTAAGTTTACTTTTTTTCTGCAAAGATCTATATCTGTTTTAATAGCAAACTTTATGATTGAAAAAAAAAGAAATAATGAATGTACTGGTTAACAATTTCTACACTTTTCTGAAAATTGTCTTAAAATTCAGTAAATTGATCCTTAATTTTTTTAAATACAAATTTTATTTTATTTTTTATATATATATATATATATATATATATATATTGTCTAAAGTACTTGTTGTTCGGCAGTTGATATTCTTAAAATATATTTTTAAGTGGCATATTATAATATTTTCAAATATGCAATGTTTATTTCAACATGTTTTGTACTAAATTTGAATGTATCTTGTCAGAGGAATATGAGATTATTGTTTGATGGACATTTATGTGTAGATTTATATATATACAGTCATTCCTGTTTTCATGAACACAGACAACTACAATCAGTCTTCATATTTGTCAAAGTTAAATTCCACTGATAGATACTGCTTCAAGTTTTTTTTACTGTGGGCATTTATATGTTTGAGGTATTAGGAATACCAGTACTATGTTTATTAGAAAAATGTGGGGAAAAAACTCGTAAATTTGTAGTTTACACATCATTTTGTGCCATGAATCGTGTATCTGGTATAGGAAAAAATTCACATTACAACAAATTTGTCAGTATAAGTGTCTTGGGAAATAGTATAAAACTTTAGTGATTTTATTAATAAGGAGATCTGCTCATAATTAAAATGTTAGACTTTTAAAGATGGTTGTGATAGACAGGTTTGACTGTGTGTATAATAGAGGGTCTGTGTTTCACAATCATTTCATAACTAAGATTTTCCTCATTGTAATTTTAGCATTTTTTGGCAGTACTTAAGGATTGAATGTCATTTTGAATGTTGTCATTGAGGTATGACAACATCAGACCACGTTCAAAGTAAGTGAATCGCAAAGCGATTCATGTAACTTTGAACGTGGTCTGATGTTGTCATACCTCAATGACAACATTCAAAATGACATTCAATCCTTATATTTACATTTTTTTGTTTTGAAAGGGGTATTGTAATATACCGATATGTTGCTGATGAAGGCAGTGTTTCATCCTCCAAGCGAGGTAACTCGCATTGTTGACCGACTTAACAGAAGAGCCATTTTTTCAATAGTGCTTATTTTCACTAAACTAAGCTTGTGAATCGATGTTGTCATTGAGAAATGATAACATCGGTCGTTGGCTAGATTCATATAAAGCTATAACATTGGTAATGTTAATATATGTAAATAGCATACTAGAACAGCTAACATAGATATTTATAAAAAGCTTTGAATAATCTTCAAATGATACCATTTTTTCTGAAATTCAATAAAAACAAGCAAAGTAGTTCAGAATTCAAATCTGCCAAATGCAAGGTAAAGAAAATCTTAGTCAAGGAATGATGTGGATCTGGGACCCTGTTAATATATATATATATACTTTATAACCATGTTTATTTATTTCCTCTGTCGATCAATCATCATCAGAATCACTCCTGTCATCACTATTTAACAAGGATAATGAAAGATTTAAAGGTAATTTGGATCCAGTAAACAAAAAAGACATTTATGACAACTTACAATTTCCATGGCATCACTAACTTCCTATTCCATTATAGACATCTATATATTCATCTGATTTTAAATCATCATTTGAAATAAAGCCTTTATGTATGAGAGAAAGGGTCTGAAACAGTTAGCATGGATTTCCGAGTTTTCAATATAATTCAGATCCAATTATAGCAAAAAAAAAGTAAATAATAAATAAATAAATAAATAAATAAATAAGTAAATAAATAAAATAGGATTTTATTATTAATTGAATCATAGTTATACTAGTATTAGTATTATACTAAGCCCTTATGCTTGTGTAAAAACACTCATAATTTATGCAAATTTCCTATGTATAAACCATTTAATTTTTGAGATGTACATAAAAGTTTAAACTTTCAGTGGGCTATATTGTATACACTCAATAAAATTAAATTCTCTGCTTTATAAATAAGAGATATTTGGTGGAGACCATTATTTCTGCAGTTTAGCTGGTTACCATAGATAACCAAAACTATTCCCCCACTCCCCCCCCCCCCCCCCCAAAAAAAAAAAAAAAAAAAAAATAAATAAATAAATAAAAAAATAAAAAATGAAGTTACATGGGCAGCTATACATTTGAAGTTTAATAAAGAATCATTATCATAAAGACAAATTATCTTTGGATTATAGATTATTTTAAGCAAGAATTTCTTTTATGGTTAGGATAACTTTGCCTCATCTTAACCAAAGCTATGATATGCAAAGTTCTCAAAATACGTGAGCTGCAACATTTATTATTTAGTGAACACTACCTGGAACTTCTTATGCAGTAATATAACCATTTCCAATTAAAATAGATTCATACCAAAAGGGTATAACCGCAGCTCTAATAATTAACAACAATCATCACCAAGAAAATAAATAAATATAATTAAGAAAAATCAAAACACTTTAACTTGAGCTTGACTATTCAGTGTTAAAGTTTTTGGTTGAAGTTTTTGGTTGAATTTATTTGTTGTTCAGAAAGTGCAAAGAATCTACCACAATATTTCATACTTTAAATGACTTATATATATATAAATAACAGTGCTGTTGATATATATTTTGTAGATCAAGAATGGAAAGTTTTTAACAGCCAAGCTAGGATTTATGTGGGAGGCAAAATGAATAAATCAGGAATTATTGAGAAAGCATTTAATGGAACAATAGCTGGTTTGTTGTATTGATGTCTCACACACACACACACACACACACACACACACACACACACACACATGTATGGATGAGTGCACACACACACACACACACCTGTTATATTTAGTATGTCAGTTTGAAAAAGTATATCATAAATTGGTATTTATGATGCATTTATCAAGCTAACCATTTTATAAATAAATTACTTATTCTTTTTTTACATGGACTTTGGTGTAGAGACAATTCTTTATATACATTAACTTTACATTGTGGAGATCATTTTTATGATTTTTCCTGCACACACACACACACAGAGAGAGAGAGAGAGAGAGAGAGAGAGAGAGAGAGAGAGAGAGAGGATGAATGGAGTTCAGATATGACTAAGTGTTCAGTTCTGTGATGAAGGAAACCATATTTTCTTGAAAAATTCACTGACTTTTGGCAAGTGAACTGAAAAACTTTTTTTCAAATAAGGATCTGTCCTGAGTGAGATTCAAATCTAGCGAAAGGCTTTTATTAGTAAGCATGCACTATAGACTACTTGGTAATCATTGCACCACTCCTACCCCACAGAGAAAAAGAAAGAGAGAGAGAATAAGCATATAAATATATAACATTTTATTTTTTATTCATGTTATTTTTACAGGGTTAGTCTTCAATAGTATACCAATATTAAGATTAGCCTCAAAGAGAAATTCACAAATATCTATAAAGGGCAATGTTAGTGTTAATATACCTCAAACGTAAGTATTAAAGTAACTCAAATCAACAACTATCAATGTAAAAGTTGTAATAACTTATCAGCCATTGTTAAATTTCTTATTAGTACACCTGTACCTAGATGCTCAAAGCTTTGTTAGTCAAGTTGTTATGTGACAAGAAAGTCCAATAAATCTGATCATGTGACCAGTGTGAAAGTTTGTGCTGACCAATCAAAGGCCATCAAGTCTGATCATGTGACCATTGTGAAAGTTTGTGCTGACCAATCAAAGACCATCAAGTTTGATCATGTGACCAAAGTGACAGTTTGTGCTGACCAATCACAAAAAGGTGTGATAGAAATCACATCAATATTGTCATTTACCCATTGATTTTAAGCTCATCTAGCAAAGCCAAGGAGAGTTTATAGCATGCTAAAAGCATGCATGTGCTGGGGCATCTGTAAACTTTGATCTTCTTTAAAACCACTATGCTAATTTAAACAACATATGGAATACAAGGTCCTTGGTTGATAAAGATTCAAAATTTATCCAACATGTAAGTTTGAGATCCAAGTTGGCAGTCATTACAATAAATAGCAAAATATTTAATAATTTTGCATGTACCCATACAGATATAGATTTGTTACTTGATTGTTAATAAAAATACATTGTATATATACTTTATATTTCAGTGGTGGTGTTAATAATATTCAGTCTACAATGGGAGTACGGGTAAGCATTATGCATTTAAAACATATACACATATATATACAGTTGTGTAAAATTAATATTGTTGTTGAAACATGGTTCTGTGCATACAAAACACACTATTAACATGTTTTATTTTATTGAATCTGACATGATGGGGCTGTTTATTTAGAGAGTTTAACAGGAAATGTTTTAGGTATATAAATCAGATTTACAAAAATATTGCTTTATCTGCTGCTTACACTTCAATACGTGTATTATGAATATCATCACACTTCCAAGTCTTCTTGATTTTTTAGCACATAATGTCATTCAAAATATCCTAATTATGAATGCTTTTTTTCATGTAATTTCTTGCATAAATTGTATATTTTTTATGAATCCATGCATATTTATCAGACAGAAATGAATGAGGAAAAAGAGGATAGCACTGAAAATTCAAACCTAACCAGACAGGTATATATAGAAAAATTTCAGGATAAAGTACTTCTCTTCAGATTCAAGAAAAGTCCAAATTCCATAAGAAATTCCATTAAGAAATCTAGAAGAGAAAAAAGAACAAATTCATGGAAGGGAAATAGTGCTAGTTCAAGACGAGGTGTTAATGAGTTAGTGTCACAGGAAACAGATTGGCAGACATCAGAACCTGGTTCTGGCAATGATGGTAACCAGAGTGATGATGAGGATGATGATGTAAATCAGTTATTCAGTGGTGCTGGCTCAGCTGATGGTAACTCACTTGATTATGAGAATGGCGAAACTAATATTGTAAATATTCCTTCACATTCTATAGACACTGTGAATCTACAATGGCGAGAAACACTTAAAAGTACATATTCTAACCCAGACACATATCAGAAAAAGAAAGATTCAATACACCATCACTTGGGAGATGATTCCATTGTCAAAAATTCCAATGTTCATTCAAATCTTATAAAACCACCTGCCTCTGACACATTTCCTAAAGATCGGGGTAAATCATATATACTTTTATCCAGTGCTCAGATGAACAAAGAACTGTCACATGATAATGGAAATGTAGTAAAGTTATTGAGAGATGTGGATAAAACCAGTTCAAAATCCACCACGAAATTGTCAGAAGTAGTTCCAACAACCAGTTTAAAACCAGCCATAGAATTGTCAGAAGTGATTTCTACAACCAGTTTAAAACCTGCAATAGAATTGTCAGAAGTGGTTCCTACAACCAGTTTAAAACCTGCCATAAAATTCTCAATAGAAAATGATAAAACCACAATAAAATCTGTCACAGAATTAACAGATAATAAAACTAGCTCAAACTTGGCCAAAGATCTGTCAGGAGATGTTGATAAAATCGGCTCAAAATCTACCACAGAAATGACAACAATAGAATTCATTGTAAGTTATAATGATGGATGCTCTTGCATGGATCATGTTCTTAAATGGACCAGTAACCACCAGAATTACTGAATGAAACTAGTATCAGACACTAACACCCCTGCATGTAGTGCTTTAAAGTAGAGGATTGAAAATTTTGTAGACATGGAGTTGGAGTGAAACTGTCATAGTCTGTCCTACAAATGTAGATGATAAACAACTGAATGAAACTGTGATTAATGAAGTAATGATAAAACTTAACCTAGCTGTATCTGCATGGATAACTAATTTATAGACTAAAATAGCACAGAACTGTAACTAACAGTTTCTGCTGCATTGATTGCAAAATAATATTATGATATGAAATAGGTGATTGATTACAGGGTGGAAGTATGCCATGAAGTTATGATGTGGCTAATATGGTTGTATCTGCTTAGTTTACCAATAAGGTTTGAAATCCATCATTCGATGGCACAAAGTTTAAATATACTGACAATGTTAACTTACTAAAGTTTACCTCTCAGTGTTTTTTGTACTAATTTGAATAATAATGGTGTGACAACATGCATGGTTATTATATAAGTATATAAATGTTAGAATAAGCATTACTTAATTGGTGTTTACTTAACAAACACTGTGTAAAAATGAAGGTTTTTTCACTTTTGATTTTCAGAGTTAAGAAACATAAACTTTAAAATCATTAATGTTTATGGATAATTAAATTTTAATAATGAAAGCCACAGAATTTAATTAAAATTTTTAATTACTACTGGCTCCGGTTTCACAGTCATTCCTTAACTATGATTTTCCTTAACTTAACTTTAGCAAATTTTGATATTACAAATAAACATTTGTGATAAAACTAGATACAGATGTTACAAATTTGATGTGATCTTTAAATTATGACATTAAATTCCTGAATATCTACAAAATTAACCAAATAATCACAATTTCAAATTTGTCAGATTTAAGTTAAGGAAAGTTTGTGAAAAAAGGGAGGCTGCCCTTTTAGGGATTTTTTTTTCACAAACTCACTCTTTGCAATCTTTTTATTTGCAAACCCTTGAAAATTATACACCCAATGAATATTAATGATCTAAGAGTATTGTTTTCAGTAACATTTCAAAAAGGGTCTATTTTTGACAAAAATTTTAATTTTTAATCAGTATATTAATAATCTTTTGTAAATCTAACTATTGTGATTTTTAATATCCAAGAATCCCTTTAACATTTCAGCCACTGTACATTATTGATATGGTGATATTTGATTTATGACATGTTTTCATTTTGGGATTTTTGCATGTTTGAAAATAAAAAGTTTACATTTAGATAACATTAATTATGTGAATGATAAGCTTAATGCTAATATTTTATGTTAATGTCTATTTTCATTGTAATATGTCTCAGTTTTGCTTTATGTGGAGAGTTTTGTATTTATAAGGTATATTTTCCAAGAAATATCAAGAATTTATTTCATACAAGATAATTTTCTCTTCAGATTTAATTTATAAATTGAAAAAAAAAAAAACTTTGAAAATTTTCTTATTTTATTGTCGAGCCTGGCATGGCCATAGGGCGAGATTTAAGTGTTACTTTTTCACTGTCATCGGTGGCAGTGACGGCATGTCAAAATGTGAAAGTTTATGTTATGTATGTTATGTAAACCAAACCTGGCGAGACATTTAAATTTGTGGAATTCTTGTTTTAGTTAATAACACTAAGACAAGTCAAGGTATCTCAGAAGGATTTAATCCACCCTTTTTTCGTTTTCTTTAGGATATAAAAAATTTATTTTGTTATTGTAGCACACCACCCCTAGACAGGGTACTACAGAAGATATTATCACTCCATTTGAGGGATCTGGTTGTCAAAGTGATGATGAGGATGAAGATTGTACATCATCTGGTGGGGATAATGAAATATTTCATCCACATAGTACAACTCCATCTACACCTAAACCATCTGTAACTCCATCCACGTAAGTTTCCTTAAATTTTTCAACTTGCTATGTATTCATTTTTAGCTAACCTGACTAAAGGTCATGTGAGCTATGGCATAGCGCTGTGTGTGAGTGCATGCATGTGTAAGTCGTTAACACACATTTTCGACTTCTCCTCCGAAAGTACCAGACAGATTTCAATGAGACTTGGCCAGAAGCATGTCTTGGACGGTGCAATTCAGATTTGTTTGTGGCTTTGCAATGGCTACCAAAACTTGGTCATGGTGACAAAGGGGTTCAAAAATCTTTAAAAATTTTCTTCTCTGAAACCAATGATGGGGGAAAAACCTGATGTGAAATATGTTTCTAGGGTCTTAAGCCTATAGTTTGCTCATTTTGTGAAATTCGGTCGAAAAATGGGTTACGCATTTTTGTGTTTTTAAAAATTTCATAAAATGGCTTCAAATTTTTATAACTTGACTATTTGAACAGATATTGACATGAGGTTTTCAGTTTTCACTTTTTCTTGAAATAACCTTTAAAATAGGGTCAAGGTCAAGGTCATGACCTAGTTTGTAATTTTGCATATAACATCACAAAGTTGTAAAATGTTCAGCATGACAAAATTAACAAAAAAAAAAAAACCAAGTTTGGTAACTATATGATAATGCATGTAGGAGTTGTTGCTCCTTAAATGTTATTTTTTGCTTATAAAAACTAACATTGTGCATTAGCTTGAAAACTATTAGCTTTTTGCATAGGCATATATATTAGAATATTGTAGGTATTGACATGACGATCATTTTGATATATGGCTCAAGGTCATACATTCAAAGGTCAAGGTCATAGTTGCATTAAAAGACTGAAATTGTTTATTATCTTGGAAACTATTTCCTTTTTGTATAGGCATGTATATAAGAATATTGTAGGAATTGATATGGCAATCATTCTGATGTATGATTCAAGGTCTTATATTCTAAGGTCAAGGTCATAGATGCACATGAAGACTCAAATTGTTAATTATCTTGAAAACTATTAACTTTTTGTATAGGCATATATGAGAATAGCGTAGGTATTGACATGATGATCATTTTGATATATGGCTCAAGGTCATACGTTTAAAGGTCAAGGTCATAGGTGCATTAAAAACTGAAATTGTTTAATATCTTGGTGGTTTTTAACTATTTGTATTGGAATATTGTAGGAATTGATATGATAATTATTCTGATATAAGATTCAAGATCTTACATTTAAAGGTCAAGGTCATAGATGCATACGAAGACTCAAATTGTTTATTATCTTGAAAACTATTAACTTTTTGTATAGGCATGTATATTAGAATATTGTATATATTTTTGCAAATGATTTTGGCCATATGCTCAGGTGAGTGTTAAGGCCCATGGGCCTGTTGTTGTAGCTGGCAAGCTTTTGTGTGATAGGGCTGCTAACCCTGTGCATATCCCTCCTCCTTTCACATTCTAGGCTTAGGACCAAACAATGATGGCGATACATACTTGGTACAGATACAGTGAATCAGCTTTTTAAGCAGTTGTTTTTTTTTTTTTTTTTTTTTTTTTTTTTTTTCGAAATGTCCTTTTTAGCTCACCTGACCGAAAGGTCATGTGAGCTTATGGCATGGCACGGCATGTGTATGTGCATGCGTGCGTGTGTGCCATGCGTGCGTGCATGTGTGCGTGCGTGCATCGTTAACACCTATTTTCGACTTCTCCTTCAAAACTGCTGGACAGATTTCAATGATACTTAGTCAGAAGCATATATGGGCTGGTGCAATTCAGATTGAACATGGCATTGCCATGGCTACCAAAACTAGGTCAAGGTGACCTAGGGGTCCAAAAATCTTAAAAAATCTTCTTCACCAAAAGTGATGATGGGAATAAAAATCTGATGTGATATTTGGCTTTTCTAGGGTCTTAAGCATATAGTTTTTCATTTCGTGAAGTTTGGTCGAAAAATGGGTTACGCGTTTTTGCGTTTAATTTAAAAAATTTCATAAAATGGCTTCAGATTGTTATAACTTGACTAATTGAACAGATAATGACATGAGGTTTTCAGTTTTGACTTTTTCTTGAAATGACCTTTAAAATAGGGTCAATGTCACAAATCAAGGTCATGACCTAATTTGTGATTTATGCAGTTTAAGGCAATTTTCTTGCAAATATTAAGAGTTATATGAAATCAAAACATTGTTAAAATGTTCAGCATGACAGAATTTAAAAATGTACCAAGTTTCGTAACTATATGATAATCCATGTAGGAGTTGTTGCCCCTGAAATGTTATTTTTGGCTTATAAATACTAAAATTGTGCATTAGCTTGAAAACAATAATCTTTTTGTATAGGCATGTATATTAAAATATTGTAGGTATTATGGCAACAATCATTTTGATAAATGGTTCAAGGTCATATGATCAAAGGTCAAGGTAACAGCTGCAAAAGAAGACAAGAATTGCTAAATATCTTGAAAACTGTTAACTTTTTGTATAGGCATATATATTAAAATATTGTAGGTATTGTGACACAATCATTTTTATATATGGTTAAAAGTCATATGACCAAAAGGTCAAAGTCACAGCTGCAAAAGAAGACTTAAATTGCTAATTATCTGGAAAACTGTTAACTTTTTTGTATAGGCATATATATTAGAATATTGTAGGTATTGATATGACGATCATTTTGATATATGGTTCAAGGTCATATGTTCAAAGGTCAAGGTCACAGCTGCAAAAGAAGACAAAAATTGCTAATTATCTGGAAAACTGTTAACTTTCTGTATAGGCATATATATTAGAATATTGTAGGTATTGTGACACAATCATTTTGATATATGGTTCAAGGTCATATGATCAAAGGTCAAGGTCACAGCTGCAAAAGAAGACTTAAATTGCATTATCTTGAAAACTGTTAACTTTTTGTATAGGCATATATATTAGAATATTGTAGGTATTGATATGATGATAATTTTGATATGGTTCAAGGTCATATGTTGAAAGGTCAAGGTCACGGCTGCAAGAGAAGACAAAAATTGCTAATTATCTTGAAAACTATTAACTTTTTGTATAGGCATATATTAGAATATTGTAGGTATTTTGACAACGATCATTTTGATATATGGTTCAAGGTCATATGTACAAAGGTCAAGGTCACAGCTGCAAAAGAAGACAAGAATTGCTAATTATCTTGAAACTATTACCTTTTTGTATAGGCATGAATATTAGACTATTGTAGGTATTGATATGATGATCATTTTGATTTATGGTTCGAGGCCATATGATCAAAGGTCAAGGTCACAGCTGCAAAAGAAGACAGAAATTGCTAATTATCTTGAAAACTATTAACTTTTTGTATAGGCATGTATATTAGAATATGGCAGGTGTTGTGAGAACGATCATTTTGATATATGGTTCAAGGTCATGTTATCTTTTTGTATAGGCATGTATATTAGAATATTGTAGGTATTGACATGGCGATCATAAATGGTTTAAGGTCATATTTGTTCAAAGTCAAGGACATAGTTGCATAAGTATACTGAAATTTGTAAATGATTTGGAAATTATTAATTGCATTACAGTTACTTCATGCATATTATATAATCTACTTATAAATGAAATGTGAGTGGATATATTTCTGATTAAGTTTTGTGGCAGTTCTTAACTTAAGAAAACTTGTTAAGTTACTGTACCTAATATATTGTCTTTTGCGCTTTGCAAACAATTTTGGACATATCTTCAGGTGAGCCTTAAGGCCCATGGGCCTCTTGTTTTTTTTTTTTTTTTTTTTTTTTTTTTTTTTTTTTTTTTTTTTTTTTTTTGGAAATGTACTATCTAATAATGAAATAAGGGCAAAAAAGCAGGTCATAAAATTATGACAGATAAATAACTGCATTGTGGATTGAAAACATTGTCATTGTTACAAATCTGTAGAAATTGTTAGCATGAAATAAAAATGATTTACACTTAAATGGCTTAGAGAATTGTCTATTGATTGTTGATATTTTTGAAACCTAGATTTTTTTCCTTGTCACAGAAGTACGATTTAAGTACGGATTTCTTTAAGACAGCATCAAGGATATTTTTGTCTCATGTGATATAGATCTATTATTTTATTTTAGCAAAAAAAATAATAATCCTTGTGAAAATGCGGACTGCACAGCCTTAACTAAAACAGAACCTGAAATAAGCCCAGCCACTGGGGATGGGAATCCAGAGACTGACGAGGAAAATTTAAGTGAGACAACAAACAAGGAATATATGAGACCAAGCAATAATGGCAATGGAAATAAGCCAAATATTGGATTAATTGTTGGGATAATAGCAGGAGTATTAGTTGCCTTAGTAATATTAGGGTTTGCTTTATATAAATTCAGTAGCCGTGATGAAGGGACTTATAAAGTTGACGAAACACAAAATTTTGCTTGTCTAGATTCTAAGAAGCAACAGGGTAATGGAACATTATTAAATTCAAATGGTAATGCTGTGAAAAATGGGAAGAAAAAAGACGTAAAAGAATGGTATGTGTGACTATAGAGTATGGATGAGAAGGATGATTGGAAAATACATATCATGGGTGGTCAGGATAATTGTTATGTCGAGGTGAAGCATATTCTATAGAGGATTTAAGGGATTTAGTTTTTCACTATATGTAATACATTTTCAAAAATGAAGAAAGATTCATGATTTTGTGAAAGTTATATGATAATGTATAACAGATTATTTCTGTTTTTTGACAAAATAAAAGTATATATAGACATGGATGACAAAATATTGATTGCTTCTAAAGAATGATAAATGTGTAATAGAATTGTGATGTAAAAAAAGCTTCAAAAGATTGCTAAGCTTAATACGTGAATGTATGACTGCTGTTAATATGCTGTATAATGTTTCGAAAACATTGCAAATATTAATTCATTATTTTGGTGCTCAAATTTGAACATACATTTTTTAAAAGTTCTTTTTTCCCAATTGAATGTTTTGTCATTTGCAGATTTGTGAATTTATCAACCAATATGTTAATAATACTTATCATAGGTAGATGTGGTCATTGGTCATCAGTTACTCTCATTTGCCATTGGGTAATGCAGTCAACCAATTAATGAATTTCTTTCCTGCAAGATGATACCTGATTGGCAGAATCTAGATATCATTTGCCATTGATCATGTGATTTGTGTTATAAATTATCATTGGCTTATAAAGTTTGTATAGTTGTAATCAATGGATTTGACCATTAATATTTAGTCATTGATACATTCCATGCCAATAAAAAAGCAGCAGAGTGTGTTACAGCTCCCAAAGAATTATACAGGAATTGGGCTGTCTGTTCTATATTGAAACAGCAAACTGATTAAGGCAATAAATGATTTCATCAAAACTTGTTACAGCCATTTGTTGAAGGAGTTTAATGTTTACTGTAATTTTAATTGATTTTGGGAGTTCCACAATGATGAAAATGAGATTGTACTAATGTCATTCAATTCCTGAATGGACAAACAAGCACTTTTTTTTTTTTTTTCTAAAATAGACAAGTCATGCTTATAATTTTATATGTTTACTGGTATTGCGACTGATGTGTTTTGAGTCAGCATTTTAAAAATAATACAAGCAACAATCATGAAACTACAAGCATTTAGGATTTTCTGTATTGAGGGTTTAGAACCTCATGTATGTGATAAATGTTCTTGATGTTAATGCTAATTCATAAAGGGGAAAGACTTTAGATCTGAGGGTCCATGTTGTGTTCACAGACATGTGTCAAACATATGATGGAGAGGAAATGAAAGGAAGAGTATCAAGCCCTGTCAGGTATGACAATGTGGTCATGATATAGAAGGGCCTTAAAGGTTCTGGGATTTGTGGGCAGTGCAATATTAAGAAAAATCTCTGCTTTGTGATATAGAATAAAGAAATAATACAAGTACATATTAAGTTTTCACTGAAAACAATGGGTTTTTTGTTTATCAGTCATTGTAATATAAAGTCATTGCAATGAAAAAGACATTGAGAACTTACTAGATATATGTGAAAACTGTATAAAATGTTTTATTGTTAGCATATTTGTTTTCTTAATTATCTTGTAAATTTTCCTTCTATTCTGAAATACCTCTTTTAGAAAACAAGCAACAGGAAATTATGTTTGCCTAGCCTTTTTTATTTGGTACAAACACCTTTCAAATATTGTTGTTGTAGTTACTTAGACATACTTTTAGAGTGCTTTATTCTGAAACTGGAAAACCTGTATGATAAAATGAGATATTTGGCTGATGACTTTTAATACCCCTGCATACAATTTTATTTATACTTAGCATACAGTTTATTTCTTCACTAATTTGCCTTGTAGAAATTCTGAAAAGTTTTCAGAGTTATAATTCATTTTTAAAAGTTTATTTTTGTTGTTTTTGCTGATTCTATAGTTAATTTTATGTTTAGTTTGGCAATAAAATGTCCACTTTTGCATTTCTCATTTTCCCATTAGTGTTGTATTTTTTGCTTATTGAATTGTATATTTCACTTAAGGGGTTATGATATAGAGTCCTATACAACAAGTATTAACATCTTAGTTTTAGAATCAAAATTCGGCTTTTACATTTTATTATCATATTGATTTGTATATTACACAATTGGTCCTATACAACCAGTGGTAGTATCTTACATCTTTAAATGTTACTGTAATGCCAGCAGCCAATTACTTGGAAGTATTATGAAAGCTTCAAACAATTTAATAGTTATTTTTCTTGTTTCCCTTACAATTCTGCCTCGCCTAAAATGCTAGCTGCATCTAGAAGCATACACTGGACTATATAAATGTATACTTATATATAGTTTCAGAAAAAATTTTAAATCATGTTGATGGTTCCGACCATCAAAAACTTACAAACAATATTCATTATAACTTAAACTCCATCTTTTTTTAGGAATAAAGGACAATCACAGTCTAATCAAAATTTTAAAATTATGTTAAGGAAAAATTAAATTTACCTTCACAATACTTAAAAAAAAGACGGTTTGTCATAGAACTGTTAAAACATTCCTGATAAGTTTATCTCTTCTAATATTTCAACATTCCGAAAAATCTCTTCAACAAGTATACCATTAATGTAACAGGGTATATGCATACAAATTTTACAAATTTATACAATCATGTTAGATGCTAATTTTTCTGTAGGTAAAATTATCTGAAAGAATAGGATATGTATACATTGTATGTATTATTCACCAAAATATTTACTGTACATGTATATGAATTTTGTAGGCTTTATAGATCTGTTTTATGTTGCAAATAGTGTATATAATGATCGAATTTGTTAAATATTTTCTGTATTCATGAGTTAATTTTAAGATATCAAACAAGCAATGTAAAAAGAGCATCGAATGTTTTCATACAGTATGAAAAAGTGATTTTTTTTTAGTTGAAATGATAGAACCTATGTTTGATATTATTCAAAAGGGAAATATACTTGAACCGTAGTGGGGCAACTAAAATTTACCCTTATTTACCTGTAATTGTTGTCTTGGCATAATGAACTAGTAAAGACACATTTGGTGTTACTTTTATTATGGTTTCTTAGTCATTTTAGTGTAATATGTTATGGTTTCAAACATACAATACCTTACCATCAAGCTAAGATAAGAAGAGGGGACATATAATTACAAGCAGCTCTTGTTTAGTAATAACAAATATATATAAATAAAACACAAACATACTAGTCCATGTCCAAACCACAATCCCAAATAACAAAGAAAAAGCTTTGAAAACTCGCAAATTTAGTTATAGAAATGAACTTTCATCAAGAACGTGAGGCTGGGTGCTCTGGAAAGGTAAGCACCTTCTGTCTAGCTAGCTACATCCGCTAAGTCCTCAAATCGAATAAGTCAAAAGACTTAATTGGATATTGTACATCAAAACAGCTAGACTCAATACGTAAAAAATTAAATGTAAAATTTTACATAAATTGTTTTCTACATGCATTATACATATATAAATTTCCATGACATTTGCAGGAAAAATCTACTTCAATAAGCTTTACTTGCTGATTTGATTTTTAATTTTTATGGCCATGATAGAGATTTTCAAAAAAACATTTTTAAGAAGTTTTGTAATAATTAACTTTCATTCTTTATAATGATATTTAATTTTAATATGAATTTTAAAAAAAAAGAAAATCATTTTTATATTTTATGTGGTTACCTGACCTTTTTATGTTATTTTATTATTTTTAATCAATTTTTAATTTTTTGTTCTGTTTGTTTTTTTCAATTTACAAAAGTTGATACTTCTAGTAAAGACAAGAGTATTGCCTGTTATATACATTGTTATATACATGTATCTAATTATTCTATTGCGAAAAAAAAAGTTATGTAAATAATCAAGTCTTTTTAAAGTTGATTCCATTCACCAAAGATTATCATTTATCTTTTTTCAATATTTTATGCAATTATAATAACAATTCTTACTCATACAGCAGTGAAAGACTTAATATACAAATGTTTATAACATGTACATAATGTAGACTGGGAAATGTTGGCACAAAATACTTTCATGACTCTATCTTCTACAGAATATTGAAGTGGTTTCAAGCAAATTGTATTTTATGTCACAGTCAATATACTTTCCTATATTGTGAGATATTTAGTGTTGGAATAATGGAGGAAACTGGAATACCAAAAGTCAATTGTCAATTAATTGTTATTACACTAGGATCTTCTGAAGGCAGATTCAGTCCAAGACATCAAGATCAGATCCAGAAGCTGATACTTGGATAATCAGGCTTATGTTTAACATATGATATAACAATGTTATATGGGCTTAAATAATACCATTTAAACAGATGTAGAAACTGTTGCAACCCTTAAAGATATATAGCAATCTTAATATAATATTGTACCAAAAAAGTTCTCAAAAAGTAATAGACTTTAATCTTTTACAAAGAAATACAAACATTGTATCACAAAAAGTCCATAGATCATTGGTGTGTATGGTATGTAACATAAAAAAAATGTTGAATATAGAGCCCTCTAGTTGACCCTTTTTTAACATGTGAAAACAGTTGAACCATTGCTGTAGAGCAATTAGATATTATTTAGGATATCACATATTGGTTTGTAAAAATACAAAACAATCAAGAATACATTTGATGAAGAAAGAAGTCCTAGCTGTGAAGCCATTTTATACTTTTGTTGTACTTTTTGTGTATTTTTGATGTTTTGTGCATATTTATTTTGTATTACCCATATCTTCTTTTTCTGATGTTTAGCACACCTGTTATTCATTAGAACTTTCTTTTTTTGTGATATTGCTTTATTCACAAGAAAGAAGCAAAAATATCAGCGGTGTCAAGAAAAAGCATTTTCTCGGCCATTTTTTAGATTGTAGAACATATTTATATATGCACATACCATATACAATCATGTGATTACTTCAGATTAATAAGTATTGTTTGCATTCTCTATTTTCGTAATATCTGTGGTTTTTTTTAGGTTAAGTGAGTTACAAGTTTTTTTTTAATTTTGATTGCCAATAGATTTGTTCTTTTTACGGGTATTAAATGCATGTATACTCTAAGCTTTCATCCCCTATATTATGTTTTGCCCATGGCAATTGTTACAGATTCGATTTTTTAATGTGTCATGTTAGTTCATGGTAATGTGAAACTTGCATGAATTCTGTTAGGTGTTGGAACCCCAATTCTAAACAATTAATGTAAATATGTTAATACAATTAATACAAATGCTTATTGTATTTAATGTTGACACACTTCAAGAAACATTGTCATACTCATCATTACAAATGATTTTGCATTAAATTGTGACAAACTCTTTGAAACATTTGTCACAGAAACATAACCTTGTATACCATTACCAAGCAATAGAATTTATTTCTAATAGACTATGATTGCTTCATATTTGTTTATCACATGCTTTGTTCTAAATATTTCTTTAATTCAAAACTTTCTCCTTAAAAATATCAGTAAGATTAAATTAAAAAGCATAGGTCTATTCAAATTTTATTTTTAAATGGAAAAATCTCCTCTGAGTTCTTTGGTACATGGAACAGATTTTGAAAAAAGTATATTGACTTCAATGATCCAATTGGGTCCCACTCAAGATTACAACAGAGTATTTTAAGGTTAAGAAAGGTCAAATGAAAATAATATGTAAATCAGTTCTTTACTACATGGTGTAGAATTTAAAAGAAACATGAAAAAGAAATCAATGTCCAAAAATTTAATGGATATTGTTAAAAAAGAATTTTTTTACATAGAAAATGTAGGAAAAATCGCTCAGTTAATTATCAAGTGTTCAAGGGGTGGTCATGAAGAATATTCAAATCATGACATCATATTTTATGTTGTACACTATTAAGGTGCAAAAGGGGAATTTTTGACAGAATTGATTATCTTGTTGAAAACATAAAAAATGTTTTATGCACAGAATTAAAGAAACTTTTTGAATAAGTCTGATTATATGTCACCATTAGGTAGGTAAATTTTACAAATTTTTTTTTATTTTTGAATAACACATTTAAACATGGAGTTTTGTCCCCAAATATGTATATACAAACAATTATCGACTTATAGTCTAAGAGATATTTACAGTATTTTCAGTTGTATGTAAAATTGCGTTTTAATTAAATATATATTTGTTGCTTCATTGTGAATACTCACCTATTAACTATCAGACTTTGTTCTAATGTAACATAAATTGTTAGACATAGAAATATTTATTTATAATGAAAACTGGTAGTCAAAGGAGCTTTTAAATACATGAGTCTTTACTCTTAATAAGGTTGAGAATGAAGTATATTTCTACTAAAGTGTAGCATGTGTAACTATCTCATTTTTTAGCATTTGATTTTAGTAACACTTGCATTAGACAGTATGTGTGCTTTGAATTTGCCGTATTCATGAAATGTGTTGCTTTAACAAAACTGACAAAAAGCAGTTCTTTCAGTTCCTTATATACAATGTTTACCAAACAAGAAATTCTGTCCACCAGACTTGAAACAATTCATGTTATTTATAAATAATTGTTTGAAACTAAAGCAAATGTAAAGTTTTATATTATACTGTATTATACAAACTAGAAGTAGTGTATATGTAGGTCATCACCAAACTGTTATTCTTTGTTTTTCATACATCAGTTGTGATGTTATTTTTGCTTAACTGTACAAAGTACAGAAGAGATTCACGCTATATACCCTAGTCTTTTTCCAAATAAAAAAGTCGTTAGTGCTACATAATGGTTCCAAATTTTCATTGCATATGTATTTACACTTTATGGTGTATTGAGCATATATTTATATATTTATATATATATATATATATATATATATTCTCATTTATTCACTTAAAAGAGTGAAATTGCATATTTTTCTAAATGTTTGTCCAATTGAAGCATTCTTTGCATTTGTTTGGTACCTAGAATTAAACATTAAAACCTTGACTGAAAATTTTATCTGGAGCACCAGTAGTCTTGGACTTAAATTAAAAGGTTAAAAGTTTTAGTTAGTTTAGTTTTAATGGGTTTCCGCTTTTTTCCTGTCAGCTCTAGTTATTTAAACATGTTGTAGATGGATAAATCCATCTCTAAACAAAATAGTACAAAATGTATAACTAAAATATCATTTGCAGCGCTTTCTGCTTTAAAAAATAATCGTGGAGTTTATACAAATAATTATTAACACATTGAACAGAAGATTCATTTTGTTAATACTTGTTCATTTGTGATGTATTTGTTTTGAATGATTTTTTTCAATTGATTGTTTTTGTCTGTACAAAAATAACAATATGTTGTAATAAAATTTTAATAAGATGTTATAATTTTTGTTCCTGCTTTTTCTTTGTGTTCCCTAAGCTCTCATCGCCCGGGTTAAAATCCCACTCTGACAGAGCTTTCAATGATAAAAATTGTAAATTGTTAGTATGCTTGTTAAAGATGGGTGGTTGAAACCAGATACTACGGTTTGTTTCATCATTCTTTAAGTGACCAACTAGATAGATATATGCTTTATGCTCTCATTGAGCATAAAACAAAGTTTTCTCTCCATTTATTGACATTTCTGTTTTTTTCTTGAAGTGCTTAAAAATAGCAATCTATTGCATTCCTTAACAAAAGGAAAGGAGCAAAAAAAGGAGAAGCAACATACGAGATAAACACAATACAGGATTTTTTAATTATTAAGACACGCACCAGACATAATATCACAGTGGAATCAGAATTTGACATAATGCACATGATTGGAAACATTTGTAGATTTTTTTAATACCAGTTCTAGGTAAACCCTTATAGATGCTTGCATAGTTTATTATATGAATGCTGATTTTTCACAAGTTTGATATAGAAGACTTGTTACGAATGATATCTCTGTCAACGTTCGTCACTGATGGTACACCTGGAAAATAATTAGATTAAGTCTCATTAATTAAAAAATACATCCTTAAACGCGAGAGTAATTTTCTATAAGATTTAATTTCTGCTTTTAATAATAATGATGAGAATTGACATATCCTGATTTAAATTATTCTATTATTAAGTTTATAACTCTAATATTAAAAGATTCTGTTTATCTACGTTTCTACATTTTATGATGTATATAAATGCCTTCTGCAGTCTATGTTGAAGCCCAACGTACTACATCTAATATAGGAAGATAGGACAATGTTATCTTCGTTTCTTAAATAAGTTTTCAAGTTTATTTTCAACGACGGATTGCAAAGATACAAGTGATTCACTTCTTATGAGTGATGTAGATATGTTTCTTATTCTCAAAATAAATATCTAGGGAAATGAAAAAAGTAATAGTAACGAATGCCAATAATGAAACATGTGACACTCTTACGCCAGTAAATAAAGTAAATGGGTATTACAAACGATACATCAATATATCTCTGACATGATATATGACCATATAATAGAAAACATACCACATAATTTCATAGCTACTTCTAGTTCTTCTTTTAATATCCGTAAAACATTTTTTACGCCATATTGCCCCTACAACATAATGTTTAAGTGTAAAATATCATTGCACAATCTAATCCTGTAATAATTTATATAATAAATAGAAATATAATCATGTTGTCTTTTGATATTTTATACTGTAAACATAATTACTTGTTATCGTATTGTTTGGAAAACATTTTATCCTCAGAAGATAATTTGTATTTATGTTTTAAACAAAGGCCACAAAACCCTTATCAATCTTTTATAAATGTATGTTTTATGAACAAAAATTTTACCAGTTTGTTTTAACTCAATCTTAAAAAGTGTAGGTAAACAATGGCTGCTAAATTTGTTTTTTCGATTTCAAGATCATTTAATGACTTTGTTGTTTACGAATTGAGTGACCTTGCTGGATGATAAGATTTCAGCATCTACAGATCTCAGCTCCCCTAGTCGCTCAAGCCCAATTCCCGGCCAGGTATATCCTAGTGAAATAATTCTTTACAGTTCGCTTTCCAAAATATTTTTTCGGGCACAACAATGGTACAGCAAAGATTGAAAAACGCCTGTAGAAAAGAAAAGCCTTACGAAATGGTTTAACAACTCAAAATACTTACATCAGTTGCCAATGCCCAGGCAATCGGCCGGGCTATGAAAACAGCTTTAGCTCCAAGAGCCAACGCTTTAAGTACATCAACGCCTGATCTAATCCCTCCATCTAAGTAAACTTCACATCTACCATTTACAGCCTTTACAACTTCTTCTAACACGTCTACCTGCAAATACAAACATTCTATTCAACCAAAAAGTAGCTTGTTTAATCTCACTTCTCAAGAGTTTTAAATCAGCCTTTACAACTTCTTCTTACACGTCTACCTGCAAATACAAACATTCTATTCAACCAAAAAGTAGCTTGTTTAATCTCACTTCTCAAGAGTTTTAAATCAGCCTTTACAACTTCTTCTAACACGTCTACCTGCAAATACAAACATTCTATTCAACCAAATAGTAGCTTGTTTAATCTCACTTCTCAAGAGTTTTAAATCCTCAATAAATAAAGTCTATGGCTATACATACGTTTGATAATAAAGTTGTTAAAACTGTATAACCTTTCGAAACTAAATGTTTTGCTCCATTATTAATCGGATAAAAAGTATTAAAATTTAAATGAAAAACGTTTTAAATGCCTTAATCGGATTGATTCATTTTGTGAAGTTAAAACAGGCTTCCAATTGATACAATAGAGCATATTTTACAGCAAACTTTTTCTTTGTCATCTTTTGTGATGTTTTCTTTCTTTAATGGTAATAAAAGAATCAGACATAGCGTCTGATATATATGTAAGTTTAATATTAAGATTGAAATACAGACCGTTGCTGGTAAACCATCTAGTTGTCGTCCACCATGATTAGATACAATGATAGCATCAGCGCCATATTTAACTGCTTCCAATGCATCGGTATCTGGAAAGAAATAACAATTTTTCTGAGAAATAAAGAAAAGAAGGAAAGAATGAATAAAACAAGAAACAACGTATGAAAAGGAACAATCTGGTTCTTTGCTAACGAATCAGGTAATTTAAACAAAAGACAAATAAACTAGTTTTTTTTAATATATCATTATTGAAATAAACATACAATTTTAACTTACTATTACAAAAAAATTTACGGCATTTTGTAAACTATGTGATATCAAAGATAATTTAGTCCTTTTTAACACGGGAAATTTTAAAACAGTTGTCTTATAAGTGACATGGGTGTATAACTTGTCAAAAACGCTGACTTACTAATCAAAGCACCTCTGTTACCCCAGATGGTTTTGGATTAAATGAGAAAAGAAGTTCTTGTGTCAATTAGATTAATTAATTTTCAACTGTTTGGCGTATGTTTTTTAATCTATCAAACTTTTCGGCCCCTAGTGTCACTGATGAGGAATAATTTTCCGAAATGTGCACATCTGGAACATCAAAATTTAGCAGGTATTTGTTATATATTTAGAAAGGTAATTTTCTACAATTTCTTCAATCGTCTTAAAACTGATCGACTACATACAACTGATAAAATTAAGTGGGTACCGCTGCTGGTGGAGTAAAACTCCCCGAGGGTATCCATAACTCAGTACGCAGTACTCTGTGCTGTCAGAAAATGCACTATTTAGCTAAATTTTCAGCTGCCTTAAATTGTAAAAATTGTTTAAAACTAAGGTTTGTTCCCTCATGCAAAGCATTCCTTAGCTGGATTTGGATTTATATAATTTTGGAACTTTAGATTCATCAATTTCCAACTGTTTGGCTTATGTTTTTATTATCAAACTTTTCGGTCTTGGTGTCACTGATGAGGATTGAATTTCCGACATGTGCACACCTGGCACATCAAAATTCAACTGGTATTTGTGTTATATATTTAAAACCATTACTTTTATTCTTCTTCACTCTTTCATACTGTTTTTTTACTTTATAATAAAAGTATAAATCATACTAATATATAAAACAAATACCTGCTAAATTTTGATGTGACATATGTGCACATTTCGGAAAATCATTCCTCATCAGTGACACTAGGGGCCGAAAAGTTTGAGGGATTCAGAACATAACTTCTTGTGTCTTACCAGACATTATTCCTTTAACAACAACTGGTAAACTTGTTTGCCTCTTCACCCACAATAAATCATTCCAAGTTAAACAGTTCTCATTTTCTTTTGAAATAAATGAAATGGGATCTTGACCGCTGTCCTTTTTCAAAATTGTTTCATAAACTAACTGGTTGTCATAATTTCCACGTCTACAAGTGAAATAAACTTTCAAGTTGTAATTAAACAACTTCTTATTTATAACCTAAACCAGTATATTTGTGCTAATTGTCATTTTGATTATGCAATCGAAAATTGTTGTAAATTTATCAAAAATTGAGCATACCAATGACAATAATTTAGATAAGTGTATTCGTTTTATAGGAAAAGTCTTCATGCTTATCCAGAAGCAAATTAAAAAGTCAAATAGTTATCTGTTGCTTACAGGTAGTAGTTGGAGTGTAAAGGAGCAAAATAAACACGGACCAACACATTATATATTCAGTTATAATAACACTTTTAATCTTGTAAGGATGTCAAAATGATCATAAAAATTGAGTGCATTGTTGCTTTGCAACGAAAGTTCATACGAAAGATGTGACGCAAACATTTATTTCCATTTTAATGGCATTTAGAACAAGAGTTGTATGAAAAATTGATAATTAATAAATTTAATAACTATGATATATTGAAAAATAGGTTTTAAAAATATTTCATGAAAAAGATCCGCATGCGTTTTGGGTATTCTTTCAAATTTGGCAAATTTATAGGAGATAGTGTTTGTTTTTGACAAGATACATAAAAGAAAAACAAAGCCTAACAAAACAGAAAAAGCCGCATGTTTAGAAATAAAATTAACACCAATTCAATAAGAGAAACAAACTACTGTTACTTTGATTTATGGTTTCGATAGTATGATTTATATTTTTATTATTTAATATTTACCAAATTCAATGCTTTACTCAAAATCTTAATAAATTCCGTTATAACATTATACTATAATTATTTATCCTCAGATCACCTTTTAAATAGTTTAGCATATTTATCCTTATTTCCCATTGTTCCAATTCTCCTTCCCTCTACAGGAAGATCTAAAGTAAATACAACAGCTTTGTATCCCGATTTCTCGGCCCTTTTTAGTATGTCAGCTGTTATGATGCGTTCCTTCTGAAGGTAAAATTGCATCCACTTAATACCACGTGGTACGCATTTAACCAATTCTTCGAGTGAATGGGGTGTATTGTCACTCTTTATGTAACACGTATTCATGTCTCTACAAGCTAAAACAAAGTTCATTACTTTTAAACTATTGAAAACTAAACACAAAACAGACATAAAATATCGCTGTTACCTGGACGGGAAAATCGTTGCTATGCTTTAAATTTCTGAAAATCACTTTTTAGACATTACATTAAACTTTACTCAATGATTTTGCGAACAATGTTCAATTAGTAATGCGTAAATATTGTATTAAAAAACCTTCTACTTTATCTTTGAACTTAAAACGATAACCAGAATAAAAGTATTGTGTACATTTAAAGAAATGTCACTACAGTACTGTTCATATTACATAGGTTAGTAAGTTAGATAAACAGGAAATGACGGCAATTTGATAGATATAAACACAAAATATGTCCTAAAACAGCAATAATTTCGTATCAACAAATAGTAACTCCTCATTTTACATGGACTGGTGTTTTTGTGTTTTATCAATTAACAAATACAGATACCCGTTGCCACACCAGGTTCGCCATCGGAATGACAATTTGCAACACAAGAAAATGGAGCGGCTGCTATCGGTATATCGACCTGGTTTCCAAGAAGTGTTGTTGTAAGTGACACCTGAGATATTCCTCTCATAAGCTTTGGACGAAACTGATATCTAAAATAAGAACACCATTTTAACATTAAATGAAATAACAATCAATATATAACTAATTTATAAAATCAATTTAAATTCAATTTAGCCATATATGAAACTACAACAATTCTGAATTCGATTTGAGCCATATATATTACATTTCGTTTGGTTGTAGGAATCTAGAGCAATTGTAATGTTAACATCGTCTCTGCGTAAAAGTTAAAAAAAGAAAATCATAATTAAATCATGCTACGCGAACGCACAAATAAACAAAAGATAGGCTGAAGTTAAACAACAAACCAAACAAAAAGAGACTATATGAATATAAACTAGGATTACGGTCACGTATAATTTAATTTACGACTTTGAACGGACACTTGAGTAAATGTACAGTTGTGGTTAAGGAACTGTTGTCAGGCTCTGACATTCGATATATATATATATATATATATATATATATATATATATATATATATATATATATATATATATATATATATATATATATATATATATATAATATATATATATGTGTGTGTATGTATGTATGTAAACCAAGTTTAAAATGGTTCTCTCTTTAAACTTGGTTAAAAATTTAAAAATGGAACCGAAAACGATAAAAAGAATTGATCAGAGTTTAAAAGTGCTACAGTTATGTAGCCAATATTTCAGAAACTCTTATTCTCTTCATTGCAACTGTAAAGGCCTGTCGTTTAATTATGTCTTGTAAATCAATTTTAAATTAGACTGTTATATATAAACAAAGTGTTTAAGCTTTTCCAAAAAAATATAATTATGGTTGATTACTAATGCAAAGCATTCCTTATCTGGATTTGGATTCATATAATTTTGGAACTTTAGATTCATTAACTTTCAACCGTTTAGCTTATGTTTGTTTTATCTATCAACCTTTTCAGTCTTAGTGTCACTGAAGAGGAATTATTTTCCGGAATGCGTACATATGGCACATCAAAATTTAGCAGATATTTGTGTTATTTATTTACACTTCAACAAAATCTTCCATCAGAAGTAAGGCAGACCAGCAGTTTTTTTCAGGACAAAAGAGTAGAACAAATTCCAAAAAACCTTCAATAACTAGAATCCATTTTTTTTTCAACGTAAGACGTCAAAAACGATATGCACTTGCGACGATATCTTTTTAAACTGCCCTTGGCAATGCTGTGCAGCAATGTCTAAAGAGGACTCCAATGTACATCTACTTTTCATTACACTTGTTAGAGAAATTAATTTGCACAAAAAATAATTTCACTTTTTTGTCTTTTTTTTAAATAACTCTTACTTAATGTTTTTCTTAATTTTGATTTATTATTTTTTTTAGCATATAGGTCGTAGAAAGTGGACATATGTTTAATTACAAGATTTGACTATCTTCTATTTGTAAGGTATTGTCAAGTACTAAATTCATAAACTGATCTTGGTATTAGGGGCAAAAATTATTAAATACCTTTTAAATGCCAATTCGTTTTCCCGATATGTTATCCCATCATTCGCAGCATCTTCTAAAAAGTCGGCTAAATCCTTTGGTAAAATTTTCTTAGCGAAATTCTCATAGTGTGCAACACAGTGAAAAATCCTTGCAGTTTCCATTGTACTGTTGTAGTATGAGTACAAATTTGAAAAAATCCCTTAGCTCAACTCTACATTCAGATAAATTATTAACATTCTATCTCTTATTAATCCCATATTTAGAGAATATGTAAAGGTCATCTACCCTAGTGAGTTTGAAACAAAAGATATGAGTGATTCTTGTGGATTTGGATTCATATAATTTTGGACTTCTGGATTCATTCATTTGCAAAAGTTCCGATTAACTTTTTTTGTCCATCAACTTTTTCGGCCCCTAGTGTCACTGATGAGGAATGGATTTCGAAATGTGCAAATATTGCACATCGAAATGAAACAGGTATTTTCGTTAAATATATATCTCCGTGTTCCGAGTCATATTTGGACTTATACCTCAATTATGACACACGTGCAAGTTAATTGGTGTCACTGTTTATTATATATTCTAGTTTGTAGGTGCTTACTTCAAGATATTTGCCCTAAAGTTGCGGAGTAACATATTTAACAAGTAAGACCTTGTATACCCTTTGATTATTTAAATCAGTAAATGTCAAATGGAAAAAAAGGTAAAATCAGAAAATCATTCATAAACACGTATTGAAAAGTCCTGTGAAATTAGTTGAGGTCAAACTGCATTAAGATCAATTTTGTTCCATCTAAAAACATTAAAAGATATACTAAAATTAAAAAAAAAAATACAGAACAAAGATGGATTTTTTCGTGAAAATAAGCTTTGTTTACAACCTATGTTATTAATCTCTTCTAAATTGTTATTGACAAACAACAAAGTGATGACCTTACCTTATTATATATCAATAAATTTTAGAACCTGTTTATGTCTTATCTCGTCGTGTCATTTAAGGTTAACAATCTTCAGTAATCTTAAGTGCGCATGACCAAGGAGGTTAAACAATATGTATGTTATTTTATCTAAGACAGCGAATTTAGTAAATAACGTATTTTGCTTAAATATGCTGTAAATTTAGGAAATCAATTACACAGAATTCAAACAAGACTATGATTATAGAATTTAGTTGGACAATACTTTTTCAAGTCACTGTAACGCAATTAAAACGTCACAAATATGAAATAATTCCGAAATAAATACACTTATGTTTAAAATTTTCATTTTTTTCCCGTGTATATGACCAGTCTTGTATAAATTTTTACTAACAGTTTGAGTTTATAGTAAAAACATAAAAATTAAGATTGAAAATGATTTAAAATAATTACAAAAGTAATAGATTTATTTTTCACACCCATTTTGGTCTGAGGTTACAAGCTTTCCTTTATAAATGTTAAAATTTAAAGTAAATTATTATAGTGAAAAATAAAATTGGGAAATGAATTTGTTCTGG
Organism: Tegillarca granosa; assembly: GCA_029721355.1. Taxonomy (NCBI): domain Eukaryota; kingdom Metazoa; phylum Mollusca; class Bivalvia; order Arcoida; family Arcidae; genus Tegillarca; species Tegillarca granosa. The sequence goes on from CM056595.1 coordinate 7,663,871, forward strand.
TTTGGATAAGGGAACCCCCTCCAAGCATAAAAAAGTAAATAAACGAGAAGTATTAACTTTAATAAATAATTATTGGCATATATTAGTAAATCTGTCTCATAAAGTCTATTGTAGACTCGTCCAATCCAGTACCTTGTACCTTATTTACATGCCTTTTTTTCTTTATTTTAATTCTGACTAGCATATACATTTTTTATTTTACCTAATCATTTTTACGTGGAATTGATATTATTTAAGGTGAAAACACTAGATTTTAAACTGTTTTTAATGTGAGGTTATAAAAAGGTTAGCGTAAGTTCTCTTCAAAATTAAATGTTGGATATAAGTCTATGTAAAGTTTTATCAGATAATTTATTCAAACTTCTTAATAAACTGTGCTTTACTTGATTCATAAAAAACAAACATACCGATGTGCGTCTAAATGACCATACCAAAAGCAAAGTAAAATCAAAGCACCGATGGTGCTGATGGGTTTGGGCGTGATTATCTTGCCAAGTGGAAATTGGGTTCGTAGTGTAAAGCTATCAATTTGAATAATGAAATATTCCGGTGCGAAGCAGGATTCCATGAAAAATAGTTGCCAACCCTGAATTCATGTCATCAGAAATATTTTTTCCCATTTCTAGGAACTTGAGAGGGTTTTACTGACATGCTCGCAAACAGAACAAGAACAAATTTGTTAAGTTTATGTGAGTAGAATTTCTTGTAGTAGCCTATCTATCAGCAGAATGATAGTGGTAGCTTAGTGGAACATCCACAGATTGTCGCAGTTGGAGGTCAGACTTGGAGCTCATTGGTGGGTGGCTAGTTTGAAATATATTGGGCCTCTGCGGTCATGTCAATTCACTTCATTGCAATTATGGTTGTTATTTGAAATCGACCCTGCAGGACTTTAAAACGATATAAATTTCTCCATATATTACTTGTGAAATTAAGGGTTCATCAGTACTGAACATAGCTCAAGATGTTGTGTCCGAGTTTCAATCCAGACATGGAGGTTAAGCCCTATTAACTGTAGCTTTCTTGCTGGACACAATTGGATAAGTTTTCATAGGAACCTGTGATACTGGAAAAATACCAAAAATGTGTTTTTGTAACAGCATATTTATTGGACAAGTCTTCCATATGGTAATTAGCAAAATAATAATAACAATCCTCAATGTCATGTACATAGCACAGCCCTATGTTCTCATTCCAAATGGGCTTATGGCAATTTAATGACTGAAAGTTTTCATGTAAGCAGAATTACCACTGACATCATGCTAAGTTGTTTATTCCATCTGCAGCCAGAGTTAGACAAGTGCAAATGCTGGGCTGGAACTGATAATGCCTATTCAGAGAATGAAATTTGTTAAACATATCCTACTTTAAATATAATGTTCTTTGCATACTTGTATTTCGGCATTTCCTATGCATTTTGACTTGTTCCATGCTCTGTGATCTTACTGTAGTCTACAAATTAATGTTCTGGTGTTTCACTATCAAATTTCTTCCACAAATTAGTTTTTGAGTGCATGCATATGCATGTTTTACTTGAACCAACACAACCACTTGCTGATTTAAAGTGTTATGTCACAGAGCAGAGGGCAAGTTTGACATATGATGCTGACCCTGAGCTTTAATACCAGTAAGGAGCTGTCACTAGTATTAAATGTAAACTTTCTCACATTTGCCCATTCCACAGTTGGAGATTTTTTCAAATATCATCAAGCATGTTTGCTTTGTTTGTATAAGTGTTGTTCTTTTTATTTAAGAATTGAATTTCAATTTTTTTCTGGTTCATGAGTTCATCAAAAAGACAACTGTTTTTCCTTTTTTTTTTTTTGCAAGTTGTTACCAAATATTACCAAATTGTTAAACTGTTGAATTAACACTTTGTTTTCAAACACATTTAAAATCAAATTTTTTCATTGCTTTCTCACAACTTCCACAATTGTCAGAGAACTTTTCTTTCCACAGAAAAAGGAGTTTTAACATTGATTAGCCTTTGGTCTTTTATTTAAGTAACATTACCTTCTTAATTCTAATTGTTGAGAAAACAATATATATATATATATATATATATATATATATATATGTCTTAATTAGGGGTCAATTCTTGGACAATAATGGAATATTAACTATCTCACTGTCTGGACATTGTGATTTTAATCTTTTACATTATGTAATGCGGGAGGAGGTCCCCCAGTGGATTTGACACTCACCTCTCATCAAGGCACACAGGGTTTGTTTCTTAGGTGGGGCAAGTAAGAAAGTTACTGCCACAAACTCACGAAATTGTTCTTGGGGAAAATTGTTCTCAAAGCGAAGAGCACAGGATTTATACCGGCGGGGGGGGGGGGGGTGGCGAGGTGGTTGGTTGGCTATTGACTGGAGGGGGAGGGGTCTACCAGCACCCCTAGTAAAGGTTTTTATATTGACTTGTGCCATTACAAACGCACAAGTAAGAATATAAAAGCCGTTATTAGAGGCTTGATTCCCAGCCTAATCGATAGGTGAACACAGGAACTCTGTGTATAATTTCCCATTGCACTAAACCGACAATTTCTTTGTTGTCTCTCCACTTCACTTTAAGGTCTATAAACCACTTCTCAGTTGTAAGAATTGCACTTGTACCATATCAATGTTCAGATAGTTCTTGTCATTGAAAATTTGTGTACAAACAGCTCGGCTGTTCAGTGGCTTATATTGCGCGAGTTTCCGGGTAAGCGTGTGAATCAAATAAAAATAACAAATGCACCCAAAAAATATAAATAAGCCACTAGCGTCTCAAATTTCCCGGAGGGATGCCCAAATTCTGCTCACACACATATACAAAAAAATTTCCAAAAACGCCCCTGAAGTATTAGGTAACAATGGCAGAAATTTTTAAGACAAAATCGGAGTTATTGTAATCTCTAAAAAAAATAGCACGATATTCAAGGATAATACTCACAAATATTACAATTTACCATACAAAAAAAACCTACACTGTTTTTGCATCAACATGAAATCAATACACATTTCAAAACGTTCGCTTTTCAGGTCAACACACAGGGGCTCTATTTACGTATTTACAAAACGTTGTTTTTGTGGGTTTTATCGTAGTATTAAATTTTTCTACGGTTTTGTAAATACGAGCTCCTGTAATCAACGATGGAAATTTAATCCATTCGCTACATTTATTAAGTTCTAAAATTTACCTTACTGTTTGTTTGTAAATGCACATGTATCTAACAAAAAGGGAACACCACTCAGATTAAATCCATCTGCAACTCGTAAGCAAGTAGTACGTAAGACGATTTCATGCGCGCTTACAAAAATAGTTCTAGACACATTAACTATTATATACGACATGCTTTGCATAAATTAAGAATATAAATTTTCATTTTATTATGTTAGTAACGAAGAATTTTTTTAAAAATATCGAGAAAGTGCAAAGTAATTGGTTGATGATCCCATCCTCTGTTGATAATCATTCCGTAGGGAACGATATCATACAAGCGAAATTAATTGCAGCGGTGAGACGTCCAATCCAAAACTGTTAGATAATTTGTTGTTTATTTACTTGCGTTATACACATATAACTTCACAGAGACTGAATTTATGAAAGCAAAGAAATAAATGTGTAATTACTCTTATTTTACCAGGGCGCATTTTCCTCGAGGAGAGGTGCAACGGCCGTAAATTGACATGATAATCACCTTGAATTCAAACTTCACAAAACCGTGCCATAGTGAGTTTTGGCCACAAAAACTGGCAAAGATTCCACATGTTTTGATGTTTTTTTCGATGGGATTTTCATAGCTTTTGCGTTAATAAAATTTATCTTTTATGTTTTAGTTTAAGTTTAAAATTAATATTTAAAGTCGTAGGTCTTCCACATGGTGATATAATCAAAATAGTAATCCTAAAATACTCGGCACTCTATGCCAAATTAAATTAATTTAAAATGATATCCGTATGTATGTAACATCACTTTTTTGTAATAAAATATTATTATATGCTTATTATTATTTGTACTATATATTTACTACCCCTTGTGCAGGTACTGCTGCTGGTGGAGTAAAACTCTACGAGGGTAACCATTACTCAGTAGGCAGTACTTTGTGCTGTCAGAAAATGTACCTTTAAGCAAAATTTTCAACGTCTCAAATTGTGAAATTTATTTAAAACCAAGGTTTTTTCCCTTATGCAAAGCATGCCTTAGCTTGATTTGGATTCCAATAATTTTGGAACTTTATATCTATTAATTTTCAACTGTTTAAATTATGTTTTATCTATCAAACTTTTCAATCTTAGTGACACTGATGAGGAATAAATTTCCGACATGTGCACATCTGGCACATCAAAATTGAACTGGTATTTGTGTTATATATTTACTACCCCTTAGCTGGTACCGCTACTGGTGGACTAAAACTTACCATGAACCACTAACGCGCGTTGATACGTTTGCTTGCAAAGTTGTTGCCTTCATACTGACAATGGACATCACTTTAAAACAGTTCGATCGTTAAAACCATCCTCATCAGGAAAGTCATGCTTTAAAGATTTCTTTTCATTATTTTTTTCTGATGCAAATTTGTCCTGATCAGGTGTTATTTTAGTTTCATCTACAGCAGAATTATTCTGTTCCTGTGTTTCAAGTTTTCCATTATTTGTTATTTTATTACTGTTAACAATTTTCTGTTTGATTCGTTGCAGTAGAAGTGGTAATTTTCTTTTAAGTTTGGGTTATGTTTGCTGTTGAATTTAATAAACTAAAATCTGTTTGACAGGCAACACTTTTATATGTTTTAGAAGAATCTGATGTTATTGCAGCATATGATGAGTTTAGTCCTTTCTGCCCCTTCATATATAAGGTTTTAGCTTCACCATAAGAGATATTTTGATTAATCTAAGTTTTAAAATTTCATGTTCTCTCTCCCACAATGAACAGTCCCTAGATGAGGCCATATGATTTTCTCAACAATTTGGGAGTGAGGGAACAGCGATCAGCAGCGTGGTCTTTTGAACCACAGCGACAACAGCCTACTGTTTTTTTACATGGACGAGAATTATGTCCATATATTTGGCATTAAAAATATCGCAATGGATTTGTAATATACTTTGCCACTGCAATGTTGTAATACCCAGCTTTGATTTACTTTGGTGGTGAGGACAAATTAAAAGTAAAGAGGTAAGTATTTGTTTATCCTCCCTTTTCACCATGAACCGCCGAACTTGGGCAACACCTTGTTCCTTTAACTCGTCAGCAATTTCACTTTCTGACATGTCAAACATAACTCTTCAAAGGTTTCTTATAATGCTTTTGCTACTTTTAAGAGTTTTGTGCGGAGTTACTTTAACCGCAACATCCGCAAAATATTTTGCTGCTAATAAATTCACTGACTGTTGCCTTTTTCTGCATTGGATCAGTACCGACCTTAAACGCAATTTTTTATGCTTTCTACTGAACCAGCAATACTACTGACACACTTCTGTACCACAAAAGGTTTCATTTTTAATTTTTGTCTGTGGCTGAATCAACATCTACAAACTTTGTCCATGATATATTGATTTCATTTATTTCATCATCACTATCCTTTCTTTAATCTTTTTTAACTATTCTGTACTATATTTTCATTTTCCATGGTGGTGTTAGGTGGTTCATCTTCTTAGCTCCCATAAATACATCACAATAAAATCGCAATGTCCAGATTGAGAACATCACAATAGAACAGGATTCGACCCATAAGCCATCGCCTTCTACACACAAAAGAAACGAGACCAAGGTTAAGCACTACGGATGTGAAAACGTGAGCTAAGCTAAAGGAGAAACCATATCTTGCCTGCAGGGCTTGGCGTGACCAGCCGATTTCTTGGACACGGGCCGATGCCAACCGTCCTTCTAGGTGAAGTAAGGGTCAAACTGATGTGTTGGTCCAAAGTAAGAGGCAACCCACATGGTCCTCAATCACCAGAATTCCGTCCTCCACCATTATGGATTGCATTCCACGGCAAACGGAATGCCCAATTTCAGTCGCCTTTTGCGACAAACATGAGGTGCTGCGGACCTATTCTAACCCGGATTCCCCACGGGGGCTCATCTGTTTGGCTGATATTTTAACTTTTCGGTCTTAGTGTCACTGATAAGGAATGAATTTCCGAAAAGTGTGCACATCTGGCACATAAAAATTTTAATTGGTATTTGAGTTATATATTAACAACCCCTGCGCGGGTACCGCTGCTGGTGGAGTAAAACTCCACGAGGGTATCCTCCATATTTCAGTAGGCATTACTTTGTGCTGTCAGAAAATGTACCTTTTAGCAAAATTTAAAACATCTTAAATTTTGAAACTTATTTAAAACTAAGGCTTGTTCCCTCATGCAAAGCATTCCTTAGCTGGATTTGGATTCCAGTAATTTTAGAACTTTAGATTCATTAATTTTCAACTGTTTGGATGTTTTATCTATCAAACTTTTCGCTCTTAGTGTCACTGATGAGCAATGGATTTCTGAAATGTGCACATCTGAAACATCAAAATCTAATTGGTATTTGTGTTACATATTTATCTTCAAATATGTTTATTTTACATTTAAGTTACAATCAACGGGGTAGTTTATGACAATCCGATTGTTATATAATGGCAACAAGACATTTATCTCATGGCCAATCCAAAAAAATGGAGTCAGTTTTTGTCATTAGTCTAAAATGTTTTATTCGTTTTCTGTTTTGTCTTGTGAAGCCGTTCATATTTCATTTAAATTTCTCTTAGTGATTTATTCTGTTGGATGTTGCCAAGTACGTTTTTAGTCACAAACTTTGATTTTGTATTAAACACATTTCTGATTTGTTTGAAAACATAGGGATGTTGAATAAAATATTTGATCTCTTAATTGGAACACGTTTTCAATGTAAGTATACTTTAAAAACTTAACAAAAACATCAGAACGTTAAAATTTAGTGAATATTAAATTAATTTATTTAATATTTTTTTACGGTGTTTTAATTAAATTTTGTTAATCAACTTCTAGTTTTACAAAATCTTTTAAGTAGTTATATATATGCTTCCCCACGGGCCATATCTCAAGTTCAGTAACTTACTTATTATTCTTCCGTATTTTCCAAACTTAATGTTGTATGCGCTATATTATAATTTACAATAGATTTATTCATTTATTTAGCTACAAAATTTCACACAAAGCACATAATTGGAAACATTTGTGGATTTTTTAAAAATCAGTTCTAGGTAAAGTCTTGCCGATGCTGGCATAGTTTATTATATGAGTGCTGAATTTTCACAAGTTTGATATATAAGACCTGTTACGAATGATATCTCTGTCAACGTTCGTCACAGATGGAACACCTGGAAAAATAATTAAACCAAGTGTCATCAATTAATAAATACCCACAATAAAACCTCTAGGATTGGACAGCATTGATGGTTGCTTATTAAATAAGTTTTAATTTTTTCACCAAATTACAAAGATACAGATACAAGTGGTTCATCTGAATGTCTTGCAATTTCTTATTTTTACTTAGTAAAGAAAACAAATATCCACGAAAATGAATGAAAGTATTGGTAACAAAATACCAATGATGAAACATATTGCGCTTTTTATGTGAATGGCGTTTATCTTTTGAAGTAAATGGCTTTTATGAATGATACATCAATATATCTCTGGCATGATAAATAATGAAAAACAAACCACATAATTTCATTGCAACTTCTAGTTCTTCTTTAAATATTCGTAAAACATTTTTTACGCATTATTGCCCCTACAACATAAAGTTTAAGTGTAAAATATCATTTTTCAATCTAATCCTGTAATGTTTTATAAAATAAAGAAATATAATCATGTTGTCTTTTGATATTTTATACTGTAATCATACTTGCTTTTTATCGTATAGTTTAGAAAATGTAAAATCCTCAGAAAATACATTTATATTTGTTTTAAACAAAGTAAACTAAACCCTTATTGTTCTTTTATGAATTAAGTTTAGGAACAAAGAGAAAAAAGAGAAGGTAAACAATGGATGCTAAATATGTTGTTTTCAATAACCAACATTTTCACCAACTTTGTCATTTACGATTTAAGGCCTTGCTGAGCAGAACGTCTACGAATTACAGCGCCTCTAGCCGCTCAAGTTCAAATTTGCTTAGGTATATCCTTGTTAAATAATGTTTTTCAGTTCCTTTGCCGAAAATATATTCTGGTATTCTAGTTTTTACAACAATCGTACAGTGAAAAATGGGTTATAAAACAAAGATTTAAAATCGCCAGTAGAATAAAGAAGAAAAGCCTTACAAAATGATTTAACTTCTCAAAAACACTCACATCAGTTGCTAATGCCCAAGCAATAGGTCGGGCTATGAAAACAGCTTTAGCTCCAAGAGCCAACGCTTTAAGTACATTATTGCCTGATTTAATTCCTCCATCGATGTATACTTCACATCTACCATTTACAGCCTTTACAACTTCTTCTAACACGTCTATCTGAATAAACAAACATTTTGCTCACAAAATATTAGTTTGTTTATTTCCAAAACACAACTTAAAAGTTTTAGCATCTCAATATATGCAGTCTATGGATATATACATATATATATGCTTATACAGTTTAACCTCTCAACACCAAATGCTTTATTGTTAATTAGATGAAAAACATTGAAATTTAAGTCAAGATGACAGTCATTTTGTAAAATTTGAACGCGTTTCCAATTGAGCAGAGAATTTTTACAAAAATCTTTATTTTCGTCATCTTTCGTAATGTTTAATTTATATAAAGGTACTAACAATTGGACATATCGTCTTATCGATAAACGTGATTACTATATAAGAAATAATATAGCACATTGATACTTTTTGATGTGTTAATCCTATGAAATTGGTTAAAATCTAAACATGTGTTTAAATGTGTAACTACACATTTAAAAAAGCACATTTGAGGGTTTGTTATAACACAGAACAGAACAGTAAACTGTAAAAGTGGGTAAAAGTGGCATAAAATGGCAACAGATCGATCATTACCAAGGCCGAACGTAAAGCTATCAAATTTTTAACAGAATAAACCTTGAAGATGTCACATTTAATGAATGTGTGTGTGTGTGTGTGTGTGTGTGTGTGTGTGTGTGTGTGTGTGTGTGTGAATTTAATATTAAGGTTGAAATGCAAACCGTTGCAAAAAACCATCAAGTTGCCGTCCCCATGATTAGAGACAATAATAGCATCAGCCCCATGTTTAACAGCTTCATACGCATCGGTATCTGGAAAGAAATAACATTGTTTCTGAGATATGGAAAGAATGAATAAACAAGAAACAACGCTTATTTGCTAACAAATCAAATTAAAACGAATTAGCTTATACAAAAAAACCAATATATACATGATAGATTTACTAGTTTTTTTATAGGTCCTTAAAAGTTTTATGGCCGTCATCACAATATTGTTGATAAGTATGTTGTCACTGTATCCAAACTTATACTGGATATGTTCAACTTACCATAGTTCTTTTTTCTTTTATTCTCAAAACTGACCTGCACGTGATGGGTGTAGCTAGCTAGACAGGAAGTGATTACCATTCTGGAGCACCCGGCCTCACTTCCTTGATGGAAGTTCACGTGTATAACTAATTTTGCCTGCTTTCAAAGTTTTCACTTTGTTTTTTGGATTGTGGTTTGGACAAGGACTGGTATGTTTGTTTTATTATCATAACTTTAAATTCGGTAATTTTCAACTGTTTTGCTTATGTTTTTTATGTATCAAACTTTTCGGCCCCTAGTATCAATGATGAGGAATGATTTTCCGAAACGTGGATATATCGCACATCAAAATTTTACAAGTATTTGTGTTATATATTTATAAACAAAACGTACATTTTTCACTTATTATTCAGGGTCATTACAAACCAGTCGTCGTACAAGTGCCATTGTTCCTACGTTGTTAAAAGTACAGGATTACTAATCACAGCCCCTCAGTTGCCCAAAAAGATTTTTGAATAGTATAAGAAAAAAGTTTCTATATTAGTTCGGTTCCCATAGGTAATTCCCTCAATCGTTTTAGAACTAATCGAGTATATATAACTTAAAGAATGTTGACGTGGCCGTGTATCACCATTACCATAATTCTACTTTACTTGTGCACACTGTTTTATCATTATAGTATAAGTATACAACATACTTATATAAGGGATTCAGAACATAACTTCTTGTGTCTTACCAGACATTATTCCTTTAACGACAACTGATAAACTTGTTTGCCTTTTCACCACAATAAATCATTCCAAGTTAAACAGTTCTCACTATCTTTAATAATAAATGTAACGGGATCTTGACCGCTGTCCTTTTTCAAAATTGTTTCATAAACCAATTGGTTGTCATAATTTCCACGCCTACAATTAAAATTAATTTTCATGTTGTAATTATATACATTGTAACTCATAATTTATAACTTTAACAAGTATATGTGTGATAATTGTGCTTTTAAGTTTGCAATTCAAAATTGTTGCAAATATATAACAAATACCTGCTAAATTTTGATTTGCCATATGTGCATATTTCGGAAAATCATTCCTCATCAGTGACACTAAGGGCCGAAAAATTTGATAGATAAAAACATAAGCCAAAAAGTTGAAAATAATTAATCTAAAGTTCGAAAAGTATATGAATCCAAATCCAGCTAAGGAATGCTTTGGATGAGAAAACAGACCTTAGTTTTAAATAAATTTAAAAAATTAACACGGTTGAAAATTTTGCTAAATGGTTTATTTTCTGACAGCACAAGGTACTGCCTACTGAGTTATGGATACCCTCGGGGAGTTTTACTCCACCAGCAGCGGTATCCGCTCAGGAGTAAGAAAAAATATAACAAATACCTGCTAAATTTTGATGTGCCATATGTGCACATTTCGGAAAATCATTCCTCATTAGTGACACTAAGGGCCGAAAAGTTTGATAGATAAAAAACATAAGCCAAAAAGTTTAGAAATAATTAATCTAAAATTCCAAAAGTGCAAATTGGACCCAGTCAAAAATTAAGCTGATTCAAATTGACCATGCAAATTTCAATAATTTCAATATTTCCTTTATACGATTGCAAAATCCTCATGCTCTTCTAGAACCAGATAAAAACGTAAAATGGTATTCTGTTGCTTACAGAAAGTAGTTGGAGTCAAGAAGGAACTAAACACAAAAATGCAAAATAAGCAGGTGCCAACACAGAAGACAACCATATAATGATTATAATAAAAATGTTAATCTTGTAAGGGTGTCAATGTGAGCATAAAACTGAGTCTATTGCTACTGCGCCAACATAGTTTATATTTAAGATGTGGATGAATAATTTCATTCCACTTTTAATGGTATATAAAACAAGAGTTATATGCCAAAATTGCTTATCAATAAGTCAAATATCTATGTAAATATCGAAAGAAATAGGTTTAAAAAATGTTTGATGAATAAGATCCATCCGCATTTTGGGTGATCTTACAATTTTTGCTAAACTATAGGGGATAATTATTGTTTTAAACAAAATGCATGACAGAAAAATCCCAACAAAACAGAAAAAGCCGAAGTTAACAAACAACTACCAATTTCTCTAAGAAGAATAAACTATGGTTAACTTAAACTGTATGATTTATATGTTTATCATGTACCAAATTTAATGCTGTACTCATAATGTTTATTATTTCCTTTATAAGATCTAACATAACACTATGGTTATTTAACTTCAGATCACCTTTGAATAAGTTTAGCATATTTATCCTTATTTCCCATTGTTCCAATTCTTCTTCCTTCTACAGGGGCATCTATTGTAAACACAACAGCTTTGTATCCCGACTTCTCGGCCCTTTTTAATGTGTCAGCTGTTATTATGCGTTCCTTCTTAAGGTAAAACTGCATCCATTTTATACCACGTGGCACACAATCAACTAATTCTTCGAGTGAATGGGGTGAACTGTCACTCTTTATGTAACACGTATTCATATCTCTAAAAGCTAAAATAAAGTTCATTACTTTAAAACTATTTAAAACCAAACGCAAAACAGACATAAAAATAGCGTTGACATTGATATGTTACATTGTTGCATTCCTTAAAGTTTCAGAACACTTTTCCATACATCGTAATGAAATATTCTCATACCTCATTGATATTCCGACCAATGTTCGATTTTAGGAATATGTAAATATGCAAATACTTTTGGAACTGAACTTGAAATTCATTAATTGTCAAATGTTTGGCTTATATTTTTTATTTATCAAACTTTAGACCTAGTGTCACTGATGAGGAATGTGCATATCTGGCACATCAAAATTTAACAGGTATTTGTGTTAAATAAAAATCTACTTCTACTTTGACTTTGACATAAACGCTAACCAGAATAAACATTTTGTTTACATTTTAAGAAATGTTACTACAGTATTTTTCATACCCAATTGATTCAAATGTCAATGTAGTCACAAATTAATTTCATCTTTGTGTTGATTATACAGTGTTGGTTTTGGTACTTTGACGTTTTTAACGTCTTATCTTGTGATATATTACATAAGTTAGAAATGTCAACAAATAGTAACTTTTCATTTTACATTAACTGGTGTTTTTGTGTTTTATCAATTAACAAATTCATATCCCCGTTGCTACACCACGTTCGCCATCGGAATGACAATTTGCAACACAAGAAAACGGAGCGGCAGCTATCGGTATATCGACTTGGTTTCCAAGAAGTGTTGTTGTAAGTGACACCTGAGATATTCCTCTCATAAGCTTTGGACAAAACTGATATCTAAAATAAAAACACCATTTTAACATTAAATGAAATATCAATCAATATATAACTAATCTATAAAAAACAAATGCAATTTTAGCCATTCATGAAACGAAAACAATTTTGAATGCCACTTAAGGCATATATGAAACTACATTTTGTTTGGTCGTAGGAAACAAGAGCAATTGTAAACCTTACATCGTCCCGCTTTAAAAGTTCAAAATAGAAGAAGAAAATTATAATTAAAGCATGCAACAGCCAATGCATATTCAAACAAATAATATAGTCTTAAGTTAAACAACTAACCAAACAAGGGTGAGGCTATGTATAAGAATATATTTAACGGTCACCTGTTATTTATTCACGGCTTTTGACGGTTATCTGATTAAATGTACAGTTATGGTTAAAGTACTGTTGGCGAGCTCTGACATTACATTTATGGTATATATATATATATATATATATATATATATATATATATATATATATATATATATATATATATATATATATATATATATATATATATATAATACAAATACCAGCTAAATTTTGATGTGCCAGATGTGCACATTTCGGAAATTCAGTGCTCATCAGTGACACTAAAACCGAAAAGTTTGATACATAAAAAATATAAGCCAAACAGTTGAAAATAATGAATCTAAAGTTTCAAAATAATATAAATCCAAATCCAGCTAAGGAATGCTTTGCATGAGGGAACAAACCTTAGTTTTAAATAAATTTCAAATTTTACACGACTGAAAATTTTGATAAATTGTACATTTTCTGAAAGCAAATCTTTTTTAAACAATGCGAAAAGATTTGATCAGTAGTAAAGATACGTATGTAGCCATTTTTCAGAATCTTTAATTCTCCCCATTGCAACTGTAAAGGCCTGTTGTTTGATTATGTCTTGTTATTTTTATTTTTAAATGGAATGTTATATATAAACAGGGTATTAAAGCCTTCAAAAACTTATAATTTATGTTTTAGAACTAATTTACACGCCATGAAAATTTTCTTTCATAGGGCAGACAAGCAGTTTCTTCAGAATCACCTTCAATAACAAGAAGTAGTACTAGTATATTTTTGCTATGAACAACGTCAAACGTGCTTGCGACGGTTTATTTTTAAATTGCCTTTTGTACTCTTTGTAGCATTGTCTAAAGATGATACCAATGTATATCTACTTTGCATCTTAAAAATGGGAATTTTGTATTATATTTGTTAGAGAAATTAATTTTGCATAAAAAATTTTCAATTTGTTTGTCTCAATATTGTTTTTATTGTTTTTCTTGATTTTGATTTCATTTATTTCCTAGCATATCGTTCGTAGTAAATAGACATTTTGCTTTACATTTTCTAAATTGTATTGGGAATGTAGGTAAAATATGTTTACAAGATTTGATTAGCTTCTATTTGTAAAGTATTGCCAAGTACTAAATACGTAAACTGATCTTGATATTAGGGGCAAAAATTATCAAATACCTTTTAAATGCCAATTCGTTTTCCCTATATGTTATCCCATCATTCGCAGCATCTTCTAAAAAGTCGGCTAAATCCTTTTGTAGGATTTTCTTAGCGATATTCTCATAGTGTGCAACACAGTAACAAATCCTTTTCAGTTTCCATTGCACTGTTTTGTCAAAATAATTTAGAACAGTGCAAAAAAGTTAATGAATAAAATTTAAATTTGTAGTAAATCAAAAAAAAAAAGTTAACGTTGAATATCACTAAAGAGCTTGGTTAACATAGTATATCGGAGAATCTTACTTATACTAAAACAAATTTTGCAAAGGATAAAGTTTTCTCAAATCACAGGAAAGTTCTCGGGTATCAATTTTAAACGCGAAGAACCTGACAGTCCTTACATATATTGGATTCCAAAACTTCTCAAAAATTCATACAAGAAAAGATATATAGCAGGTTCTTCTAAATAAACTACTAAATCATTATAAATGATTCCAACACACATGTTGACAGTCGTCAAAGATGGCCTCTAGACTTATTCAGTATATTCCTCTACATGGCATCAACCAAATGTGGGTTCGCAAAAATTTCAATGATCGACTTGAACATCTGGCTTCTTATATTTTATCTTCGGTAAAAAAAATAAACTTTTGATTTTTCTACACTTTATCCCGCTATCTTGTTTATAAATTGATATAATGTCAAAACAAATCATTCACTTGGAATTCTTTTACAAGAGGCCCCTGGGCCCTAACGCTCACCTGAGGATATGACCAAAATCATTTGCAAAATACATACAATATTCTAATATACATGCCTATACAAAAAGTTAATAGTGTTCAGGATAACTAACAATTTGAGTCTTCTTATGCATCTATGACCTTGACCTTTCAATGTACAATTGGAAATGTTATAAGGGCGCGAAGCGCCCGCAATGAAATTAAGATTTTATGAGTAAAGCTAAAGTTAGGTATTAACAAGTATTCTCCCCCAGCTTCCGGTATTCCCAGCCTATTTAAAGGACGAGATCTCTCGAGATCTTCCTTCTTCTGTGAAGGCTGGAATAATGTGGCAAGAAAGATAACTCGTGTTTGCTTAAATGTGGTAAAAAATCTCTGTCAAATAATAATTGTTAATATATTTTTATTTTTTACTTTTATTTATTTATTTATTTATTTTTTTTTATTTGATATATCTTTTTTTTTTAATAATTGTTAAATGACAGAGAAACTTATCCAATTCATAAAGTATTAGAATTACAATGAACTAGTAAATTATACAAAAAGAAACCATTTATTATGCTTAATACAAAGAAATATAAATTCTTTTGATCTTCTTACAAAGCTGTTGATCATGGCCTTCCTATCGGTTCAGGTTTTATTTTCCTTTTATGACTTGGATACATGTTACTTCCTGAAAATAGAGGAAAGAAAGACAATAATTAAGTACATGAACCAACCCTGGGTGGGAGGGTGGGAGCTTAATACCTAACTTTAGCTTTACTCATAAAATCTTAATTTTTGCGGGCGATTCGCGCCCTTATAAAATTTCCAATTTTATATCCTAAAGCTAAAGTTAGGTAATAACATGTTTGTTCAAAGCAGGATTTCTTTCCGATTTATAATATTTTTTTTTACTCTTGTTCCTCAACAGACAAAACTGTGTTTACAAATTTAGAATCTTTGATTGGCTTTTTGTAAAACCTGTTAAAAGTTTTTACAGATTTCCAGTTAGCTTTTGCCATAATTTGGTCTAATGATAGGCCGAATTTGTTTGCTTTTGATGTACTTGCTCCTCTAGTTGAATGAGCTTTGAACACAGATGTATCAATTCCTGCTTTGCAAATAAAACTTTTAAGCTATCCTTCTAGTGTACATGACTTTACAGCCCTATGGGGTTTTATGAAACTTATGAAAAACTTTTCTTCACCCCTATTTTTTCAGTTTTCTTCAGATAATCAATAATGCAATGATAAACGTCAAGTCTGTCTTTATCTAATCTTGGGAAATTGAATTCCAAAGGTTTATCATTTGGTTTCCTTGTTTTGGTTAACTCGGTAATAGTAAAAATCACTTCATTCTGTTTGACACTCATGAAGCTTAAGTTCATTTTCTGCAACTCAGACACACGACCTGCTGAGGTCAAGGCCATTAATGCCAAAGTTTTATGAGACATGTCCTTAAGAGACAATTGGTCATTATCACCTATAGAATTAATATATTTTAGGACCTGGTCAACATCCCATGTTTCTGAGTAACGTGGTAAAGGGGGTCTAGAGTTAAATGCCCCTTTCATTATCTGCTTTATTAAAGGTAATTGTCCCACTTTTGAACCATCAATTTCTACGTGAAACGCAGAAATAGATGACCGGTAATTATTAATTGTACGGTATTCATAGCCTTCAGAAAAAAGATGTGTCAAAAAATTTGCTACATTTGCCACAGAGGCATGAAAGGGATCAATTTGTTGTTGATCACACCAGCTAGACCAGTGTTTCCAGCAGTAGTTGTAATCTGCCTGTGTACCAGGTCTCCATGCTGCTGACAGTAATTCTGCAGCCCGTTTTGAAACTCCCTGCATTTCATGGGATCTCCTGAAATAATCCAAGCCACTAGTTTGAGAGACCCTTTGGTCACCATTGGGTGAACCTCCCCTGTCACTGAAATCAAGAGATTGTTTTGTGTGGGCAGAAGAATTGGCTCTCTGATTGCCATTTGTAATAGGACAGGATAAAAAGGTTGATATTGCCATGCTGGAGTGATCAGTACTATCTGCCCCCCTTCTCTCTAAATTTTTGCGAGACATCTCGGTATTAGGCAAAACGGAGGGAAAGCATATGCTTTCTTTCCTGCCTCCCATGATGTCAGAAACGCATCTGTTGAGAGTGCCATTGGGTCGTTCTTCAACTCACATGATTCCGAACCTGTGCATTCCAGCGGTCCGCAAACAGGTTCAGGTGAATTGGTCCCAACAATTTGTTGATTTGTTTAAAAAAAAGTTGGGTTCAATCTCCAACTGTTTATGCTCAGTTCTTAAGCATTCCTGCTCTCCCAGTCTGCAATATAATTCTGACAACCTGGGAGGTATTCTGCAGTAAGAATGATCTTCTTGCACAGGCAGTATTCGAAAATGTTCTTGCTTATTTGATTCAGTATTGGAGATTGTGTGCCTCCCATTTTGTTTATATATTTCACTGCTGTTGTATTGTCCATTTTCAGATGCACATGGAGATTCATTTTGTTCTTGGTTACTGCGACTAATGATATTTCTGCCGCTTTCATCTCTAGTGCATTGATATGCATTTGTTTCTCTTCGCTGCTCCAAGTCCCCCCCTGACCTCAGTTACAAGGTCGGACAATGGAAGCCCCATCCCAATTTGGATGCGTCTGTTTCCAGTATAACCTGGGGTCCAGTTGTGAGTATTTGTTTCCCATTCCATTCTCTCAGCATTTCTACCCACCATTGTATCTCTGATTTGCACTGACTTGGCAGCGAGATTAGTGAGCTGTATTTGCGAGACCTCACCAGGCATTTATTTTGGTGCATTTGTAGTTCCCTCATGTAAAGGGTAGCCGGGATCACCGCTTCTACAGTGGCATTTAATGTTCCCACTAGGCTTGCTAGATCTTGAAAAGTTATTAGTTTTGATTCCAAAACTGACTGGCATTTTTGAATTATTTTTGAGGTTTTTTGTTCTGGCAGAGAGACTGTCACTTCGATTGAGTCCACATTGAAACCTAAAAACTCTATATTTTGGACTGGGTTCATTACTGATTTTTTCCAGTTTATCACCCACCCCAGACTGTGTAGAAGCCAAATCAGGGAATCTCTGTCCTTTAGAATTAGATCCCTGTTCTGATTCAGAATTAGCAAATCGCCTAAATAAACAATTATTCTGACACCTATCCTGCGTAAAATTGCTATGATTGGCTTCATCACTTTTGTGAATATTCTTTGACCGGAGGCTAGACCAAAAGGAAGGGAGGTAAATTGGTATATTTTCCCCTCCCAATCGAATCTTAGATATTTCCGGTGGGTCTTGTGCACTGGAACACAAAAATATGCGTCCGTCAGGTCGATTTTGCACATGAAATCGCCTTGTTTTAGCGTTAATTTGACTGTTTGAAACCCCTCCATTTTGAAAAGTTCGTAACGAACAAAATTGTTTAGTACCTTCAGATTGAAAATGGGTCTGGACCCCCCGTCTTTTTTGGGCCGAACAAACAAAAAACTTAGAAATTGGTCTGATGAAACCTGATCTACTTTCTCCACTGCTCGTTTTGTTAACATTTCCCATATCTCTGAATTTAGAATTTGTTTTCCTTTTCTGAAAACTTTATTTGATTTGGTTTTGACTTTTGAAATGGTGTCTCGATTAGGTCTAATTTCAGACCATTTACTACAGACAAAACTTGTGGATCTGAGTTTATTTTTTGCTAATTTTGAAGAAATTTGGCTATTCTTCCCCCTAGGGGTAGACAATCTTGTTCTATTTCTATCATGTTCAAATAAATTATTGGCAAATGGAGATTGGTGTGTTCCGATTTCACCTTTGGATTTGAAATTTTATTAATTCTTGAACAAAATTTTGACTTTTTTGATTTATAATAATACCTTGTTTGGTATTTCCTGCCTTTCTGGTTCTCATGCTTTGGTCGGGAGGGTGTGACACTTGTAGTCTGTGTACCCCGTTTCCAGGTAAACGACCCTCGAAAACTGGGTTTAGAACTGTATCCCGAGGGTCTGCTCTAAAAGGGCTTGTATCTTTTCCCTGGTCTCATCTCTCTAGACATTTCTCTGGCTCTCTTCTTGTTTTTTGCTTTCCTATCTAAGACTTTGTACAACTCTGAACCAAAAAGCTTGGATTCTGATTTAAAGTCAAGATTATACTCTTTAATAACGTTAACACTCTTTGCATTGACCACACTTCGAAAAATCTTTGCCAACCAGGACATGGGTCTCTCATATAGACAGGCAGTATTAACCTGTCCTATCATCAAAATAGTTTTCTGAATAAGTTCTGTGATTTCGTCTATGGACATTGTTGATCTATCGGAATGTTTGGCAGACTCCAACTCATTCCATACCACCGAAAGTGGACCAAGGCATGTAGATAGTTTCTTTTGTACATGCTTGAGTGCCTGAGCTCGTAGCTTTATCAAACTAAAAAACTTTTTGTCACCAACAAGGTCCTCAATGTAGTCATCTATATCTGGTGGTTTCAGAAATTTGTTATTTGGAACTGGATGCGAGTCTAGCACGGCCAAATTAACTCGTTCGTCACTGAGGTGCGTGTTAAAAAATTTCTTAGCATATTTTTCTTTGCTATCATCAAGCTTAAAATCTGATGACGACACTGTCGGATCGAACTTATGATAACCATCATCTGCAGACTGACCATGTGACTGGCTTTCAGAGTCAGATTGTTCGCCATCGGAACCAGATTCGTCAGCATTAGAACTAGCCGATCCCTCTTCGTCAGAAGAGTTTGTATAGGGATCAGTGTCATTAGTGCTCTCCGATTCTTGTTTTTTCCTCGGAATAACATAATCTGCCCAGTTGTGTTTTTTCTTGGGCTCATTACTGGAGGAGGGCTTGCTTTTCCCTTCCCCCCCCCCCCAATGTCGCACTGGTTCATTTTCCCCTTGTACGGGTTCGCCTTTGTCACTCTGACTAAAAGGCATCCCTCAGGTATCTTTTTGTAGCCTGATGGGAGAAAAAACTGTAAAATAAATTTGGAATTCACCGCCGTTCAAATTTTTCGCAGCCACAACTTATGGAAGCCAAGCGGAAGAAGGAAGATCTCGAGAGATCTCGTCCTTTAAATAGGCTGGGAATACCGGAAGCTGGGGAGAATACATGTTAATACCTAACTTTAGCTTTAGGATATAAAATCTTGAATCTTATATCAGCATGATCGCCATATCAATTCCTACAATATTCCAATACATATGCCAATACAAAAAGTTTCCAAGATAATTAACAATTTCAGTCTTTTTATGCACCTATGACCTTGACCTTTGAACGTATGACCATGAGCCATATATCAAAATGATCGTCATGTCAATACACACAATATAATAGTATATAGGCTTACGCAAAAAATTAATAGTTTTCAAGATAATTAACAATTTGAGTCTACTTGTGCATCAATGACCTTGACCTTTGAACGTAAGACCTTGAATCATACATCAGAATGATCACCATATCAATTCCTACAATATTCTAATATACATGGCTATACCAAAAGGTAATAATTTTCAAGATACCTAACAATTTAAGTCTTCTTGTGCATCTATGACCTTGACCTTTGAACGTATGAACTTGAGCCATTAATCAAAATGATCGTCATATCAATCCCTACAATATTTCTAAATTATCACAAATTTGGAGATTATGTGAATGTCATCTATCCAAATGAGCTTGAAATAAAAGACACGACAGATTCTCCATGTTCTGCTTTATATTTGGACTTATACCTCAATTGTGAGACCCACGAAAGGTTAATCTGAAGCTATACGACAAACGTGATTACTTCAATTTTTCTATTGTCAACTTTCCGTTTCTTTGCAGTAATATTCCTGCTTCTCCTGCGTATGGTGTATATGTTTCACAGTTAATTCGGTACGGTAGAGCTTGTTCCCACTATAGGGACTTTCTGCAACGAAGCAAATTACTTAAAATTAAATTGTTGACACAAAGATATTGCAAGCCTAGGCTAATCAGGGCCATCATCACAATATTGTTGATAAGTATGTAGTCACTATATCCCAACTTATACTGGATATAATTGACTTATCATAGTTCTTTGTTCCTTTCATTCTCAAAATTGACTTGCACGTGACGGGTGTAGCTAGCTAGACAGGAGGT
The DNA here is from genome assembly GCA_029721355.1 of Tegillarca granosa. Lineage (NCBI taxonomy): Eukaryota > Metazoa > Mollusca > Bivalvia > Arcoida > Arcidae > Tegillarca > Tegillarca granosa. Next base: position 7,684,938 of record CM056595.1, read on the forward strand.
GCTTACCCTTCTGGAGCACCCGGCCTCACTTCCTTGATGGAAGTTCACGTGTATAACATATTTTGCCAGTTTGCAAAGTTTTCACTTTGTTTTTGGGATTGTGATATGGACAAGGACTGGTATGTTTGTTTTATTCTAATATATATGCCTATGCAAATATGTAATATTTTTTTAAGGCTAATGAACAATTTTAGTTTTTATAAACAAAAAATAACATTTCAGGGGCAACAACTCCTACATGCATTTTCATATTGTTATGCCACTTTGTACCTTTTTTAATTTAGTCATGCTGAACATTTTACCAATGTTTTGATATCATAAATGTCTTAAAATTTTGAAGAAAAAAGGTTTTAACTACAAAATCACAAACTAGGTCATGACCTTGAACTATGAACTTGACCCAATTTTGAAGGTCTTTTCAAGAATAATTCAAAACTGAAATCCCATGTTAATATATGTTCAAATAGTCAAGTTGTAACAATTTGAAGCCAATTTACGAAATTTTTAAAATTAAACGAAAAAATGCGTAAGAGCTATTTGTCGAATAAATTTCACGAAATAGACAGACTATACGCTGAAGACCTTAGAGAAGCCAAATATCACATCAGATTTTTTCTCCAATCATCGGTTTTAGAGAAGAATTTGTAAGATTTTGGAACCCTAGGTCACCTTGACCTAGTTTAAGTAGCCACGGCAATGCCATTAACAGATCTGAATAGCACCGGCCCCTATATGATTCTGATCAAGTATCACTGAAATCTGTTAAGCAGTTTTGGAGGAGAAGTCGAAAATAGTTGTTAATGATACACACACAAACGCACGCACGCACATACACACGCCGCGCCGTGTCATAAGCTCACATGACCTTTCGGTCAGGTGAACTAAAAACGGTCAACCAAAATATAAATAACTAATGCTCAACATGAATTTTGCTTATTTTGAAAAACACCATACAGACTGTTAGAAATTATACCAGATATCATCAAGAAAATGTTTAAGTTTTTGGTAGATAATATATTTGTTGTATTTGGCAATAACAAAGAACCAGTATACTAAGGGGTACAAACTCTGCACCTTTGTTTGCCGATTTATTTACATAGAGCAGTATGTTTGCAATATTTTTTCAAATTTAAAGAGAAATCTTTTAACTCCAAATACTGATATATATAGACGACATTCTATCGTCTAATAATCTCTCAAACTTGGAGAATATCTTAACGTCATCTATTCTATGAAGCTTGAAATTAAAAATAATACTGATTCTCTATGTTGTTAGTCATATTTGGACTTGTACATCAATTTTGACACCCACGTTGAAGTTCATTAGTGTCATTGGATTTGTAAGTTTACAAAATTTTTACTTGGTTTTGGGAGATTGTGATTTGGACATGGACCTTTATGCCTTTGTTTTATCTTACATCTAAATAAGTGGTTATTCTTTTGTGTAAGACAACAGGTGACATTAAAATCTTGAAGTATAAGTTCTAGCTTTTAGGTGCTTTATTCAGCATATTTGTCACATATGCATATACATATACATATACAAATAGGACCACTGTATATCGTTTGATTATTTGAATCAGCAAATGTCAAATTTTTAAAAATGGTAAAAACGGAAAATCATTTATAAACACATGTATGGAAATGTCATGTAAAATTGGTTGAGGTCAAACACACTACATTTAAATCATTTTTGTTCCAACTCTAAACATTACAAGGTATATTAAAAAAAATAGTTAAAATTAAAAAGATTTGTTATTTCGTGTTAGTGAGATTTGTTTACAACCTATGTTATTCCTCTCCTCTAAACTGTTCCTGGCAAAAGAAGAATGTTATGATCTTACCTTTTTGTATGAATAGATTTTAAAACCTGTTTATGTCTTATCTCGTCGTGGCAATCAAAGTTAACAATCTTCACAATGTTATTGTTAGTGCGCATGACCGAAAAGGTCAAACATTTTGTATGTTATTTTATCTAAGACAGCAATATAGTAAATAACGTATTTGTTAAAATATGCTGTCAATTTGGAAAAATTAATTTCACAGAATTGATACAAGTCTATGTTAATAACATTTAGTTAGAACTTTCTTTTTTTTCAATTCACTATGTAGCAATTAAAAAGTCACGAATTTGAAATAATTGCAAAATTAATAGATTTATGTTCAACATTCATTTTTGTCTGAAGATATTAGCCTTCTTTTATAAATTTTACTAAAAGCTTGAGTTTATGGTGTAAATATAAAAAAGTTGGAAAATGATAGCGGTCTAATTAGGACAACAGAAAACCTTTCAAAAATCGAGAACTATCAACTTTAATAAATAATCATAGGTATATAATCGTAAATTGCTGTATTAAAGTCTAAAATAGACTCGCGCAATCCAGTATCTGTGCCTTAAGTAAATACATTTTACTTGCTTTTTAAAATTTTTTGAACTATATATACACTTATCTTACTCAATCGTTTTAAGTAGAATTGATATACGTGATCTATCCAGAACTTAAAGTGACATTGTTATTTGGCAATCATTAAAAATAATCAGATATTGATATCAGTCTAAGACAAATCATTATACAATTAAAACAAACAGATTTGCCTTAATTGACACGACATCTACATCAGTTTATTAACAAACATATCTTTGATTTTATGGAATGGCTTATGTACAGGAAATTAAAAAATACTGTATTTACAAATATAGTCTAGACTCTTCAAATTCGAAAGTTCAAATATATGCACTTTTCCTACAAATAAGAAGAATAGATTTTATTGAGTTATCTTAAAAGACTTCTTCCAAACAAAATTTAAATCTGAACATGTTATGAATATATAACACAAATATCTTTTAAATTTTGATGTGTATATTATCTAACAAAGTTATCGTTTTATTTATGTCAATTGTTTTAATTAATATTACAAATTCGATATAGTGTTACTGCTTCGAACAATATCTCTGTCAACTAAGGTCACAGATCGAACACCTGAAAAAAATATATAGTTGTAATATAGTTCCCTTGGTAAAAATCGTGTTGACTTATAATTTATAATGTATGTTGGTTTTTTCTATAATATATTTTTAATATTTTCTATTCATCTGAAGGCTACATAAAAAAACGGTACATGTAAACTTTTAACTACTAATAGACCTAACTTTGTGAAAGTATGACATACTATTTAAATAATAAATATTTAACAATTTTAAAAAAACACAAATTACATTAAACACATTTGAAAAATGAGCCAAATACCTTCAAATAAAGTGTTAACAAGAGATATTTTGAGTACAACATCAATGTACCCACCTTCAATGTTGCAATTGGGTTTTGTGGACTTGTACAGTGGTCATTTAGACTTAACATGAACCAGAACCTTATGTAATTACCTGTACTGTCAAAGGGTAAAAAACACCTGCTCGCATTTTGAACCTCAACGAGGTATTATACAGTGGAAAGATCGAATAACCAGGTGATTAAAACATCAGAGTACTAGCTGGTTCCATCCAAGGTAATTATTTGTTAATTCTTTTATTACCTGGAATGACACCAAGAATTTTCCCAATCACCCTTTAGTTGTTTGTACAAAAGGTGAAGTATAAATATAAACTAGGATGACAGTAGTTTTAAGGGGTTAAACTAGTAATCAGTTGATCAGTTTTACAAAATAAACAGAAAAATATCCATAACTAAAGTTCCTGTTGCAGATTTTTAACATACATTTGCATAAAAGTCGATTTACTCCTCTAGCAAGTCTTTAAATGCACGGAAACCGAATTCCAATCGGACAAATGGTTCGTATTTAAATGTTCAGAAACCGAATTACTATTTATATAACTGGTACCTAAACTTTGACCTAGCGATCATTGTAATCCCATGCGATGTCATATTACAAGGAATAAGTCGACCGAGTTTGAAATCAATCGGACAAACAGTGACTTTTAAATGCACGGAAACCGTTGGGGACAGAGAGACGGACGGACGGAACGGACAGAACAGGTGGGTGCATAAAAACTTTA